>JAJJWW010016240.1:0-99225 GCA_023531295.1 Papaver armeniacum
TATATATATATCATTAACTTTTCTATTTTTGTTTGAATAATATGTAATAGATTGGCATCAGAATATGGCACATTTTTCAGTTCGTGTTGCTCACGTATTGGACTTGATGTCGAAGATATGGAAAAATTCACCTTGTTAAATATGCGATCGGAGAAGCAAGATAAATTAGCAAATATATTTACAATCATGGTTGCTCCTGCTAGATTTTGATTAATATTCTCAGACGCACCCATTTTACCGCTTAAAACAAGGTTTTCAACGAATTTTATCTAATCAAAAGCATCATTGATCAACGTAATACTATCGCAGATTTATTTCGGACAAGGAATTTCGAAATCGGATGAGGCAAACCAACAAGCTAGACAAGTGAAGAATATTATTTCAAATGAGATGTTCCTGACGACGTGTCAAAATGCATGCATAATGGTTGGTCCTCTATTGAAAATGATTCGTTTCTTTGATCTTGCATAAACCCACCATGGGCTATTTGTTCCATGCACTTGCTAATGTGTGGAAACTATACAAATGGGTTTGGGATCAATCAATGCTTATCGTGGGTGTGAATAAAGAAACGATGGAAAAGTTAGTTGAGTTCTCCTCTTCTGCTGCATCGTATTTTTCAATCCTTATTACATCTCGTTGGAGAAAATGAGTTTTATTATTGGTTTTATAGTCTTGTGAGAATGGAACTTAGGACATTTGGGTCTCAAGAGCACTTACTCATTTTCTTATGAGTGAATGAAATGGAACCTTTAGTCCCACATTGGGTATAACTAAAGAGGAGTTCCACAAAATATTTTTGTTTCACTAAGGCTTAGAGCTCGGGCTCGGGCTCGCGTCAACCAAGACTTATCTTTTTGACAAAATTCTTTTGAATTATTTCCTTAAATATTTTACAATCAAATTAAATTTTGTCTTGAAATGACATGGGAGATTTTATTTTCTTACCAAAAATAATTCATAACGTTTTATGTGCATAAATGATGACATTATTTCTTACCGTTTTTTGACTATTTTATGACTAATTTATGCTTTACATCATGCAATATAATTTCGCACATTAATGTGCATTGATTTCACCACCTCATTTCTATGTATAAAAGGGACTAGAATTCTTCATTCCAAAATGTGTCCGTAAGAGCTACTATCCCTTCTTTTCTTTATCTCCTCATGGTGGTTTTTCCTTTCATTCTCGTACATTGCCGTTGAGTTCGGAAGAGGGCAAGCAATGGGTGCTGTGCCTCAACGGCGCTTTATCCGGATACGATCACCACGGGGTATAGGCATCACTCATTTTGAGGCGATCGTGAACTATCGTGGTTAAGGAAAGCGTGCTGAACACGTGACTGCCTCCTGCTTATTGTTTCCCATTAAGTGTTTATTTAAGATTTTTCATAAATTTGTTTCTAAGCATCATTCTTTGAGTATTTATTGTTGCTAGCCCAATAATCTTAACACGATAGTTACATTTTTGTTCAGAATAATGGGTAAGAAAACGATGTTGATGGGTCTACAAAATTTTCTTGGGGACGTATCCGTTTTGTCAAACCGATCACTTCCATTATAAAGGAGATAAGTATCAATAACTTTTGTTTATTTGATTTTCTCTTGTTTTAATTATTAACAACAATCTTGGATGTTATTTGTGGAGTGAAAAAAAAAAAAAAAAAAATGATTTTTTGGGTCAGCTGTAGAGTTTCGAATACATCTCTCAACCTAGAAAGAATTTCTGATGAACCCTTTTAACCTACTGTAGTAGACTTATTGATAGTAACTCTCAAAATTTCAGAATTTTGGAGTTGTAAAAGTATTTTTGATATTTTACAAACAGAGAAACGTTCCTGAAAAATTCTGACGAGAAGAATTTAGTTGTTGACTAAATTGGTTTTTATAGGGTAACTATGAGTTTTTGAAATGGTGATTCAAACTAAGTTTGTATATCTAGATGTTAACTTCAAAACTCATATTTTATTTTCTAATTCGGAATTGTGGGTTTGTGAATAAGGTGTCATCTACAAGGGACATGGCTAATAGGCGCATGTATGCATTAAAAATAAATCTTCAAAGATGGCAAAGGTGAAACGTCAAATGCAACACTATGCACATAGCTCTCATAAGAAAGGTATGTTTGGACCTAAATCTAGCATTACTTTAATTAAGGGTGATTGTTGTGTAAAATTTAAGCTAGCATGGCAGTGTTTGTAGACAACATAAAAACCTTAATAAGTAAGTTAATGTAATTGGGACAGCTAAATAGAACAAGTTAAGTAGCATGATGGAAGTTATTTTAATAACCAATGAGAAAGCGGGGTGGACTCTGGAGCCCTAAGCATATTTGTTAAACAGAGAGACCTTTTCACCTCTATCAGGGTGAGATGTCAAGTGACTCTATATGAGTAACTCATCCGCAACAAAGGTTGCATAAAGGGAAAGGTCGAGCGTAAGCTCATATATGTAAAGACTCTCACATTGAATGGAGCTTCCATATTCCGGGCATATGTAAGAATCTTGTTTCTTGTTCTGTTTAAGATTTAAGAGATTAATTGAATCTGTAGAAATTGTTGAAACCAAGGACACTGATTTTTAGGCAAGGGTTATAAGACTTAGGGTGTTTATAATCTTAATAGAAAAATCTGATAAAGTAAACATAGTTGGTTCTTATGCTTTCTTTTGTGTGTTTTGGTTGTTTGCATGGTAGACTTAGAACCGCTAGTTTATAAGTCAATGCATTAACTGGCTAGCGCAGCAGACGAACCCAAATTTAGTTTGGTTTTTGAACACAAAAGTGAGACTTGTGAAGTATCCAAATTTGCTTTAAAATCTTTTAGAAAAATTAATCTTTTTAGACCTAATTGACTCGTTTTTAATATTTTCTAAGGTGGTAAAAATTGGTTTGTAACTTATGTAGATGACCATACGTGGTATGGTCATATATACTTGCTTAGGGTAAGGATGATGCCTTAGAAGCCATAAGGTGTATAAAGTTGAAGTTGAAAACCAATCAAGTGTTACCATTAAAAATGTTAGGTCTGGACGTGATTGCTAGTATGAAATTCTTAAAGAGAATTTTACTTTCAAATGGCATTTTTCATAAGATCACACTTCTTTTCACCATAGTCTATTGGTATAGTTGAAATTAAAGAACCGTTAAGGAGATGATATATGTCATGTTGACTAGCTCAGGATTAAACCGCCAACTTGTGGGGGGAGGTTGTTATCTAAAACTATTATATCCTGATTAAATTAACCTTTAAAGGATCAGATAAAACTCCATATGATTATGGAAATTTAGACAACCTTCTTATGCTTACATCTAAGTGTGGGGGTGTTTAGAGTACCCTGCTGCATATAGTTTTTTGTTTGTGAGTTTTGATTATTCTGACATTGGTGTGAATACTTTTATGAAGTCTAGGGATGATTAGTTTTTTGAACATGTTTTTTATGAAACCTGTTTCCTCTTAAGATGTGTTTTTGATCCCCTAGATGTCTTTTTAACTAGTCAGAATTTACCTTCAAAGAAAGATGGAGTAAAGTTGATCCTAGGAGATGTAAAAGGATTAGAACCGAGACTTCTTATAGATATGAATTCTTAATACGCCTAGCTTTGTCTCGAGCTCCGCACTCATAAGGAAGTCATAACATTTACTAATTAAAACCCCATTCTGGTAAGAAGCTTCATTTAGTGAAATGGACTCAACTCACGTGAACCGCACTTGGGAGGTTGCTAGTTTACCTCCAGGGAATAAGACCATAGAGTGTAAATGAGTCTTTAGGAGGAAACATAAGGTAGATGAAATTGTGGAATTTATAAGGCTAGGTTGGTAGCTAAAGGCTATAAACTAAAAGAAGGTTTAGATTTCTTTAATTCTTATTCACTTGTGACGAGAATTACTTCCGTTGAGATGCTAATTGCTTTTGCTGCTATACTGAGAGCTACATCAGATTGATGTTAAGACAGCCTTTCTAAAACCGTGAATTGGATAAAGAAATTTACACAGCACTCAACCCGAGAACTTTGTAGTGAAAGGTTATGAAGACAAAGTTTGTGAATTGAACAAATCTTTGTATGGAATTTGATAATGTGCTAATGAGTAGTGGATTTAAGTTAATGAATCTGACAAGTATGTTTATAAGTAACTTGTTAAGGATGCCTGTTTGATTGTATGCTTGTATGTTGATGATATGCTTATACTTGATACAAACGTAGATGTGATTAATTCCACTAAAAAAAAAATGCAACGAATGAGAACGTTGACTTGAAAGACTTAGGCCCTTTCGATGTAATCTTAGGGATGAGGATTAAAAGATAATCAAACATTTGTAGTCTTAGTCATTCTCATTATGTTGAATTTGTGCTTAAGAGATACAATCAGCTCGATTGTATGCCCTGCTCGTACTCCATACAATTCTTCTTGTAGACTCGAGAAAAATAAGGGTAATGGAGTATCTTAACTTGAATACTCAAGATTTATAGGATGTCCGATGAATTTAATGAACTCGTAAGAGTCCACACATTGTCTATATTGTGAGTAAGTTAAGTAGATATACTTGTAGTCCAGAGCAAGAGCATTGGGATGTACTTAGTAGAGTATTATGGTACCTAAAAATACTCTATTACCTTTCGTTTGATTTATGAAAGTTATCTTGCTGTCCTTGAGGGACTTTGTGATGCAAACTGGATAGTTAACTCAGTGGAGTCCAAGTCTACGAGTGGATATGTTTTCACTCTAGCATGAGGGTTTGTTTTTGAAAGATTTCCAAACAGTACATATATTGCTCAATTCTTTATGGAATCTCGAGAGTATTGATGCTAGATAAAGCACGAGAGGGGGACGAGTGCCTAAGATGCTTTTTAGAAGACATTCCTCTCTGGCATAGGCCTCGTGCCAGCCTATATCTATACATTGTGTTAGCTAAGCTATAGTAGCTAAAGCTAAAAATAATTAATCTCAATCGGCGTTATTTCCATTGATTGGATAAAGTCCAAGGAGAATATCGCGCAACCTTTGACGAAAGGTTTGTCCAAAGAGATAGTTAGTAATGCATCGAGGGGATGGGGCTTAGGCTCACTAAATAAACTTGCCATGAAGGATACTCAACCTTGCCGATCGGAGATCCCAAGATCAAGGTTTTGAATGAGACAACTAATTTATGGCGGGTCAAGGTAAACACTATCGGAGAATTTCATTCTCTCGCCCTTCCCTATGGTGTAGACGTGATAGTGTGACTGCATGTGAAGGATGACTTTTAACTAAGTCTTAATGAGTTCTATAGTTTCAATTTAAGATTGAAGTGGGGTGTAGCAAGAAACACTCTTGATGGAACTCACCTATCCGAATGTGGAGGTGGGTCGCTTCCTATGAGAATAGAGCCGATTCTCTATAGCATTCTCGAGAAACGGGATTTGTCCAGGACCAAAAAGGACACAACGGCACGAACTTGACAAGCACTTAGAGAGATATCACACGTGGTTATTATCGCGGATTACACCAAACGATGGCAGTTCAAGACATCACGTTCACTGTCCATCAAGTAGTCCCGACAATTTCTCACTAAGCAAAGGTTCAAGACCTCATGGACACCTCTTGCCTAAGTGGCATTTCTCGCTTTCCGTTTTCTGATCTTTATCGGCATTTCATTCATGTGGGGGATTGTTGGAGAAAATGAGTTTTATTATTGGTTTTATAGTCTTGGTGAGAATGGAACTTAGGACCTTTGGGTCTGTAAGAGCACTTACTCATTTTCTTTTGAGTGAATGAAATAGAACCTTTAGTCCCACATTGGGTATAACTAAAGAGGAGTTCCACTATATAGCTATTCCTTTATGGATAGTTAGTAAAACAATGTGGGTGGAACGGGTGGGTCAAAATATTTTTGTTTCACTAAGGCTTAGGCTCGTGCTCGGCTCGCACAACCAAGACTTATCTTTTTGACAAAATTCTTATGAATTATTTCCTTAAATATTTTACAATCAAATTAAATTTTGTCTTGAATGTGGGGGGCGTGTGACATGGGAGATTTTATTTTCTTACCAAAAATAATTCATAACGTTTTTATGTGCATAAATGATGACATTATTTCTTACCGTTTTTTGACTATTTTATGACTAATTTATGTCGACATCATGCAACATAATTTCGCACATTAATGTGCATTGATTTCACTCTCTCATTTCTATGTATAAAAGGGACTAGAATTCTTCATTCCAAAATGTGTCCGTAAGAGCTACTATCCTCTTCTTTTCGTCTATCTCCTCTCGTGTGGTTTTTCCTTTCATTCCCGTGCCATTGCCGTTGAGTTCGTAAGAGTGGGCAAGTACCGTAGTGCTAACAGCTTCTGCAACGGGCGCTTTATCCTCGATACGACTTCACCACTGGGTAACATCTTTAACCTTAAACTAATCTCATCAATAATGAAATTTCTGAGCCGCAAATTTGTCTTACTGGAGTTATATCAAAAATGGTTAGTGGACCGCAAGAACAAGCAAATTGCATGCTAGAGGTACAAAATTACTAATACTATCTCCAAATATGTATAATTAAGTAATTTGAATTTCTAGTAACAATTGTACTTTTCTTTGTAGTAAGGAAGAATGCGAATGATGCAAGGTCAATTTGCATCACCATCAAGACGTATTGCGACTCAACATGGTGATCTTGTAAGTTGGTGGTTATCTTATGGTGTTGAGTATCCATCCATCCAAAGATTAAGAAAGATATTAAGTCAAACAAATACATCGTCTGGATCGAGGGGAATTGGAGTGTGTTTGAAAGAATCCACACCAAACTACGCAATCGTTTACTTTCATCGAGAATAAATGATCTGGTGTATGTCCAGTACAATTTGAAGTTGGAGAAACAAAGAATTAAAGGTAAAGCAAGGAGACATAACATTGATGTTCACGACGTTTATAGTCTACCGAGGGATGACAATATGCTTGACTGGATAGCGGGGCAATATGAAATACCGGTTTTACCTCAAGAAGAACAGTGGTTAAATATGCTGGAAGAGGAGGCCGTTAATAATCCAGAGCATGTCCCTCTACCATACAACTGGCATGATCCTGAAGTTCAAATGCCATATGAAAGATTAGGAGTGACTTTGTTTATGACTTTGGTAATCTTTCATTTGGAGACAATACACAAGGTTATGAGAATGTGAATCAACATATGATTCTCGTTACACTTCGGATCGCTTCCGACCATGGTGTTCAACATATGAACGAAGGATATAATTCTAATATTGATAATAATATTGAAGTATGTAACAATAATGATGATACTAAAGGAGGTTATGATAACGATAATGATGGTTATTATGATGATGATACTTATGCAAACGAAGATAGCCAGTACCCCGACAACGATGACTATGATGTGGAAAGGAACCGTCGAGAAAATGAAGAATACATGAATAAATCAAAAAAAAGGTGGTGGTTGTAGTTGGTTCACGTAGCTTTTTAAATGATGAATACTAGTTTAACAATCCTATGTTTTTTAAATTTTAAGTTTTTAATCCTGTAGTTACTTTCCTTGTATCATTTAAAAAAATTTAATTCGAAGTTTTCATCTTTCAATCCAGAGGAAAAAAAAATCAAAAAAGATGGTAAGAAAGTTATTTACATGGTTATAACGGGCGTGATAACGGGAAAACAGTTCTAAAAAACGCACGTTAAAATGTTATTTAGAAGAAAAATATTCAAACTAATTTTAGAAAAACGGTTATAACGTGTATGAAAAACCGAAAAACAATTACTAAGAACCCGTCGTTATTTCCTATTTATCGGCATTATAAAGGCACGGGGTTCGTGGGACCCTCACGGCCACTGTGTATATGGGTGTGACCGTTTTAATGATCGTTTTTTTCGATAAAAACGGGTGTTTTTCAAACCTTGGTTTAAACTGGCGGTATGCTAAGAAATTTTGTTTATATACATACAAGTAAATTATACCAAACTATGCACCAACCAAAAAAATTAAAACAGAAGAAGTTCACTAAAAAGACCTAATGGAGAGTAAGAAGGTAACGATTTTGTACTTTGTGTTTGTTATGATCTTTTCGACATCTTTTCATTTTGTTCATTCAGATTGTATACATGAGGGTGAATCGTGTTCGATCTTGGCACGTGATGAATATTGTGGCAGAGGCTTTAAGTGCTCCAGTCTTGTTGGGGGTGGGGTTGTCATAAATTATGTTACCAGATCTACCATACATCAGGGACGGACCCAAAAATATTTTTTGGGTAGGGCTATTTTATGAAGTCGGTGTGTGGCTACAGATCGCTTTGATTTTTTTTTTTTTTTTGCAACTTATCTGTTAGAATGAACGGAATACATGTAGAGAATGAACAAAATACATATAGATACACTAGCAGTAATGGTCGCCTAACTTGTCAAAAATTATCAGAAGTTTGAGTTTTCCCGTTGGATTGAACTTAATATCGTTATAAGGTTCTAACACAAGCTTTGACCTTTTTCTGAAATAATGAAAACACACTATACTATTGAAAAGAAGTATTTTCTAAATGAGCTCCAATAACTACCCCAACATCAAAATTAGAAGAGAGTATACTGGGCTAAGCTAAACATCGGCTAAATATGTGGACTATAAAATTTTCTAGCCATATTAAGGGACGGGCTATAGCCTCCTTTAGCCCCCTTACAGGCCCGTCCCGCCATACATAGTCGTGTGGATTTTTTTTTACCCTTGTTGTGTTTAGAAGGGCGATGCAATGGTGTGTTTGAAGGTGTTAGAATATGGGCATCCAATTCAAAACTAATTGGCAATGAGTGGAGAGGCCCTAAGGAATTATAAATCGCAGATCTTAGATATCCTAGACAATATGGGACTATAATCTCAACATGCCCCCTCACGTGTAGCCTCGTTGTGTCTAACACGTGGACACCAATAGATCGGATGACGCGGAGTAAAGGTGCGAGTTAAATGACTCACGTAAATAGCCTACTCGATACCATGTTAAAATATGGGCATCAAACTCAAAACCAATTGGCAATGAGTGGAGAGGCCCTAATTAAGGAATTATAAACCGCATGATCTTAGATAACCCGGACAATGTGAGACTATAATCTCAGAGGGGATCTCGTATATCTTGGAATAGTGACTAAACGTGTCGATTTTTATTGATTGTAGGGGGCTGAATTCTTTTTATGTATTTGTTCTAGCCACCTAGATATATATGATAGGTGTCTAAAACACCTAATTTACTATCTAGTAGTTACACTTTCTTTGTTATTTTTCTTGTGAATTATCTACTTTACGCGTATTTTTGAGTTATTAGATACTCTGGAGTCGCACGGAGGAAAAGAAACGGAAATCATTCAAATTGAGTCAAAAAGGGAAAAAGCGTCATCTCACATGCAATCGGCTCGGGAGCGGAGTCCGGACAAGCCAACTATTTCAGATTAGTCTAGAGAAGCAAGGAAAATACATCGTTGGTTGGCCCTTATCCTCTTTATGAGTGCCTAGAATTATTTTGGGAACCCCTATCCATTCCACTTGAGTGGATATATCCACTTCCATTATTTCCTACACGACCCTAAAATTCGAAGGGAAATCATTTGGTTTTCATTTAGCCTTTACTTCTCTTTCTCGCGTTAACGGAAAAAATGGTCATGGCTAAGTGTCGATGGAGGAAATCAGTGAGTTCGGGATGAATGGAAAATCGATGGGAGTTAGGGCTTAAAGAACATGATGAATCTATCTCGGGTGTTCTAATCATCGTCCAAAGGGATGGGTTTTGTAGGAAGAATCCGAGAGTTTAAGGAAGTTAGGGTTTAGAAGTTGTATTTGCAATTAATCGTGAAGATGAATTTTTCAGATCGAAATCGATTGAAGATGATGTACTTCCGTTGATTGGTGGTCGCTCGACGGGAATTGGTGGTTTAATGGGATGTGAATTGAAGAGGAAATTTCTCTGGAGTTTGACTGATAAGAAGTTGGTCGAAGGTGAATTAAGGGTTTGGCAGATTGGGGACGTTGATTACAAGTTTCTGAAGGTGATTGTTGTTAAGATGGGTTCTGATCTGAAATTGAGAAATGAAGATCGAGCAGAAATTGAGGATGGTGATTTGGGATTGCTCATGCTTGGCAGGAAGGTGATGTTGAAATGGCAACGGGTTCGGTGTGTGTATTCGGGATTTCTATGGGTCGAATAAGTAATTGAAGTCGTTGGTGGTACTGAGGTGGAGCTACAATTTTTCCGAGTCATAAATCAGGAAGGTGAGAATGGTGGATTTTGGAAGGCTACGGGCGAATGGCTCTAGGTAAATATGGAAGAACTGATGTTGGTGCTACGAGCCGTGGGATCATTGAAGCCGCGATGAGTCGACTGGGTGTCGTTGTTTTGCGATGAAAGGTGGGAGGATGACAGGAGGCTTGAGGTTGCGTCGCTAATGTTGGAAAGTTGGGCGGAAAAGCTAAGTTGAAGGACGGGGAAGTTGGTATTTGTGACGTTGGTTGTGAAAGCTAAAGAATGAGTTTGTCTGAATCCGAGATGAGACGAAGTTGAGGCAAGAACTCCGTTGAAGAAAATGGGTTACAGGGAATGTGGAGATGAATGAAAGTGAACTGAAGCAGAATGGTATTGAGTGTGCTGCAGAAGGGATGTCTTGGAATCAAGGGTACACAGGCCGTGATGTTGCAACTCGCGAAAAGAGAAGAACAATCAAGGTGTGTCTTTGGTGATGTTGTGGAGATTAGAAATGGGTATTTGCTCTCGTGTGTTCTTGCGGGGGAAGGTGTAAGCTGAAAGAGCCGTGATGATCTTGAGACAGTGGATGGAACCGAGCCAAGGAGCAGCTGCATTGGCAAGGCAAGGTAGATGCGGTTGCGATTTTGCGCGATTACGATGTGCAAGAAAGTGGTGCTATTGAGCCGGAGCCGTAAAGCTAAGGTAGTGCCGATCGGTGGCGATGGTTTGGAGTCTCATTTGTGTAGTCGGATGGGATGTTGCCGGAACGTTGGTAGTGATTACAGAGAAGAAGAAGCCGAAAGAATGGGACTGGTGGTGCAGTTTGCCGAGATAGTGGTCGATTTTGAAGGCCGAGATGGTGTTTCGAATGAAGTTACAATTTCATGAGTTGTTTGTCGGGGTTTTGATGGATCTAGAGATGAACAATTTGAAGAGGTAATTGCGGTGGCCGAGGTGCTTTTACGGATCTTTGCGCTGTGTTGAAATGTGCAGAGATATGACTGGTGGAGTATGAGAAGCTACAATATTGAAGTTTGAGGGGGAATGTTGGTTGCACTAGCACTGTCATTTGTGATTTGTACTAAATGTTGGTGGATGGACTACCGGCAAGCAAGTGAGAGTGGGTGGCATTCGAACCCGATTGAGATGCAATGGAAGAAACAATTTTGGTGTTGGTCGAGAAATTACAGCTGGATGGAATTGGAGTTATGAACTGAAGATGGTGGTGGTTGAGCTTACAGAGATGATAGTAATGGATTGTATGCAGCGAGTCAGGGAGAGAATGAAGGGAAGCTGAGATGATTCTTGTGGAGCCGGGGCTGAGAATGAGAAGCGGTGATAGTTAAGATGAGGTTGCGAAGGATCTTGAAGCGTAACCGAGAATAGATGGTTGTATGAATTGCGCAGACTAGATTTGATACTACAGAGACTTGAAGCACAATAATAGTGCGGTGAGGATATGGCATGTGCAATGGCTTTGGCGAGTTAACTCGGACTAGTCGATGCTAATTCTCAATCTCCGATCGGGCCGACTAGCTAACTCCGGTTCCGACTCGTTACTTTGAATCGAGTCGACTCACTTGACTCACCCGACCGATTTGACTCAATTGACCGGTGACCGGTTTGACTTTCCAGTCACCCGAGATATTTTCCGGTCGGATTCCGCCAATTTCCGCCATAATCCCGTTTTCCGCGACGAATTTTGGACATAATTTTACATGGGTTTTTTCTCACACATGGGCTTGGTGGACCACTTGGAGATGGGTTTTGAGAAGACCTAATATTGGAAGGAGTATCCTTTATGGAAATTGAGAAACATATAAAAAGAGAAGACTTTTACCTAATGGGGATATCGATATATCTTTTATCTATTCTTTTTGCCTCTACTTTGTTCTAGGGTTTGGAACCATGAAAGTTTTCTCTTTCTTCTTGTTATGAACTCCATGAATATGAGCTAGAGTTTCCTTTTGGTTATGGATAAGTTGGATTTCCAAACATGAGTTTTTGTTCAATAAATTAGTTTTGTCTCCATATTATCGTTTATGATTCACCATCAATATTGTTACATGAGTTGAATGCTATTTAGTCGAGTTGCGAATCGATTGAGTTTCTTTTCATCTCTCTTGCTAGATTAGGATTTATTATACGCAAAAGTGATAGATTCGCGATTACAAGTAGCATAATTGTGATTATTGCTTGTAGTGATACATCCTAGTAGTCACATGTGAACCATAACCTTTGTTAAATCGGATTAGTGCTTTTACACGTTCGATTGCTTTGATTGGCCTGATTTCATAGAACCTAATGCATCTAGGGAATTAAACTTGATTAGTGCTTTTACACGTTAGGTTGTTCTTTTAGATAGAATTCATATTCGCATCTTTTAATGTGTTTGTTGATGACATGAGGAGATTTGCGGGATATACTTGTGATCAAGGTATTCTTGGTCCTTTGATAAAAGTTGAGATTAAAATATCAATTCTAGTTATTGTGTTGAAAACATGTTTGTGATTGAAGACGAAATCCATGACCAATACTTTCTCATCCTTGATTTGATTTGTTTACCTTTATTGCTTTGATTTTATTTTAGTTACATTAAAAATCAGAAAATCCTCGGTGTTTTATATAGGAAACCATAACATATTGACAACCAAGACCTCTCTGTGGGAACGATCCTTTCTTGCCCTTGCTATATTTATATTTTGAGTAGTAAGAAAGTGTAAATTATTTTTGTATCGGTGACAATTAGGTCAATATCATCGATCAAAAAAAGAAGAAAAAAATAGCTATCTATTATTACTTGTTAACAAGATCAAAGACCTAGTATTGGATCGATGCTCACGATCACTTGTCTGATAATTTATGTTTTGTTTTTTCTAATAATATTATTAAATAAAAACCCCTTTGATAGGTGTAGAATACACCGTATTTACTATATAGTAGTTTATGCTTTCTTTGCTATTTTTCTTGTAAATTATGTATTTTACGCTTGTTTTGAGTTTTGTAGCTACTATGGAGTCGCACGGAGGAAAAGAAGAAGAAATCACCATATTTTAGCAAAAGGGTAAAATTGTCATTTAACCAAGAAGAGAATACTATATGGAGCCCAACCAAGGTTAAGGGGAGGTCAAAGAGGTGTCCCTTATCCAAAAGAAGGGAGTGAGAATAGCATAACTGGGGTGTACTTATGATGGGTGTCCGAATCCACCCACACCCTAAACCCATATACCGCATGCAGGATCCATGCCCGAATAACTTGACTCAAAATCGATTTTCTTCTCCTCATTTACCTTCTTTCACCCGAATTCATTACTGCTGAAATTGAGAGAAAGATCGAGAGAGAGAGAGCTTAAACCGAGAGGAGAAGAGGATGACGACTGCTATAATTCGAAGAAGAAGAACAAGATGTTATTGTTGATTGAGTTCCTGTTGTGATGCTGCTGAAGAAATTAGGGGTTCGACCTGGAAGAAACGACAGCAATTCGAGATGGGTTTCGATTGACATGGGAGAATGGTGATTAATTAGGGTTCATAGAAGAATCTGATGTCGTTGGTGATACAGTGAGGATGTAAAGATGGGAATTAGGCTGCTGCTGGTGAAATCGAGGTTCTAACGATGGAAATTGATTAGGGTTTTGTGGCAAGAATCGGAGCTAGGGTTGGTCTTGGTTTGTGTTTGAGGAGTCGAGACAGCAGTGTTAAGAAGAGATGGGTTCGAGTCTCGATTTCAATATAGAGGTGAAGTTGTCCGTGGTTCCGCTAGGGATCCGATAGTTCCGGATGATTATGTCTGCAACAGCTTGTGTTGATGGTGCTGCATAGGAGTTGCGATCGTGTGAGCTAAGCAAATGGGTGGATTTTGTTGTTATGTGGAGCCGAAAAGTTGTGAGTTGCGGTGGTGTTTTGCTGCAACAAGAAGATGGAAAGAATAGAGCTACGGATGAGATTGCCATTGTTTGAGGCCTCGAGTGAGAAGCGGTGCACTTGATGTGTTGGTGCGGTGAGAAGCCGCAGAATGGATGAAGTGTGCAAGGAGGAAAAGTGGAAGTCGGCTCGGTGTTTAGTGGTACTTGGAAAAAATGGGAGATTGCGGCAGTGCCGGCCCAGTGCAGTGAAGCATTTGGAGCCGATCCGAAGTGAAGTAGTTGCAATTATGGGTTGGTATGATTCAGAGTAAGAACCTCAGTTCTGGTATGTGATTGAGGAATAATATTGCAGGCATGTGGAGCTGCAATATGTGTAGCTGCGGATCAGGGAAGAACAAGTGATAAAGCTGTGAAGCAGGGCATTGCAGGTTGTGTTTGTCAGAGCAAAAGGAAGTTATAGGGTTGAGAAGAATTGTTGGTGGTCTTGAACTGGGAAATGGCAGCGGTTTGCACGGTTAAAAGCTCATGCGAGCGGTAGCAGTACCGAACTGGAAGTCATGTGTGGAAGGCGGCTAAGATAGACGCAAGCACTGGAGCTAATTGATGCAGTGGAGTCTGAATTTGTAATGGGTTTAAAGCTACAGAATGTTTATGACTCGGATGTGGATTCTGGTGGAGGAAATGAAGTATAAGGCAGCTGTGAGCCTTGAGCTGATGATGTTGGGTTGGTGGTTTGTGTTGGCAGGAGATGGATTCCATGAAGACAATTGTGGTGGCATGAGCGGGTATTCAAGAAGCAAACTGAAGTTGGTGGTTGAAAGTTATAGAGTTACAGTGGTGGCAATAAGTGTCAGGTGGTGCAGTGAATACAAGAGCAAGCAGGCAATAGAAGACCGAGCCGGGGAATTGGTAATGAGGCATTTGAGGGTATAATGGCATAGAAGTAGTCATTGCACTATGATGGTTTTGGTGGTGGCTCGATGTTTTGCAAGCAATGGGGCTCGAGAAGTGCAGCTAGGAATGGAGGTTGTGAGTGTGTATGAATGGTCGCAATGGAGCAAACCGGGATTCTTGGTGGTAGTGAGACAATGTCTTCTTTGTAGAATATGGCCTATGCCGATTAGGATTTGTGCACCGAAATTATGGGTCTCTGGTGCGAGGGCTTGATGGATTTGCGAAGCTAAAATGCGGTATGCACACCATCTTGGTCGGGAATGTGATGCACCATCTTGGTGCAACAGAAGCGGCTTTGTGCAACATGGCCTAAGCCTAGCTGAGTTAGAACCTGACTCACATGACTAACTCAGAATGGATCACTGACTCATGCCTGACTCACTAACCTGACTTGACCCGTTTTGACTCAGTGCATTGACCCGAGTTGACCCGGCCGTTCTGACCCGTTGACCGGTGATCGGTTTGACTTTGCCGGTCACCTGAGATATTTTCCGGCGACTATTCCGGCCAAATTCCGGCCACAATCCCAGTTTTCCAAGGAGCCAAAAATTCCAATTTTCTATGGACTTCTCTCATGGGTGTGAAGACTTGGGCTAAGGAATTGGATGGAGAATTGGACTCAAATTTGGAAAGAGAAGGTGGAAGAGTTGAGAAAAGCTTGGAATTGGAAATTGAATTGCAAAAGGAAAAGGATTCTACTCCTTAGAAGATTTGGAGAATATTGAAGCTTATAAATAGAGAAGTTTTCTACACATCTTTTACACACACAATTCTTTTCTTTTCTTATTCTTTGTGTGAACTCTTTTAACATGAGTAGTTAATTTTATTGATTGAGGATGAATTCCTAGTTCTTAAACATATGATTTGAGTTTTTGTTTTCAAATTCTATCTTGAAGTTTTTCACATGATTATCGTTTGTTTTTACTAATAGGAGTGATCTTAAAGACATTCATGATTGATTGATAGATTGTTTGGGTGGCCAACTAAATTGATTTGTTAATTCGATCTAAAGCTAGTGAAAGTTAGGGGATAAGTAATCGTTTCTTGACTCTTTACATAAGTAGCAAACACGAGACCTTGCGGAGGGATTCCGTGGAGCAATTGTGTGTAGAAACAACGTTAGCAAGTAGACCTTGAGCTAAGAGTCTAACTACTAATATCAACCTAAGAAATTCACAAAACCTAATGCATGAGCCAAGTTACATCTAGGTTGAGCTAATTCTAGGTGGCTTGGTGATTAGAATCCAGTAGTCGAGAACTTCCGTGTCCGGTGATACAAGGGATTTAGGGGTTTAGCACTGAGCTAGCTGCTTTACCTACGGTTGGTGATAATTTGTGACTAATAACAAGTAGAATAGAACATAACTTGATTCATTGTTTCGTAACGAAGAAGGATTCCTTGATCTTGTGTCTCTTATTGCTTTCAACTTTACCTTTTAATTGTTTTGTTTATTTTCTTTTGCTTTTTACACCCCCCTTTCGTGACAATTTTTACAACTAGAATCTCGTGCTCCTCGTGGGATCGACCTTGACTACCCTATATTACTAGTTAATTAGGTAGTAAAGTATTAATTAATTTGTTGTGGTTACGACACGCATCACCCTTATTCACAACTAATTTTCATATTGGTATTTTTCTAAGCATAATTTTCTTATAGGTTGTGTACACACTAACTAGTATAACAATTTTAATTACAACGACTACATCCTTTTTTTTATCGATAATATAAGAATTTTATTGATCATAAAAGGAGATATAAGATGGTTGAAGGGGAAAAGAAAAAAGCTTGATAGAAAAATAGGAAAAAGGCTTGATAGAAAAATTATCAAAGCAAAAAAAAAAACAAAAACACCGGTAAAGGTTATTAGGGAGGATCAAAAATAGACATTAAAAGTAACATCTTTTCTCTACATAACTCCTTTCCAAATAGAGAAACCATAAGCACCTTTTGGTTGATTTGATAACCATTCTACCTCAGCGACACCATATTTTTCTTCAATAATATGCCTCTATAAAGCTGCAGATTCATTTGCAAATCTCCATAGCCATTCGGATAAAAGAGCATTATTCATCACACTTAGCGTTTTGATTCGTAGACCTTTCCTTCTACAAATAGCATCCCATTTCACTAAATGAAGCTTCATATTTCCTTTGCAAGCATTCCATAGGAAATTCCTCATTAGTCTCTCCAATTTGAGATTAACAGACTTGGACATGTCAAACAAAGACGTAAAATAAACTGATAAGCTTGAAAGCACACCGTTAATAAGAACCACTTTACCTCTCTATTGAGAAAAGGTTTTTCGCAACCTGCTAGTTTTGCATTAAACCTGTCAATGATTTTATCCCATCTATGATTACCTTTATATTAATCACCCAAAAGAAGTTTCAAGTAAGTAGTAAGAAGAGTTTAATTGTAGCATCCCGGAAGAGAAGTAAATCCATTCATGTCTCCAGCATATAACCAATTGCATATAAATGACATTTGGAAAAATTTATCCTTAGACCAGTGAGTAACTCAAAAGAATAAGAGAAGGATTAGATAAATTTAACTTGATCAACATAAGCATCCGAAAAATTTAGGTTTCCTCAAGAAATTAAAGATGACTAACCTTAGTACGAGTTGGAGACTTGAAAACTATTTATGAAACCATCAGCTTGAGCTTTCTTCATCATTGCATTTAAGGATTCACCAACAACGAAGAACAAGAAAGGCATGCCTTTCTTGCTCTTGTAATAAACTTCAAAAGAACCGTTGATGAGTACTGGGAATCTGACATGTTCAATACAACACTGCCATAACCCATTTTCTGAAGAGCCTTCTCAATGAAAAAGCCACTTTACATGGTCAAAGGACTTTTCAAAATCAATAAACCAAAAATTCCACTCTTAACTCTTGAGTTAATCAACTTATTTGTAATATGAAACTCATCAAAAATTTGCCTTTGTTTAAGAAAAGTTAACTATTATTGAGAGATTACATGAGATAAAGATAACTTAAACCTTTTTGCCAAACCTTTAGAGAGAATTTTGTAAACTCAACTAACCAAACTTATAGGTCTCGAGTCTTTGATTAATAGAGTTCTCCTTTGGAAATGTTTTAAGTCTTCAATCTAAAAAGACGTTTTTCTTATAATTTTTTAAAAACATTGGGTACATCAACTCTTATAATGCTTCATGTATTTTGGTAAAATTCTATCAGATACATATCAGGCCCATGGGCCTTATTCCCTCCAAGATATTTGATAGCATTTATAATTTCATCTTCATCAATTCCCGTTCAACCAGTTCACTCATTTCAAAAGGTATAGAATTCAAGAATAAATCATCCATTTGAGGTCTGGATTAAGAATGATCCTAAAGAATGTTTTTGAAGTTTCAACAAAGCCTGCTTTGATTTCACCATGATCCATTGTCATTTTCCATTTACATTAATCTTAAAAATATGATTCCTCCTTTTCCTCCTATCTGAAGCAATTTTATGGAATAATTTTGTGTTTTTATCCACACCTTTCTTGTTTAGAATTTTAGCTCTAGTCATCCATTTTTCAGCTTCAAGAATTATCAGATTACAATAATCTTGCCTAGCCTTCATTCTTTGGTCCCATTGCGCTTCATCTAAGCCATTATTTGCTTTTTTATGGATCAAGATAAACGAAAATCTTTTCCAAATCTTCAAGAAGCCTATCCACTTGACCAAACTCTTCTTTGCTCCATATTTTTAACTTTTCCTTTAAAGCTTGCAATTTCTTACAAAGAACAAAACCTGCACTTCCATCAAAATAAAAGAGTCCCACCAAGTTTGTACAAGAGGTAAAACTAAAGGATGAGTAAGCAAGTATACCTCAAAGCAAGGTAGTCAATATCGCTTGAGTCGGCCGATACTATAGGTTTTTATAGTGTATCGGAAAAAATATGTATGATATATAAAATATCGGCGATGCAAGGATTTAATGATAAAAACGCTTGTATCGGCCGGCACAAACCGATATATCGGGTTCACCGGTACACTGATAATATCAACAAGGGTAATTTGGTAAAGTAAGTTATTTAGATATAAAAATTTGTAAATTATTCCCTTGAAAACTCAATCAGATTCGGTAAAGAAATTTACAACTATCTCATTTTTTTAATGATGGTGGAATTTTATTGGATTTGTATTGTGAAGCTTTTGATCTTGAAAATTAATGCGTCATATGACATCAAATTCTTTAGATTGCAACATTTATAAATATTTAAAATTCTAGGTCTTAATGATGTATCACCGATAAAAACCGATATAATCTTTTGTATAGGTGTATCGGACCCGACCGATCTGCATCGATACACGATATTAACTACTTTGCCTCAAAGTGAAAAGGTCCAGGTCTACCAACAAGACCTTCACAAATCAAAGCAAAGCAAGAGGACAATAATCTGAGCAAGGTCTAAACAATGCCAATTGAGTGACTGTAGGATAAACAAATTCCAAATCTGGAGAAACAAGAAATTATCTATCATACTCCTAATATTATGAATTTGGATTTTATTCCAAGTGTAAGTGGCTCCCATAAGTGGTAAATCAGTGAGTTCATGAGTAACAATATATCGTTTAAAGCTAGCTATTTCATTAGTGGATGAACCACCAGAAGACCTCTCATAAGAAATCTGATTTCATTAAAATCACCATCAATAACCCATGGCATAAGCCACGAACATCTAGTTTCTTCCATTTCTCTCCAAAATAGCTTCCTTTCAGTAGGATTTGGTGGAACACAAAAACAAGTAAAAACCCTTAAAAAACGCTGAAAACCAAACTATAATAAAGAAAAACATAATGAATTCTAATTAGGGTATCAATTACATTAATTTTAGACTCATCCCACATGCAGAGGATACCTCCAGAACTACCTTCAGAAGGAGCATCAATCCACTTTTCATTATTGTTACCCAAACTTGTGCTGCAATAGAATCGAGAACACTCTTGAAGTTTAGTTTCAGATAAAACCAAAAAGGTAGGCTTCCATTCCCTAACTTGTCTCTTGATGGTGTCTCTTCTATGAACATCATTGGTCCATGAATATTCCAACAAATGAAGCTTTCATCCATCAAAAAATAAGTACCTAAATAAGAAACTACATGATTTTTTTTTATCAAAAGTGATCATATATTTTTGATTGATTCAAGAATTAAATCATATCCCTTGTATCAGTTTCTCTGCGATCAAAATATAGACCCAATTACAACTTCATTGAATTTGATCAAAATTGAATCAGGAATTACTTCTTGTTTTTGGATCCACTTTTGTGTCGAAAAGTTCTCCAACTTGATTTGAAATTAGACCTTAAACGAGAAATGTTGATCAGAATAGTTTTCTAGTGCTGCTTCCATGGAGAGAAACCCATCACTTTTTTTTCCAATTTTAACAACTTCAAGCTTACATACATAGAACGCTTGCTAGATCTTCATTGTTGCAAACATATGGAGAGTAATTGATCAAGCTTCTCATAATTGGGCCGATGGACCGGGAGGGAGGAGTCCCTTTATAGCCATTTTTTTGTAAATGAAACATAATGCAAATGTGCAATTTGATACAAAGATTGGAAATTGTTTGGTAGTTTGCACTTAATAATACCAAAATACCTCCATTTTAGTCCAATTAGTATAACTCCTTATGTAATTGGCAAACAAACTAGAATATAACATATGTAAAAATCCGTGTCTTGGAATTTTACAAATTTTATCTCGTTAGAAAGCTTTTGAAGAGATCTATGCAATGAGTACAAACCAATGTTTTAAGAACCAGACCGGACCGTCCTGTTAGACCGGTGAACCAGTAAGAAAAATGATCAGGTTCATCTATGATCCACAAATATGTTGAAAAACCCAGTAAACCGGGTGACCCTGGCGGTTCAACCAGTGAACCAAGTGACCCAGCTGGGTTTTAGCGGTTCACCCAGATTTCCTTTCCGTCCACAAAATTGAAGAAAAAACTCAGGGGAGATGAGATCGGATGAATTTTGATTAAACGGGAGTTTTCAAATTGAGATATCTCAATTTAATAAAGGAGAAAGAAAAATGTTGTAGTGAGGATGAAACTTTGGGGTTCTTGTTAAATGCCTGCAATGGTGTTTCCATCGTCAATTAAATTAGTATTGCTGGAATTAGGGTGTACATATCCTACCCTTACCCGCCACCCTATCCTACCCGCCCAGAATTTTTACCCGTATCCTATCCTATCCGCCATTGACGGGTAGGGTGACGGGGTAAACATTATTTTATCCGCCGTCAAATGGGTAGGGTGACGGATAAAACCCGAAATTATCCTACCCTACCCGCTTACCAATAATTGCTTACTGATATTGGTAATGATCATGTGAAGTACTAGTTAAAATTACTTAAGCTAATTGTGTTCAGTGTCTCTCGCTGGTTGTCAAATCTTGGCTGTAAAACCTTTAATGAATAAAATGCAAGTGTTTTCTGTTTCTTCCTAGTATTGTCCGGACTTTTGCTTTGGATAAGGCTGTTCTGGTTTGGTGGTCGATGGATGAAAATGTGCATACAGCTAGAAAGGCTTGTAAAAACACATTCTGTTGATTAATGAGTCATGTCGAGTCCTTTTTCTCTTGGATCTGTCATATTTATGACTAAAGTTTAATTGTTCATTTTGCCACACATGACATGGCATAATCTCAAAGTTTCTGAAATTGGCAAATAACTGTTGAATTAGCACAGCATCTATACTGGACGTATATACATGGCTTATGCTATGCAGCAAAAATGTTGCAGCTTGTGTAAAGCATTATGTGGGCGATGGTGGCACCACCAAAGGTATCAATGAGAATAAAACTGTGATAGATGCACATGGATTGCTCAGTATTCACATGCCAGGATACTACACTTCAATTATCAAGGGTATTTCAACTATCATGGTCTCACTTTCAAGCTGGAATGGCGTAAAGATGCATGCTAACAAGAATCTTATAACTGGTTTTCTCAAGAATTTCGTCCATTTCAGGGTAAAATTACTTTTAAAAAAATTATGCTTGTGGATTTCACAATTTTAAGTCAAGTAATTCAGCAGGAACTGAGACTAACATCTTACTCGTGGATGTAATCAGGGTTTCGTCATTTCTGACTGGCTGGCTATTGACAAGATCACCACTCCAGAGCATGCAAATTACTCGTATTCAGTTCAAGCGGGAGTTAACGCTGGCATTGACATGGTCAGTCACTCATGAATTGTCCTATTACTACTTATCAAGGGCCTGTACATTAGTAATGTTTTATTTCTCATATTACAGTTCATGATTCCCTTCAACTACACGGAATTTGCTGATGTTCTAACCCACCATGTGAAAAACAATGTCATTTCGAGAAGTCGAATTGATGATGCTGTTAAAAGAATCTTGAGGGTTAAGTTCACCAAGGGGATTTTTGAGAACCCAATGGCTGATCTTACCATCCATATGCAGAGTCATTTGGTGACAGCATGAACCTTATCATCTCCATTCCTGGCCCAAACACGATTAACAATGTTTGTGGAGCCATCAAATGTGTAGTTGTTGTTGTCTCTGGCAGACCTGTCATCATACAACCATACCTGGCCAAAATGTATGCACTAGTAGCAGCATGGTTACCAGGTAGTGAAGGTCAAGGTTTTGCTGATGTTCTGTTTGGTGATTATGGGTTTACAGGTAAGCTTGCACGCACCTGGTTCAAGAGTCTTGTATACAGTCAAGGCAGAAAAAAAAAAAAAAAAAAAAAAAAAAAAACGGTTATACCCCCAACCCGACCCGACCCGACATTAAATGGGTAGGGTAGGGCCTTACCCGTTTAATGGCGGGTAGGGTGGCGGGTAAACTTTTTCTTACCCATTTGAATAGCGGGTAGGGTGGCGAAATAGGCCATATCCTACCCACCCTACCCGTTGTGCAGCCCTAGCTGGAATAAGATAAAAAGAAATATATTGATGTGTTATCATTTGGATTTGGCAAAAATTATGTTGAGGAAATAATCAGAAAGATTGAGACATAACTATGGAGGCGGACAAAAAAATTGATGTTTGTTGTTCAGAACTCAAAAGGTAAGAGAAAGTGGCGGATGCTTGATATTTAGTTTTTATTTTTTTTTTTTTAAATAATGTTAAATTGAAATACCCATAAATCCCTTGCAAACACGTGGGGTGGGGATTAGGGGTGAGCATGGGCCGGTATGGACCGGTTTTCACCTCACCCACATCCAATTCAATTCATTACAGATTTTAAATTTGCCATCTGCATCCAATTCAACATCCAACGTATTTTTATCCAATGGATGCACGGATGAACGGATTGGGTATGGATAATCCAATGGATTTGTTTTAGTTAAAATTTATAATGAAGAAATAAAGCTAACATAGATGACTTCTTTTAGAACCTATACATTCTATATATGTATATAAATATAAAAGTGTCATAGACAACATTCCAAGCAAGCACCTTAAGAATCCCTAAACTATCTTTATATTTTCTAAAAACTATATAAGAGCCTTTAATCTCACGGTTATGGATGTCCAACGGATTTTCAAGGTTGCATCCGGTCCCAATCCGTAATCCGTTGGATTTCAAAAATCACATCCGCATCCAATCCATTAGCAAACGGTTCGAGAATCCATCCGAAAAAAATACGGTTGATCCCGGTTAAATCCACGGATTACGGGCCGAATGCTCACCCCTAGTGGGGATCATAAGCTGATCAATTACCAGCCGTTTTCATTTTAAGCCCACAACAGATGAACCTTCTTTTAAGCCCACACGAGATTAACCAACATGTTAGTAATTATTTATATATATATGAATTGATCCAGTGAACCGCTGGTTGAACCACTGGTTAAACCAATGACCCTTGACCCAGTAAGTCTGCTGGTTCGATGTCCGGGACGGTTTTCCAAACATTGGTACAAACAACAATATCAAATTTAGAGTTTTGCGAAAATTCGTAGGTATTTATCCTTTTGGGCACAATTTTCGAAAATTGAATGCATGGCCATTATGCAAATCACCACAAAGAATGCGTAACAGATTATGTAGCCATATTTTGGTTTATGCATTAACTAATTTTCCATTGCAACTAATTAAACGATGTACTCCCTTCGTTTCAGGAAAAGTGATGCTTTCACTTTGGGCACAATTTTCCAATATTGAATACATAGCCATTATACAAAACCACCTCAAAGGATGCATAACACATTATCCATCCATATTTTGATTTATGCATCAATTAATTTTCCGTTTTAGGAAAAGTGATACTTTCACTCCGTGTTAGGAAACGTGATAATTTCAGCCCGTTTCACGAAAAATTATTCTTTCACTCTATTTCAGGAAAAGTGATACTTTCACTTTTTCAATTTGACATATTTTTAGGCAAAAATGAAAGTGTGAAAGTTTTTTTTTTCTAAAATAGTGAAAGTATCTCTTTTTCTGAAACGGAGGTAGTATATGCCTAAAAGTATCATTCCAATAAAAAACGAAACTCCGTTGATTCCTAAAATCAGGAAAAGTGATACTTTCACCTAAAAAGACTACACTGCTGATGCATAACGCGTTATGCAATCAACGGTGTTTCGTTTTTCTTAGGTTTGCCCTCCCGACCGTGGCATCGGTGTTCTAGTATATACATGCCCCATTTAAAAGTGACGAATATATGTACGTTGATTAACCTGGCGAGATTGGGGTATACTCAAACTAATTGGGGTATACCCAATTTTAAAGGGACACTTTTTGTGGGTTTTAGGGGGAGGCCTAATGGGTAAGTTACAAAACTACCCTTACCCATTAATAATCTTAATTACCTTAAATCAGTTTTTATTCTCTTCATTTCATCTTCTTCTTCTTCTTCTTCTTCATCTTCATCTTCCATCAACCAAAGCCATATAAAAATCTTCAACTTTGATTTTCTAAAAAATTGTTGACTCTACCAAATAAAAGAAGACTATAAATGATGTTTAAACTCAAACCCATCATTGTGTTGTGTGATTGATTGTTATGTTAGGTTGGAAATCGAAATTTATGATTTCGTGTTTTTTTGGTCGGCAAGGTCGTAACATGCATATCTTGCCGACTTTTCATAACAGACCATGGCGGCGATCAGTAAATTTTTCAACGGCCGGCGGGGTATTTTTGAATACCTTGCCGGCCAAAAGCAGTAGGAAGGGTATTTTTGAATACCTCGCCGGCCAAAAACAGCCGGAAGGGTATTTTTTGAATACCTTGCCGGCCAATAAAATTTTTATATCATCTCCTGTATGTCAAAAAACAAAAGTCGGCAAGGTCGACGATGAAGATCTTGCCGGCCACTTTTGGCCGGCGGGCTTGACTATGAAGAGCTTGCCGGCCACTTTTGGCCGGCGAGGTCGACGATGAAGAGCTTGCCGGCCACTTTTGGCCGGCGGGGTCGACGATGAAGATCTTGCCGACTTTTCATATTTTCAGAACTGAAAGTGTTGATTTATTATTTGATTTTGAGTATGATTTCATATAACATATTTGCAATCCCCTTTTTCGAAGTATTTCGGTTGTGTGCTTCATTTTCGTTGCAAGAGATATTCTCAACAAAAAAAAAAAAAAATCATCAAAAATCATCCCACAAAAGTTCAATCAAAAACAAAATTTCATAACTTAAAATTCATAAGTTTTAATCTATTCAATTAATTTAAACTTAATTAATTAATCTAATCAAAATTTTAGTGTTAATTAAACGAGGGCAATTTTGCCATTTTGAAAATACAAGGTTAAGGGGTGGCTTGGTTTTACTTCAAAATGACCCTATTTTGTCTTATTGGGTATACCCAAATTAGTTTGAGTATACCCCAATCTCGCTAGGTTGATTAAATGGTAATAACATATTTTTTTTATTTTTCTTTATCGGTAAAGAATTTGGTACTATCGAGATTCAAACTCATGTCACTAGTATCATCATCCATTGATTTTACCACTATACTACAAAGTGACGCCGGGGCACAAAAAAATAAATTCCCTTTAATGAATTTGGAACAACATATTTCCTTCCAGATGGTTTAACAAAACAACAAATATAACTTATATTGATTTTTGAACATTGATGTTGTTTTTACATGGGCTTCCAAAAAATTTAGGTTTATACGATAATAGAAATGGCTACAAAATTTGGCAAAAGATCAATAAACTTCGGTCATGGAAAATAGCATGCTTGGCTTACCAATCTTATTGTAACCGATGAATTTTGGAGCATTATTATATATCCTCGTGTAACATTCCCTAAGCAATTTATTAAATAGCATGCTTCAGGAGAAGAAGAAGAAAACAACTTTCGTCACATGATCACGGCTACCAAATATGAGGGTCAAACCTTGGTCAATATAGTTTGACAAGATTATAAGCACTCAATGACCAGCCACCGGACCTCTTAGGGCTCTATATGTCCTGGTCCGTGATAACCTCTTAGGGAAACCAAGAACTCTCAGCCGTTAAGGTTTGAAACACAATTTTAAACCCTAATTTTATCGAATCTAACTTTTTAACCGATTAAGAGAAGAAATAAATGATGGATTGATATTTTATAGAGTCGTTTTCGAGTTTAATTTATTTTTCAACTCCTATATTCACCAATTTTATATTTTCAAAGTTCAATATCTTCATTTGATGATAATTTGGATGAATTCACTACATATTTTGACCTCATCCTCGTTCAATTGTTTTAATCACTTTCTTTGACCTAATCCTCTTTTATAGAAAGAGTTTCGCCAATGAAAATCTTTGAGAATCGAAGAAAAAAAAAAAAATGGAGAAGAGGGCAATGGAGAAGAAGAAGAGATAAGGAAGAAGAAGAAGAATAGAAGGGTTAGATTTAAATTTGTTTTGTATTCTTTTTCTTTTTGAATTAGATTTAGGTAAATAATAGAAAATAATATATTTGACTTTTATTATTGATCGTGTCCCCCTATCCATATTTAGGATATTAGAACCCAATAAAGCCTCCGAAATCCTATTGGGTTGAAGCCCCATAAAAGGATTCTTAATCATAAGGTTAAAAACGCGTCCAAGTTCTTGCCCCAAAAGCGCTAGTTGTCCCAATTGGACTTTGTAACACTCCTTACAAAATCATAGCTAAATTAATGGCCAATAGGTTCAAAAATCTTTAGAAAAAATCATATCTCCCCTCCAGTCTGCCTTCCTCTCTTAGACAAATATCGAGACAACATTATTGTTGCTCATGAGATTGTCCATTCAACGAAGAAAAGTAAAAGAAAACAGGAAACATAGGCGCAAAAATTGACATGTTTAAGGCATTTGATAGAGTTAATTGTAACTTCTTGATAAAAACTCTAAAGGCCATTGGTTTCTCCAGCCATTGGAGTGAATTGATTTATCAATGTATCTCAACTTCCTCCATATCTGTTTTACTAAATGGGAACCCATGTAAGGAGTTTAAACCAACTAGGGTAATAAGACAGGGGGATCCTTTATCTCCTTATTTATTCATTCTGTGTATGGAGTTTCTTTCTAGACTCCTCTGTCATTTGGAAACAGTGAAACAGGTAATAGGTATCAAACTCACCCCAAAATCAACACATATCTCTCATTTATTCTTTGCAGATGACCTTTTGCTTTTCACTAGAGCAGATTTAGGCAGCTATAAAAATCTTCTGGAAGCTATTAATCTTTTTAGTAAAGTCTCTGGGAAAGTAAGAAATTTTGCAAAATCTGGTCTTTTTTTAGTTAAAAGTTCATAATAAACACCAAGGTATTATTCCTAGGTTAACGAAAATCAAAAAAATAAATATAGAGACACCCATTTAGGAGTACCTTTATTCATAGATAGATCAAAACTTAAGTCCTTTGATAGCATTATAGAAAAAATAGAACAGAGGGTTAAAAACTGGTTAGCAAAAATCTTATCCCAACCAAGTAAGATTGTTCTAAATAAATATGTTCTTTCTAGTATGCCAATTTTTAGCATGGGATGTTTTGTTTTGCCTAAAAAAACTACCAAAAGAATAAATGATATTCAGAGAGATTTTTGGTGGGGAAAACATACTAATTCTAAAGGTATTTACATAAATTCTTTTGATTTCTTATGTAAGCCAATTGACCAAGGGGGTTAGGTTTTAAAAGAGGCTAACAAAGTGAACGGGCTATGATTAGCAGGATAGCCTGGAGATTGGTGAGTAGATCGATGATTTATGGGCTCAAATTTTAAAAGGAAGGTACTTTGAAAAAACAGGAGCTCTCCAATCCAAAAAGAAATCATCCGCTTCTTGGATTTGGAAATGCATTTTACAAGGTGAGCATATCAAAAAGTATAGTGTTTGGGAGGTAGGAAATGGATTCTCTATAAATATCTGGGATGATAAATGGTTACCAAATAGGGAACAAAATCTAGCTAGTTTTGTCCCTAGAAACTCTAATATAACACTTGTGTCTGATTTGATAAATCATGACACAAAGAAGTGGAATGAGTCTTTGTTACTTTCAACTTTTGATAGATCTTTGGTCAGTGAAATAATGAACATAAGATTATACACACAAAGGGATGGAAAACTGAAAAAAGATAAATTGAGATGGTTATTTACTAGAAACGGTGAATTTTCTGTTAAAAATCTTTATATGCAAAGTTACGGAACCCATCTAACACCGTCCCTGACAAAACAAAGAATTTTTGGAAATGATTATGGAGCGTGGATACTTTGTAGAGAATCAAACTATTTATTTGGAAATGCCTGCAAGATGCATTACCTACTAAACAAAAGTTGAAAAAAGTGGACAACAAATGCATTTTCTGTAAGACTGCGGTGTAATCTACTTTTCACCTGTTCTTTGAGTGTGACTATGCTAAAGATGTGTGGAATCTACAGCCAATGGCAGTTCAGGGAGTACCTCACAACTCAGCTTCTGTTAATACTTCTTTCTTGCATAAATATAATGAATGGTTAGCAGGAGATTTGAATTCCATCTCAATGGCACTAGCCTGCGACCAAGTCTTTGGTTTATTTGGAAGGAAAGGTGTCTTAGGATATTTGAAGATAAATCTAGAACACCAATTTAGTTAGCACTAGATATATTAAGACATTACGAGTCTTTGGAATCCAATGACTTTGAATAGTTTGAATCAAACACAAGACAAAACTATCAAACCAAGACCACATTGGACCTTCCCAATCATAAATACTTTCAAACTAAATTGTGATGCTTCTTGGTTGTGAAAAAAAACTAATGTAGGCTTTGGTTTTGTTCTTCGTAATTGGACAGGAACATTCAAATGAGCAGAATCAGGAATCTTCGAGGTCTTCCACTCGCTTTGAAGAAGCGAAGCTCTAGTTCTCCTTCAAGCGACTACATGGGACAAACTACATAACATACAACATCGGGGTCATAAAAGGAGATAATAGGGCAACAATTAGGTATTTATAGGGAAATGAATCAACTATCCAGTGGCAAAGTATTGCAATTCTAGATGAAGTTAAGAAGCTAGTAGAACAAATGGTCTCTTTTTGGGCTTCAAAGACGTAGACAGACGAGCAAATAAAGTGGCGGACCCGGTTGGCAAAGAAAGGAAGAAAAAGTACCACCCCAATTTCTTGGTTAGACCAAGCTCCCTTATTTTTAATTCCAACAATTACTTTTTACACATTCAAAGCTTATGAATCTTGTAATATAAGTACAAACCTCGTATCGATTCAAGAGGAGGCTAATCTTACAGATTCGGTCATCGCAGGATAACTCAATCTGAGCTCGTTCCTAATGAGACTGAATCAAATGGTTAGCCATCTCCATTTCGTAAAAAAAAAAAAGGCCAAGTATTTAGAGAAATGTAAGTGTCCAAGGTTGGGGTTTGGGGTTCTTGCTTTCACTACCTTAGGTGGATTAGGGAGTGATACGGAGGAGTTCTGAAGAGGTTGCGAAACTATATGGCTAGTCATGATGAGAACGTTTCTATTGGAGATTTTCTTTTCATAGGATAAGTGTGGTTCTTAATAAAGGGATTGGAACACGGCTTGTTGTTGGGCTTCCATCCAATAGTTGTAAACTCCTTATTGTTGATTAAAAAAAAAAAAAAAAAAAGTTCTTGCCCTAGAAGCGCTAGTTAGCATGGGACCTTAAGCTAAAGGCTAAAGGGGCGGAGCTTAGCCAAGGGTTGACTAACCCTGGTTCTAGCCCCCCAAAAATCTTAAAAACTGCATAAACACCCCTTGTTTTCTCCTATTTTATGTATTTAGCCCACCAGACTCTCCATCAACAACCTAAAAACTCAATACCATCCCTCACTCCAGAATAAAAGTAGCACTAGTGCTGCTTACCCTCCCTCCTATTGGCTGGTGACCGAAACCTCGCGCTCTCATTGGCTAATTGAGAAACCATTCGTATTCGTCGGATGGAATTTCGTTATATATGATGCGTTGATCTGACAATGTGCGGTGTAGATTGGCTGGATTGGTGGGTCACACGCGACGGACGGCCCTCATTGTTTAGAAAAATTGCTATATTAATTTCGTGCATATATTTTAAAAATCCAGAAAATAAATAAAATTACTATATTAATTTCGGACATTTATGATTAAAATAAAAAAAAAATCAAATCAACGTATTTATGGAATAAAATAATCTTTTATAGTTTTATGAAAATCCAAAAAAAATAAAAAAATTACTATATTAATTTTGGACATTTATGATTAAAATAAAAAAATCAAATTAACATATTTAAGAAATAAAATAGTTACATTTATAAAATTTTATTTTGGACAGCGTTGAGATATTTGTTTCCAGAGAATTAATAAAATACTATATTATAATTTTGGACATTTATGATTAGAATAAATAGAATTTCAACAGCGTTGAGATATTTGTTTCCAGATAATTAATAAAATATTATATTATAATTTTCGACATTTATGATTAGAATAAATAGAATTTTATTTTGGACATCGTTGAGATATTTGTTTCCAGAGAATTAAAAAAATACTATATTATAATTTTGGACATTTATGATTAGAATAAAAAATAAAATCGACGCATTTACGGAATAAAAAAAGATTTATTTTTTTTTTTACAAGAACATCATCTTATTATTATTATTATTATTTATTACAAATCCGAAGTCCTGGCTCTTTCAAGAAATTAGTTGGCACACGGGAAACAAGTTGTGTGATAAATATTTTAAAAGGAAAAAAAATATAGAAATAGCTATATTAATTTTTAGTATTAATGATAAATATTTAACAAAAGTAGATATCATTAATAAAATACTATATTATAATTTTGGACATTTATGATTAGAATAAATAGAATTTTATTTTGACATGCGTTGAGATATTTGTTTCGGACATTTATGATTAAAGTAAAAAAAGATCAAATCAACGTATTTATGGAATAAAATAATCTTTTATAGTTTTATGAAAATCCAAAAAATAAAAAAATTACTATATTAATTTTGGACATTTATGACTAAAATAAAAAAATCAAATTAACATATTTAAGAAATAAAATAGTTACATTTATAGAATTTTATTTTGATGACGTTGAGATATTTGTTTCGGAAGAATTAATAAAATATTATATTATAATTTTGGACATTTATGATTAGAATAAATAGAATTTTAACAAAGCGTTGAGATATTTGTTTTCGAGATAATTAATAAAATACTATATTATAATTTTCGACATTTATGATTAGAATAAATAGAATTTTATTTTGGACAGCGTTGAGATATTTGTTTCCAGAGAATTAAAAAAAATACTATATTATAATTTTGGACATTTATGATTTTTTTTTTAATTATTTAATATTATTACATGAAACTAGTTGGAAGCCTAACAAGCTAAGCTCCAACTACATACTATTACATTAATTGAACAGGTTGATGTGCTAGTCTACCAGCGGGCCTCATGGGGAACCTTGCCAAGGGGGCCGAAACGGCGGGAGGGCGAGATTGTGTCACAAGGGGGCAAATTAACACTACCTTCCATGTTAATTCTATGATATTACGCTATTGGGGACTCGAACCTGGGACCTCCTGGAGCGCATTAAACTTTGGGGAACGGGGATGACCAGCTGAGCTAGGGGCCCGTTTTTTTATGATTAGAATAAAAAATAAAATCGACGTATTTACGGAATAAAAAAAGATTTATATTTTTTTTATCTTTTAAAAGGAAAAAAAATATAGAAATAGCTATATTAGTTTTTAGTATTAATGATAAATATTTAACAAAAGTAGATATCATTAATAAAATACCATATTATAATTTTGGACATTTATGATTAGAATAAATAGAATTTTATTTTGGACAACGTTGAGATATATTTTCAGAAGCAAATGATTTGTAACCCGTACTCAAAGTATACATGTTCTTGATAGAATATTTATGAAGCTTTTGCATTTTGTTTGCCTTTCGTCTATTCTAATACATTGTTTAAGATGTCTCTTGAAGCAAGGAACTCAAGAAAGGCCTCAAATTGGTAGTCAGAAACATCTTTGATATCTAAAGAGAAATATATCAGTACATTCCCTTGATTACATCTTCTTTGTGGGAAGCACTTCATGTGATTTGTACTATTTAGAGCTGGCAATCTGTTTTATATTAATATCGTGGTTTTTTTTATAGTGTCTCTATTATCATGTATTGATACAACTATAATGAGTGGGATTTTTCATTTAATTACAGGGAGTTGGAGTCTGGAAAAGCAGTTAAGTTGGCCTCTTGAATCTTAATGTAAGTACATAATTTCGAAAAAAGATATATCGAGTGCATTCCCTTAATTACATCATCTTTGAGGAAGCACTTCATATGCTTTGCATTATAAATAATTCACAATTTATTTTATTATTATCATTTTTAAGAATATCATATATTGATACAATTCTATAATGAGTGTGATTTTTCATTTAACTACGGGGAGTTGGAGCATGGAGGAGCATTTGAATTGGTGATTGATTCTTAATACAATCACATGATTTCTATTGGAACATATATCAGTGCATATCCTTGATTACATCATCTTCGACGGGAAGCACTTCATATGCTTTGCACTTTTAGAGCTATCTAGCTATTTTAAGTTAATATCATTTCTTTAGTGTCGACTATGATATCAAATTGTTAATTGGAACCCCTTCTGGAACGGGTGCGGGGCGAAGCCCCTCTCACCAAATGGGAACGATTCCCATCATACCGGTGCGTAGCACGGGTTCCACACTAGTATTGCTAAAAAAAAAAGATATTAGCCCCCAAGTATCATTCTCTCAAGCTCCGCCACTGCTAAAGCTATATCACTCTTACAAGTTATTGCCCCTGCTTCAAAAAAAAATCAAAAAAAGAAAAAGAAAAAAAAAGTTCTTGCCCCCAAAAGACGCTAGCATGGGATCATAACAGACGAATCACGGCTACCAAATGTGAAGGTCAAACTTTGGTCAATATGGTTTGACCAGATTATAAGCACTCAATGACCTGACCTCTTGGGCTTTATATATGTGGTCCATGATAACTTGGTGTCTTTGAGATTCCGACTTCGAAGTATTTGGTGTCTAATTTTGATTCAAATCAGGGTACGTATAATACTCTGGAACAAAGAGTATATACCTTTTGGACTGATGATTTAGTTGGAAAATCACCTCAATAATAGGTAATGCCATATATTTAGTAAAAGATGAAAAATCGGTATTGACAGTTTTACTAGAGTATATGCTCTAAAATATTCTCTAGTCTGTTTTAAATTCGCTCAAGTATATAATAAATCACATCTAACCCCAACATCTTCCATCACCAAATACTTTTCTCTGTACTTTTCTGAAGCAGGTTAGTTTATTTGTTTTCTTCTTCTTCTTCTCCTTTGACTATTTTTTTCAAGTAATACGTGTATATATATTAGTATGATTCACATGCACAAGTAATCTAAAGTCATACGTCTAAAGCAGCAGTAAAACCTACCGTGTAGATTTAACTTTCTAAAGGTTTTTCATATGCATGCACTCTTGCGATTTGGCTCTATCTCATTTTGATGATGTAATTTCTTTGATTTTTATGTTTCACATAGATAAAAGTGGGAAAGCAAGCTTTGTTTATGAACACATTGTGATTCTTTCTTGGAGATAAGAAGAAGAAAGATAATCAAAACGTAAGAAAATCAATCACTATGTGCATTTACTACACGTTCTTGATATGCGAAGAATCAAGTTTCATTTATAGTATTAGCAAGAGACATGGAAATGATTCATTTCAACACTCTCTTTTTCAATTTTATCCTTTTTATCTTTTTTGGGGCATGTTTTTGATTTGGTGGTAATTCCTGTTCCATTTTTAGGGTTCGTTTTGATTTCCTTGTTATTGTCGGTGTTTTGACTTATGACTTTTTAATCCGTAAAAAGTGGGTTCTCTGCCATGTTTCACATTTCTAATGGCTCTCATATTTCTTCCCCTTTTGTCTTTGTGATTTTGTCCATTATTAAATGCTGATTTAGTAGTTCTTTTTTTCTTGCTCAGATTTGCAGATTATCTTTCTACTTTGCATTTCAAGCCATGGCTAAAGAACAGAAGTCACAGTTGGAGGTTCTGAATGCACTTGATGTTGCAAAAACACAATGGTATCATTTCACTGCAATTGTGATTGCTGGTATGGGTTTCTTCACAGATGCATATGATCTCTTCTGCATTTCACTTGTCACAAAACTACTTGGTCGAATCTACTATCACGTCGACGGTTCTCCAAAACCGGGTTCTTTACCACCAAACATATCAGCTGCTGTTAATGGTGTTGCTCTCTTTGGTACTCTTGCTGGACAACTCTTTTTTGGTTGGCTCGGTGACAAAATGGGTCGTAAAAAGGTTTATGGTATGACCCTAGGTATAATGGTGGTTGCTTCTATTGCATCCGGTCTTTCCTTTGGTCACACACCAGGTACAGTCATGGGGACTTTGTGTTTCTTCCGATTTTGGCTGGGTTTTGGAATTGGTGGTGACTACCCATTATCTGCCACCATCATGTCTGAGTACTCCAACAAGAAAACTCGTGGTGCCTTTATCGCTGCTGTGTTTGCCATGCAAGGATTTGGAATTTTGTCTGGTGGAGTGTTTGCCATAGTCATTTCTTCTATATTTAAATCTGTTTATAAAGCTCCTCCATATGAGGTTGATGCCCTTGGTTCGACGGTTCCTCAAGCTGACTACGTTTGGCGTATAATTCTCATGTTTGGGGCAATACCAGCTGCAATGACCTTTTATTCGCGCTCAAAAATGCCTGAAACTGCTCGTTACACCGCCCTAGTTGCAAAGGATGCTAAGAAAGCAGCCGCAGATATGTCCAAAGTTTTACAGTGTGAGATTGAAGCTGAGCCAGAGAAGGTTGAGACAATAAGAGATGAGAAGACAAATTCATTTGGTTTGTTCTCGATGCAGTTTGTCCGTCGACACGGAGCTCATTTGTTTGGAACTGCCAGTACATGGTTCTTGCTTGATATTGCATTTTACAGTCAGAATTTATTTCAGAAAGATGTTTTCAGTGCAATTGGATGGATTCCTAAAGCAGCAACTATGAATGCCCTCGAAGAAGTGTTTTGGATTTCTAGAGCACAAACCCTCATTGCTCTTTGCAGTACTGTTCCTGGTTACTGGTTCACCGTAGCTTTTATTGACCACATCGGAAGGTTTTGGATTCAGCTTGTTGGTTTCTTCATGATGACTGTTTTCATGTTCGGTCTGGCAATCCCATACCACCACTGGACACAACCAGATAACAGAATAGGATTTGTTGTGATGTATGCACTCACATTCTTCTTTGCAAACTTCGGTCCCAACAGTACAACATTTGTTGTCCCGGCTGAAATCTTTCCTGCGAGATTAAGGTCTACTTGCCACGGTATCTCGGCTGCTGCAGGCAAAGCAGGTGCAATTATTGGTGCATTCGGTTTCTTGTATTTGGCTCAAGACAAAGATAAGAAGAAAGCAGATCCTGGTTATCCTGCAGGAATTGGTGTGAAGAATGCACTTATTGTTTTGGGTTTTGTCAACCTTTTGGGTATGTTATGCACTCTGTTGGTTCCTGAATCTAAAGGAAAATCACTTGAAGAGATGTCAGGAGAAAACGAAGAAGAAACCGCTTAGAGTTTTACTTAGTAGCCTTCGTATTCCCTAAGTTGTGGTGTGTTCAGATTTTAATATTTGTACTCCATTTCATCATGCTTGCATTTCTTTTGTGAGTACAAACATCATCATGACCTATTCTTTAATTTGATTCTTGTTTAGTTTTTCTTTTTTCTTTTTTTTTTATGTGAGATTCTTTTGCAAAATATATATGCCTGCTCATTGTTAGAAACTACAGAACAGAATGGGTACTGGAAACTGCACGCGAAAAATTAAGTGTAACTGGCAATATGTAGGTCTTGGTATTCTTTTGCACTTTCAGATCATGAATGGGTGAGACAAATTTCACACTCTCAGTTGACATTCATTCAAACTCTTGATACACAAATAGATGTTAAGGATCTATCTTGATTGGTAATTCTACTTTTGTTACCTTTTTAGCAGAATTATTAGATCATTAGATTTTACAGCCAAGAAGTCTGAGACGTGAGTGATAACTTATTATACAAAATCTACATTGAGCTGCTGTATCCAAGGGCAGCGTCTAAAATCCTAAATGTAACTCTGTGATGTCAGACATGAAAAGATGGGCACATGGAATCTTATACGAGTGATCGACAGAGCATAGAGTCATAGCTAAAGCGAACTGCAATATGATTTACAGGACAAAATTTCAATTCAAACTAAACATTACCCAAATATAGCAAAGAAGTAATCAAATCCAGTTAGTCTGGCAACCCACTTTTTTTTCTTTTTTAAGAAAATAGATAACTGTACATTGTAAATTCATTTCAACAGTAATAATGAATTGATAAGACTTCATGCTAAGAGAACTCAATACCATGAACTCCTGAACAATTTCCTATTTGCCTTCCCAGCTGTTGAACTTTATTTTGATGACTAATCCCTTGGCTCTTCTATACTAGTCAAACTTATCTATACTGCAGTGTAACTAATACGAAATGTCACTTCCCTTTGCATCCATCAGATAATGCCTTACCTGAATTTAATTCGTCACCACAACACCATTTTACAACTGAAATCTTATGATAGATCCTCAATGAGCATGTTCTCTCAGCGCTTCAAGTTCCATTTCATCAGGGTCAGTTGCTTGAATTTCATAGTGGATACCGTCAAGTTCTCGTCGGAACCTGTCTTTGGATGTAGCATAAAGCATCTTGGATCGAATACGAGCAACTGAGGGAGACCTGAGCAACATGCATCATTTACACATCAAAGAGCAAAGATAAGAGTTAGACGATCACAGAATTTCTCAGTAAAAGCAATTTGTATATGTTACTGTTTGAAAACCAACACCGAGACTGCAACAATACATTTATGAATCACAAATACATCTAGTAAGTAATAAACTTATTCACAATTTTTTCTGCCACAACGTTTCTCAACTCTATCCTGCTTTGGTGAAATCTAGTGAAAATTACAAGAAACTTCCAAATTAAACTAGATATGGAGTAAAACACAACAGAGATTCAGAATGCTTTCTCTTCTGATTAAACACTGGGTGCAGAGGAAATGGTCAGGTATGGTGGAACATGGGGATTCTAAGTCGAAATTTTGCCTGTGCGACAACGTTTGGAATTTTAAGCTTAACCTGACATTGGTACATAACATGGTCGTGGATCAACACTCTTGCAAATTACCATGAAAAATAATCCGATTAAATGCAGGTAAGATTGATTGACCCAATTCCGACTATCAGTCAAGTTGATAACTCTTCTAGGTAGCTTATCAGAGAGAACATTATGTCATGGCTCTCACCACAACTATGAAAGGTTAACAGAAGAGAACAAGAACTAAAAAACCTGGAGCCACATGAAACTTCAATAACTACACGAGTGTTTAAACTTGCCTTTTGCAATACTTTTTGGACTTAAAAAGTTTTTCTAAGAATTATTGTGACTGTGTGTATATTGCCATCCCAGGCCAATAAAATTCTCACCAAACATGCCGGCGTCAGTTTTTTTTAATGAAACCGGAAACTTTTTGTTTTTTACTCTGCCGGCTGCTTCTTTTGAATGTTTCCTGATGCCTAGAGTTTTTTAATCCGGAAGGGTATTTGTATAAAACCATGTCGGCGGTTTGTCAGCCGGCAATGTATGTGTAATGGACCTTGCCGACCTGTATAGTGAAAATTTATTGTTTCTATTGTGTACATTTTTGTTGGGAGTCGGCGTGTTCTTCAACCGAGACAATGCCGGCCGAAACCACGGTCGGCGGCTTATTCAAAGTGGACCTGTCGGTTGAACATTGGTGGCGGAGTTATTCAAAGTGGACCTTGCTTAGCAGGAGAAGCCAGTCGACACCTTACCACGACCTTGCGGCCTTGTGCATTTTCAAAACCAAATTTTTTGATCGAAATCGAACTCATAAGACGGATGAAAGGTTTAATTTACTGAATTTATAATTTCAAAATTTTAATCTAAACTTAATTAATTAACCTAATCGAAATTTTAGTGTTAATTAACCAAGGGCATATTAGCCATTTAGAAAATACAAGGTTAAGGGGTGGCTTGGCTTTACTTCATAATGACCTAATTTTGTCTTATTGGGTCTACCCAATTAATCTGGGTATACCCCAATCAAGCCAGGTTAAAAAACACAAAAATTCCTACACTGAATAAAACGCATTAGAAAAGCTACACGACTTTTTTCCACCTCCAAAATTCTGTTAATACAGGCAGGAGAGAATCAAGCCATTCTTCAGATATTAGAATTCTTCTAGCATGCTTGGCTAGCTCATTAAGATCTGTGCATGTGGGTATTCTAATGCAGGAGACTGGACTGCACTCATCCAGCTGAGGCAGTTCTTCACGGCCTTCTGGGGTACCTTTGGCAAAGGGATTGCCCAGAGTTCCACAGATGGGCTCACTTCTTGAAGAGACAGATGGGAACAAATTTATTCAAGCAGTAACAAATATTTTTGCCATGGGTCATAAAAATATCAACAAAAATTTACATAGATGAGTTTAAGTGAACAAAGCTGTAAACAGTTACTCTCATAAAATACATATCAGCCATTCAGCAACCATTTATTAGGAGAAACAGATTAACTTCAAGAAGTGGAATATGGCACTGAATCTTTTTAACAATAACTATTACATGGTACCTAATGATCGGTGATGTTGGTCTCCTGAAGACGTTCCTTTATAAAGCCCACCACCCCCTTAGCTAACATAGGTTGACAATTACTGAAATTATGATCAGCACCTTCGAACCCATGCAATTTGCGATTAGGTATGGCTCTATCAAACTTGAATGAATCATGGAATGGTACACATTTATCAGCAGATCCAAAAACAACCAATACCCTGTTGAATTTTAAGTGATTAAGTTGATGTTTTTAAAATCAAGAATTTGAGACTCCCAGATTCATTAAAATAAATTAAAATTTCATTTAAATCCATGAACTTTCCATGATATCAAATTCATAGACTACTATAACTAAAATGAAGCATGTACACAATTAAAAGCACACTTTAAAACAAGACCAACCTGCAGTCCGGTGCAATTGAGAGGCACAAGGCATGCATATCAGTTCTTAGGCGTTCCATCAAACTCTCTTCTGTAACTCGGTACTGAGTTCCTACAGTTGAATCAAATACTCCATCAGACGGATGCAACTAATTTTAACACCATATCAGAAGAGTTTATAAAGTTTATGGACACAAGAAGGAATGGAAATTATTCAATTTCGCCTGGCTATTAGGTGTCATTAAGGGTGCCGATGGGGTATGGACCCATCAGTCGATCTTGGCTCCAACCCCTAATCGACCACCACATCCCCATAGTAAAGATTCAGGATCTTGGTTAGCCACCAATATCCACTTCAAAAAAAAAAAAAAAACTGTGATATGCTACATATTAAACACTTAATGCAAGTTACCTTCACCGCCAATAAAATCCAAAAATCCCTTTTCCTTAATTCTTTCCATATAATCTTTACCCAACACTTCATCGATTCCTTTATCCATATAGTAGTGTGCAGAAATACTCACAACTGTTGCTACATCATGATACTTGGAAGCAAATACAAGCGCAGAATTTCCTCCTGTGAGAACACTTATTGATCAGTTTTAGATCCAAGTCTCAGAGAAAGCAGAAAATGTACAGCATATGAGTGATGATCAAACTTTAGTAATTACAAATAACTGAAGTCACTAATCCTCACATGCCAATAAGGAGAGGCGAACTAACTTATGTTCAACATTCAATGTCTAGTGCAAGTCAGATAAAAGAGTAAGAGTATCATAATTGGAAGCAGATGGTGAGATTACCTTTACCATGACCGAGGATTCCACCAATCACTCGTTTCAGCCCTGAGAAATACATGACTACAGAATGCAAATCATCAGCTTCTTTACTGTAGTTACCAAACTCAAACGTACCTTCACTTTCCCTAAAAGAAAAAAAGCGAGTTTGCATAAAGTTAGCCAAATTCAAATCAAGGAAAATATATTAGTTTAAAATTCGATTAGTCATAATCATAGAAATTTGTTGACATATTTTTAGAGGTACTGAAACATAAAGATCTAAATGCATACCCGTTTCCTGAGAAGTCAAAGCAGAAAACACTGATTCCTTCTTTTGTTAAAGCATCAGTGAGGTTCAAATTAATCGGACATTCCTATAAACGAAAACTTCATCATTGAGTTATGATACATACCCACTTTACTCATGTACGAAAATACAAGCAGAGTAACGAAAATACAAGCAGAGTAACTATTAAAGTAGTTTACAAATCCGATGCCAAAAGAGAAAAGCACTATAGGAGTTAGAACATAGAGGTTAGAAAAACGAACCTTCTTGGATGCAAGTCCATGGCATAGGATTATAACTTCTTTTGAGCTCGTTTCGTATAATACGCCCACAAGCTTTTCACCATACTTGTTCTTGATGATAACTTGCTCAATCACTAGTATATGGATAAACTTTGTAAACTATGTGTTGTTTTTTTTTCCGTGAAATCGAAATTAAATTAACTAGGAGGATAAAAATGAAATCAGACTACAAAGTTTTTTAAGCTCCTCCGAAGAAGCTTTGGAATTTGTCATTGTAAGTTTATAACTAAAAAAATTAATCATGTTGTATTGATGCATGAGTACAATAACATTACTAATCGAAAATCATGTGTGAATCAAATTCTCTCACCAATATATTAATCTTATATGACATTATCAATCTCCTTTCAAGAAAAGAGCTGAAAGATTTTAGTCTAATCTTGTGAGACTATTTAATTCACTAAAAGATCAACAGTATAAATTCGAAGAGATGTGCTAATGAGAGATTATTATTGTAAAAAAAAAAAAAAAAAAAAAAAAAAAAGAATCTGGTGGTCAGAATTGATTACCTGAGTTTTGTTTTTCCATGGAAGAAGAAGATTCAGCCATACTTGATAAGTAGATCCGGCAGCGTTGAGGAAATGAAAGATGAAGGAAACTTGAACTCTTGAAGTTGAAGGGGACTGCTTGGTTATTGATTTTGGTGTAGACCAAGTCAATTTAAACTTGCCTACCATTTCTCATATCTTATTCTGTAATCTGGACCAGTTCCGCTTCCACTTGATAAATACTAAATCTTTTCTTTCAGCATTTTTCCAAGGAGAAATATTCCTCTTATTTATAGCAAAGGTGATTACCCATTACATAAATTGTAGATTTATTCAGGTAATAAGGATGTAAAAAGCAACACAGAAGTATATGACATGTGTGATGTTCTAAACAGTCAGCACCACTAAAATTCATGGTATTAATCCAAGTTCATGTTGTTCAAGAACGCAAGGCCAGAAATGTATTATATACTGTTAACCATTAATGTAATCATAAAAAAACACATGAAAGATCCAAAAGCAAGATGATATAAATCGCAAGGTAACGCAATAAATTGTGGTTTATGAATTTCACCATGAAGAATGATCACATAATATAAATGCAGCTACTTCTGCAAACAAGCCCTTGGGCGACAGCAGTACCTAATGAAGGGTGATGGTGTTCGCCTGAAAAGATTCATTTATATAATCCACCACTACCTCCGCTAATTTAGTTGGATGTTTGGTGTAACAATGATCAGCCCCCTCCACTATGTGTAATTTGTGATTGGCTATGACTTTGTCAAATTCAAACGCATCTTCAACTGGTATAATTTCATCCGCAGAACCATGAACTGTCAGCACCCTACATAAATGTGAAGCAAAGTTAAGTGTTGCCATTATCAAGAAATTAGAATTTCAATTGCATACCTATTAAGCTATTACCTATACTAACATGAAGAAAGCAGAATATACATGTATGATTTAAGATAGAGAGTATGCCCACCTGCAATCCTTTCCAAACAAAAGGCATAATGCATCCATTTTTGTAGAAAGGCGTTCCAGCAAACTCTCTTTCGTCACACGGTACTGGACATTTCCTACAATTCGATGATAATATGATCAGATTGCACCTCATTTGATATCAGTGCCCAGATCCAAAAAACGAAAGAAGAAGAAAATAGCGCTGAACTACCGAAGTTCCAAACTAGGGGTATCTATGCGCAGTGTCTCCATTGTACAAACAGGCGACTAACAAATTTCCATCAGGAATAGTTATGTGCAGTATGTACAGACATAGACAACAGAAAATTCTAACCAGGATAGGTCTGTGCAGTATTTACGCACATACTTGCCCTCCCTCAATATGAACCCTGAAAAGCCTAAACAGCTGCCACTCAACTAGCCATGGTGTGGCCTTGATGGACATGGTTTAGGATCCTAGCCACACAAACTCAACCTTTTTTTAGCTAGTAACATTGCAATTACTGATTCACTGGTTGAACTAATTAACAGAACCAAAAATATGTAACTAAAGAAAAGAAAAAAAAAAAAAAAAAGGAAACATCCTTATGTGACTCCGACTATTTATGACAACTAGACATTGAAATACTTAGATGCGCAACTAAATAGAATGCGCAGTATGGACGACGTAAACCATATGAAAACTGCAAATGCATTAAAGAGAAAACAATTACCTTCTTTGTCTTTTACATCAATAAATCCATCTTTCTCAATTATTTCCATATAATCTTTACCCAAGCGTTCCGCAATACCTCTCTCCATATTGTAGCGTCCGGAAAGATTTACAACTGTAGGCACGTCATGATACTTCGAAGCATATACGAGCACCACATCTCCTCCTGCGAGAAACTCATTTAGTAACAATATTTCGAAGAAACAAGAACGTACAACAATTTGGATGACCGAATCAGATTATGCACAGCAACAGATAAGATAAATTTGTGAACGGCGTGGGATTTACGAAATTTCAGGCTTCTCCAATTCAATTCCACAGAAAGAATTTCCATTTTCCTGAGAGCTAAAATTGCTATAAATTGCAAAATAGACGGACACAGATGATGTAGCTTACCTTTACTATGCCCAACAATTGCACCTACGACACGTTTCAACCCAACAAAGTGCATGACTACAGAATGCAAATCATCAGCCTCCTTAATGTAATTTCCATACTGAAATGTACCTTCACTCTCCCTAAAATTAGTACAACATATTCAATACAAAGTTCAGCTGAACTACTCATTAACATAAGCATAAACACAAACATCTGCAAGTCACATTAAAAGCACACATACCCATTCCCAGAAAAATCAAACCGGAACGCACTAATTCCTTGTTTTGTTAAAACCTCAGCCAAATTCTTGTTAATCCGAGAATCCTTACTTGATTGAAATCCATGGCACAAGATTACAATTTTTGTGGAACCCGTTTCGTGTAAGATACCAACAATATTTTCACCGGATTTATTCTTTACAATAACTCTTTGTTGTTCAACAATCACTAATTTGACAAATAAAAAACAAAGAAAGATGTCATTTTTACGATGATTGAAAATAAAATTATGTAAAGAAATTAAATTGGGATGTTAGATTAGATTACCAGAGTTAAGGGGTTTCTCAGAAGGAGATGATTGAGCAGCCATTGTTGAGAATCTGATGAATTGGGATTTAGGGAGTGAAGAAGGAGAGAAGGGGAATAACGAAGAAGAAGAGTGATGGTGATGATACCTTGATGGGGTGTGTTTGGTTAGTGGTTTCGGTGAATATGGGTTTAGTCTACAGTACATGCTAAGACTTGCCATTTCAGGAGCGGAATCCAGGACTTCTGGAATTTCAGGTGCATTATAAGGTCCGTAATTCCATACCCACACCACACATGCTCACTAAGGTTAGTCCGTCCATTGTATCACTAACCAAGTTTTGGACCACAAAGAGTCTAAGGTTATGACAGATTTTTGCATGCTTGTTAACGGATATCAATTTAGATATTTCCACGGCTTGGTACGCTCACAAGTAAATTGGTAATTGGTTCGGAAAAAAAAAAAACAAGTAAATGGCAGATTTTGACTCATTTGGGAGTTCGATCTTGTAACAAGTTTTGGGTTGAGAATTGAGATGGCATACTGCATCGGATTTTAGATTTTATCACAAATTTTAGGTAACGAGGGAAAGTCTGAGTGAAAGTTTGGTTAGTCCGAGAGGAACAAAAAACCTTATTAAGAGGAGGCAAACAAAGATTTGAACCGTTTTTTTGGGGACTACTCAAAAAATGGGGACTCTCTCAAGTTTTTGGGGTGGATATTGGTAGTAATTTTCAATCACCTCTTATTTGATTATTTTTTAATACCTACTTTAACCTTGATGATAAATTTAGTTAGTGGGATGATTAATTAGTGTTAGTGTAATGATTAATAACTGATTAGTTAGTGATTAGTGAGTTATATTAGTGGGATTGTTTTGTTATAACATTATTATTGAGAGATAAGAAGAAGAAGAAGAAGGAAATATAAAGAAGAAGATGGGTGAACCCAAAAAATCTTTTTTTGAGTTTAGTAATTATGATTTGGGTGATTCATGTGATGATACCTCATCCTCAAAACCAGAACCCCCTTCGTGTATTTGTCAATACTTCTAATGATCCGGAAATGAGTTATTTGTTAGATGATGAAAGCTTTTTGCCCCAAACTCAATCTAACCAAACAAATGATGAATTTTATCAGCCACAACTTGAAGATGAAGCTATGGGTACTCAGGTATGCCTCATATTTAGTTAATGTAGCTTGAATTGTGCAAAAACTTGGCCAAACTCAAAATTTATGGAAAGAATTCGGTTAGGTCAACCTAGTTCGGTTACCAAATTTAACAGCATAGGTGACCGAATGTTTTTGAAGGTGTAGTTCGGTTACTAAATTTAGCAGACGCGGGTAACCGAACTATATGTTAATGGTGGTTTTTTAGAGTTCGGTTATGTTTTTTTCCAGAAAATGTAACCGAACTATTTTTATAGAGTTTACAGTGCATAGTTCGGTTTAGTCGATATCAACACCTTTGTTACCGAACTTTGTGTTCGGTAAGGGCGCAGAATATATATATATATAGCGTTTCTAACCAAACCATTGAGTTCGGTTTAGTCGAGTTTTTCAGTTTCATGGCCGAACTTTTACATAGAAAATCTAAAGATCGAGTTCGGTAAGGCCCCAATTTATTTCTGGAAACTACATAGTCGAACTTTGTGTTCGATATGGTCGATAAAAAAATTTAGATTACCGAACTTGTAAGTGTTAATTGTTTATGGTATTGACGTTGTGCTATTACTTGTAGGTTCCATGTGATCCAATAGAACCAATGGAAAACCAACCTTCCCCAGTTGGTATTTTGTACGAAGACACATCCCATCACTACAAGAATGACTTTGTATTCAAAAATCCGGAAGATACAAAGAGTTGGGCTAGACAAACATGTACAAAAAGACATGTGTGTATTAGTATTGAATGGGAGAGAAAGAAAAACTCGCTTTGAAATGGTTTGTGAGAGAAGCGGTGATCCCGATAAAAGCCACAAGAGAAAGGGTTATGTTTATAAAGGAAAGACAGATAGGAAGAACAAGACTTTCTCAAAAAAGATTAAATGCCCATTCAAGCTTGCATTTAATTACAACGAAGATTTGGGTGGATGGGTTCTCTACAAGGTTATACAAGGTTGTCATAATCATCCTCGTCCGGAGCATCTTGAAGGAAATTTCATGGCGGCAAAGCTAACTTCAATTACATTATCAATTGTATTCTCCATCACCTCTTCATTGACATCTTGGATTACATCACGAACATTCTCTTGGTTGACTCCGTAACGAGCCCCCTCTGCTGGTGTAAACGTCATCCTTTAGGTCTTTAACGAGCTAATGGTTTTCGAAGAACAATGTTGTTTTCTTTCCTCAAACTTGATTATTTATAATTCAAACTGAAGTGAAATAACATAACATAATAAACTAGTATATTAACTATCACTAATTCAATATTACAACCTTAATTCATCAAAAAAAAAAAAAAGCATCATATTTAAAACATTCGCATCGCATTCATCAATCATGTAGAAATTTCCAATCTCAAAGCTCTCATATACATTACAAGCAAACTTGGGACTAGAGGAGGAGCTTGAAGATGTTTTGATAAATCCAAGTCACATGACAATCTTTTAGTAGAATTCACCACCTCTGCACAATAAAAAAAAAAAAATAGGATTCACCACCTCTGCACAATCAAATAGAAAAACAGTAGTTCTCTCAGCTATCTTCTTTTTATCCACGAGCAAGTAAAATCTGCAAAAGATCAACACTTCAAATATGAAACCCAACAAATCTAAAAAACGAGATAGTGAGAGATAGATTATTATATGAATTTGATGTTTGTAAAAGCCATTTTGATCACTCCACCTTAAGAATTAGATCCATTATTAGGTCCTCCATTAGTTGTTACCCGATCCTATGCTGCATATAAAGCTGTTAAAGAGATGAGTCAAATCACAACAAAAACATGATCGAAACAGAGAAAACTAAATCAGATCGATATCAACAATTGCAACAATCATTCTAAGAATTCGAAGAACTTTGTCTTCTCAAATACATTTTTTTACCGACGATAATAAAGAATTTTTTTTCATTATATCCGCTCGTCAAAGATAAGAATAAACTTATGTGGGATGTTTTTCGACCAAGAGACATAAGCTTGAGAGGAAAGATGATATTTTCAGAGAAAATAAGAGAGGAGAAGGATCATGAAAGCGCTTGTGCTCTTGCTGTAATTAAGATAGGGTTGATTAGGAAGAAGAGAATAAGAAGAGAAGAGGCAGAGAATGATTTAAAGAAGAAGAATTAGGGGTTTCACTATTTTGTTGGCAATCGGAAAAGATCTACAAGACGAGATCGAGGGCTCAGATTCCTGATCTGTGCATATCGCACATGCTCTATTTTTTTTTATTTTTTTTTTCTTCTTCTATTGAAGTTTGATCATGTGACAATACAGGTCCATAGTACAAAGAAATTTTCGATGATTGACATTTTTTCTCCGTTGCAATCGCAAACCAGACTTGGCTATCGAGCTAATTCTGGCAATCCCCAATACATCTACTAATTTTGATTTACAAAAAAATAAATACAACTACTGTACACTAACACATGGGGATCCACTACCTAACGATTACACATGGGGGATCCAGTCCACTACCTAACGAAGTTAAGCTAAAATGTACATATTGCGGAACTGTATGAAGTAGTATTATATTATATCCCAACCGAACATGGCGGGTTTCGTAAACAAACGTTAGAATATAAAAAATATACGTAACACTTAAAAAATCCATGTTTAACATTTTTTGCACCACGGTTTCGGAAATCTAAATGTTTTGCTCCACGAGGGGTGGGAGTTTTCAAATCCTCATCTAGGTGTAGTTTCAATATTTTCCTTCGTTCCTAATAAACAAAAACCAAAGTATTAGCTAAACATAAGAGAATATTGTGTTATCAAATCAAATAGAACTAAAGAATAAAGTAAACACAACACTTGAAGTTAACAGACTATAGTTAGGTTACCTGAAAAAAAATATGAGGCAACCGAACTACATATTTCAAAAGTTAGGTTAGCCCAAAAAATAATCGATAAAACCGTACTCATTATTTCAAAGGAAAGTTTTAGTTCGGTTACGAGAGTTTTTTTTTTGTGAGCACACCGAACAAAATAGTTCAAAAGTTCGGTTAGATAAAGAAATTATCGACAAAACCGAACTCATTTTTTCAAAGGAAATTTTTAGTACGGTTACGAGAGTTTTTTTTGCGAGCACACCGAACTAAATAGTTCAAAAGTTCGGTTAGAAAAAGAAATTATCAACAAAACCGAACTCATTCTTTCAAAGGAAAAATTGAGTTCGGTTACGAGAGATTTTTTTGCGAGCACACCGAACTATGTAGTTCGGTCACCAAATATTATTCTACTTAACCGAACTGTTCTTATTTTTGGAAGTTCGGTTAGAAAATCTAGGGTTACACAAAATTTTTCCTAGCCGAAATGTCTGCTGTAACTACCATTTTCAGTGAGTTTTCATGATTTCTAATCGATTTCTTCAACAAATAACGAATTAAAAAGAATGGGTATGAAGGAAATTACCCGCGGATTTGCATTTCACTCGAATCGGACTTCTTTTTCCCCGTTGGATCTTGATTTGGTCTCTCAACTTTGCTTGAAGTTGTTTATCAATTTGAAATTGACTTGGGGGATTCGATATGCTTGCAAGTCCAGGACTCAATCCTGGAATTCTTGGTGTCTGCTTAGAACACATTGTTTATAAAGATTGATTAATCGTCGATGAATTTTTTTCGAATCGACGATTAACATCGATGTCTACGAAGAAGAAGAAGAGCAAAAGAAGAGAAGAAGAAGACGATGAATAAGAAGAAAAAAAGAAAATAATCAGTTTCAAAACTTATTTTAAGTTTTTATTTAGGTTTTAATTAGGTTTCAATTAGTGGGTAGTGGGTTAGATTAGTGGGTTATTAGCATTAGTTATAACCTTAATTAGAATAAGGACAGATTAGTCTTCCCTAATCTTTTAGGACACCCCTTATAATGTAGGGTGGACATTTGTATCACAAAGCAGTCCCCCATCTTTTTTGAGTAGTCCCCAAAAATTTGTTCCAAATAAATTGGGTCTAGGAGCCCATATTTTCAGGTTTACTAGGCTTGGAAGCTGTGTCAAAGAAAGTAGACAACTTGCCTAGCCTTGTAGTGGGCTGCCGCTACCGCCACCGTATATTGGTCATCCGGGTAAAGAAAGTTGGTGACACATTAGAAATTGGCCGAACGGTAGATTAATGGCGACACATGACTCATTTTATGTCGCTAAGCAAAATTTCGTTACGGTCCTTACAGAGTAAATGTTTATGTAAGATGCATAGATTTTTGTTTACTTATCGAATTTGGGTTGTATTGCAGATTTTGAATTATGATGCATATATATTAGAGTTCACTAGAGGATTCAGGTGTTATGGAAAATTTTAGGTTATTGAGCAATTTTGGTCCTCAAGGACCATTATAAGGATTGTGTAACCATACCAAATAAAAAAGGTAAGGCACGGTCCGGGTAGGTTTGATTTTAGTCTCATCCACATCCAATCCAATGCATGATAGATATCAAGTTTGATATTCACATTCAGTCCAGGATTAGGATGCGCGAATGGACATATTGAATGCAGATGAGTCTAATAAATATCTTTTGCGTCCGATTTTAAAAACATACACCAACAGTATGATTCGTTCAAACTTTAAAAGGCGAAGCTTATAAACTAAACAAGAAAAATTGATAAATCACACACTACATAAGAAATTCTGAAAATGCGGGGGTACAACAACCTCACCCAATATTTCGATTAGCAGTCTGTATGGACTAACTCTAATATACTTTTAACAGAATCAACTAGACAATCAGACTCAATCTTAATAAAAAGTATATCAAGGAGTTAATATCTCTTTCTCTCGATTTGATCTATACTAAAAAAAAAATAGAAATCTGTGAGTCTTTATCAAATACAAGAGATATAAACTTGGATGGTACCAAAGACCAATATCCAAGGATCAATCAATTTTCAATCAACAACCGAAGGTTGGATTTCATAATTAATCGATACAACGCACAACCTCGTGATATTATTCACTATTCTTTGGAGTTCCTGAGTGTTTATGATCATTCAAATTAATGATGGTTCCTAAGATATAAGAAGGTAATTACGGATGCATTCAACTGTGTTATTGGTGAGTGTGTTTTTTTTCTCGATCAAAGAACTTGCTACGTCTGGAGGCTAATACCGATGCCATAAAAGATAGGAACAACTTATTAATCAAAGAAATTACTGTTGCCGATGCTTGTTCTTTTCAATTTTGGATTTGGTACGATTGGTATCGCTATCAAGAACTAGATCATAATCAAGTCACTGATCAAACTTAAGATTTAGATCTCTTTCGTAAGATTGAAATTAGGGCATTATTTTGATTAATGATGAATTGGGTAAATTAGGATTTTCGTGGAAATAATGACTCGATTAAGAATAGGTTTAGTGCCCCTATTTTCAACGATTTGTGTAAGGTCCATGAAACCTGATCCCGATATTTTAACTATATAACAAAATATAATGCGGAATAGAAATAACACAGACACCAGAAGTTTCGTTAACGAGGAAACCACAAATGCAGAAAAACCCTGGGACCTAGTCCAGATTGAACACCACACTGTATTAATACGCTACAGACACTAGCCTACTACAAACTAACTTCGGTCTGGACTGTAGTTGAACCCTAATAAATCTCACACTGATTCAAGGTATAGTTGCGCTCCTTACGTCTCTGATACCAACAGGATACTACGCACTTGATTCCCTTAGCTGATCTCACCCACAACTAAGAGTTGCTACAACCCAAAGTCGACGACTTTAATAAACAAATCTGCATCACACAGAAAAGTCTATGATAATAGAAAAATCTGTCTCCCACAAATAAACCTATGAGTTTTGTTCCGTCTTTTGATAAATCAAGGTGAACAGGAACTAATTGATAACCCGGACTTATATTCCCGAAGAACAACCTAGTATTATCAATCATCTCATAATAATCTTAATCGTATGGTAGCGAAACAAGATATATTGCGGAATCACAAACGATGAGACGAAGATGTTTGTGATTTCTTTTTATCTTGCCCTATCAGAGATATAATCTCAAGTCAATTATTCAATTGAACTCGTACGATAGAAAATGACAAGATCAGATCGCTCAACTACAAGAGAAGTAGTTTCGTCTGGCTTCACAATCCCAATGAAGTCTTTAAGTCGTTAACCTACAGGATCTCGAGAAGAAACCTACGGTTAAAGGAGAATCGAATCTAGCAAAACCAACTAGTATCACACAGGAGGTGTGGGGATTAGTTATTCCAGTTTCTAGAGTTCCCCTTATATAGTTTTCAAATCAGGGTTTGCAATCTAAGTTACCTTGGTAACAAAGCATTCAATATTCACCGTTAGATGAAAAACCTGATTAGATACAAGCTAATATGTTTCAACCGTTAGATTGAAACTTAGCTTGTCACACACAAATAAAATATATTCATTTAGGCTTGAGTAACCGTACCTAAACGTGTACACTTAGTTGGTTCAAAAATAGTTAACCAATGGTTAGCCATATGAGCACTTTCATATTAACAGTATTCATCTTTCTCATAACTAGTTCAAATGACTCATAAGAACTAGTTGAAGAGTTGTTCAATTGCTTAGGTCTTTATTCATTGACACCATTGAAACAAAATTGGTTTGATTCATTTGAATCAATTCATGAACAATATACCCACGGTTTGCAAAGATTGCACTCCTTATAATTTATTGTTTTAAGTTCATGAACTACCGATTTGAGAAATAACAAGCTTGGGTACGCGTACGGGTATGCGTACCTTAGCTACCGGATTTGAGTTTACAAACTCGGCAGAAATTTTCGGTTCGAAAACTTACGTGGGTACGCGTACCTAAGGTGACTGGTTTACTAGTTTGCAAACTACAAACTCAGTAGAAATTTTCGGTTGAAACTTCCGCCAGTACGCGTACCCAACCTGTCTCATTCACCAATACCACATGCACACATATGCACGCACTTGGTTCCGGTACATGGATTTATACACTAATGTGCGAACACACTATATATGCTTATATCCATAGATGGTAATCTAAACTCTACATTTCAATCATAGAAACATTCTTCTATAATGTTATAACAATCGTTATTCACGACTATCATCATCATAGCTATTTTCAAGATTGAAACGTCATCATGACTTTCGTCACGGGTAAAGATGAAATGTGGTTAAAGCGAAATCTTACCAACACATATTTCGAGAAAAAGATAGGCGAGTAAACTCGGCTTGAAATATATAGCAAATGTGTATGTATGAAAACTATCATACTTATACGACTATTGTCTCAAGAGTAGGAGATAGAATAAACTTTTGAGTGACAGATGAGTTCAAGTCTCCACATACATTTTAGTCGGATGAAGTTCCACTGTTTCCTCGAGTAGTTTTTCGTCTTTGTAAGATAATCGCCATGGAGTCTGGAGCTCAACTATACTTGACTATCCTAGACCAATACTTAGTCATAAGTAAACTAGAAATCATGACATATAGTTTTGATCACTAACATTGACAAACATGATTGAGATAGCAACACATGCGAGTTCGACTGAGTAATGCTCTAACAATCTCCCCCTTTGTCAATTTTAGTGACAAAACTATCAATACATATGGATTACAAATAGATATAACTTTGTAGCTTCTCGTCCACATGCTTGATCTCCTTTGTGCTTCAACATTACTTGAAAACTTCATCTTTTCCAAGTACTCCCATGATTCCATAGATGTTCAGTTCAGCATCATATTTATTGAAGTCCCGTAGCCATAACAATGAGAAAATAAAAGCTCTCGATCATTGTTATACAGTGTCATATTATTATTACACAACATCAAAGTTCTCATATCACAACTTTGACAACAATACTATGGTGATATGTATCACTCCCCCTTAGTCAATACTTCGTCTCAATAAGAAAACCAATCCCCCTTACATAATGATCCGAAAACCAAATGTATTTGTAGTGTGAACTACATATTAATTCTCCCCCTTTTTGTCAATAAAATTGGCAACGGTACGAAAACGGTATCCTAATAAAATTTCCATGGAGATACTTCAAGACTAAAGAAAAGTACATATCAACTTTGTTTAGATGCAATCCTAAATTCGACGCTAAATGCATTCATCACGGAGTTTATAAAGATACAAGATAACCCCTCAAATATGCCACACCGCACTCCCCACAAAGATTTGGCGGCGCAAGTTCAAAAGAACTCTCCCCCATTTGAAGTCATTTCCGAAAGAACAACAAGAGCGACCTTACTTTTACGAGAAAAGAAGGATTTCTAGAAAGCACTAAGATACTTAGAAGATACATCTACTTAGAAACAAATGTGGAAATTAAATTTACACCTCAAGAAGTTCCAAACTCAATTGCCCAAAGGATCTAGATAAGAGCAAGTGGAAAGTGTTATGGAAGACTAATGAACCATAACGACACCAATCGACTGCCGTAGGTGTTGAAACGTAGCAGTATCTAATGTTTTGGTGAGAATATCAGCCAATTGTTTTTCCGAAGGCACAAATTCCATATTAATGATACCATTTTCATAAAGATCTCGGATAAAATGATACCTTATGTCAATGTGCTTAGTCCCTGAGTGCTTAACTGGATTTTTTGTTATGCGAATTGTACTGGTGTTATCGCATAAACTTCTAATTATTCCAGTGTTGATTCCATAATCAACAAGCATTTGTTTCATCTATAGAAGTTGAGTACAACATGAGCCTGCAACAATGTATTCTGCTTCACATGTTGAGAGGGATTGTGAATTTTGTTTCTTGCTATGCTAAGCTACAAGATTCAGTCCTACATAATAGAAACCCCGATGTACTTTTTCTATCTTCCACACATCTTTCCCAATCTCGCATCCGAATAGGCGGTAAGATCAATGTTAGTATCAAAAGTGTAAGATATACCATACCCGCAGAGTGTGATTAATGTAACGTATAATTCTTTTTTTTTGCAAGATGAGATTCCTTTGGATTTGCCTGAAACCTAGCACATCAAACAACACTAAAGGCAATATCAGGTCGAGTAGCTGTAAGATATAAAAGGCTTCCAATGATAGATCAATAAAGTTTTTGATCCACATTTACACATATATCATCTCGATGCAGTTTACCGGTGGTAGGCATAAGAGTTAGTTTAGGAGTGGACTTATCAAGGCCAAATCTTGAGACAAGATCCTTAGCATATTTTTCTTGAGATAAGTAAATTCCATCCCTGTGATGTTGAATTTGTAAACCCAAAAAGAATTTTAATTCACCAACATTGCTCATTTCAAACTCCTTTCCAAGAGACACTTGAAACTCTTGTGCAAGTTTATCTGATGTTGATCCATAGATGATATCATCTACATAAACTTGAGCAATCACAACATCTTTTCCATTCTACTTGGTAAACAGTGTTTATCAGCTCCTCCTCTCGAAAAACCTTTCCCAAGAAGAGATGAGGTCAGTTTTTCGAACCACACACGAAGTGCTTGTTTCAACCCATATAACGCCTTATTAAGTTGAAGGACATGATCTGGGAAGAAGGGTTTTTAAAATCCCTTAGGTTGAGATACATAGACTTATTCCTTTAAGGTTCCGTTTAAGAAGGCAGATTCGATGTCCATTTGAAATAACTTTACCTTAAGAAAACAAGCATGAGATAATAACAATCTAATGGACTCAAGGCGTGCCACATGAACAAAGGTTTCGTCAAAGTCGATTCCTTCGATTTGTGAGTATCCTTGAGCGACAAATCTTGCTTTGTTTCTCACAGTTGTGCCAAACTCATCAGACTTGTTCTTAAATATCCATTTGGTGCCAACTATATTGACATTTGGAGTACAAGGTACAAGCTTCCATACGTCTTGTCTTTGGAATTGATTTAACTCTTCATGCATTGCATTTACCAATAAGGGATCGCTAAGAGCTTCATCAATATTCCTTAGTTTTACATGTGAAAGATAACAACCAAAATTGCACAAATTTTGAAGTTGTCCTCTAGTCTTTGCAGTAGAATCTCTTCCTCCAATGATACTGTTGGGATCATGGTTTCTTTGAACCCAGAGGTGTCGTTGAGGGACACGTTCTTGTTTAACATGCACAGTCTGATCAATGTTTTTCTCTTTGTCACTAGAAAGCTCGGGATCAGTGACTGTAGGCACAACTTCAACTGAATCCATAACTTCTTTGAATTTCTCAGTTGTCTTAGTTGGAGACAGTTCAGCAGGAGAAAAATCATGATGAAAGTCGTTAATATCAGCAATGATAACGTTAGCGGATTCCATCATCACTTGGGTTCTGCGATTAAATACTCGAAAACCATGACTATCAGATGCATAGCCCAAAAAGATACCTTCATCGCTTTTAGTATAAAATTTTCCTCTCTGTTCTCGATCTTTTAGGATAGCACTTACTTCCGAACACCCTAAGATAGTGTAAGTTGGGTTTTCTACCATACCACAACTCATATGGAGTGTTTAGGGTTTTAGTCCGCAGATAGACACGATTGATCAAGTAACATGTTTTGAAGACTGACTTCTCTCCAAAATCTTAGAGGTAAGTTTTTGTTATGGAGCATAACCTTGGCCATTTCCTAAATATTCCTATTCTTTCTTTATGCAACTCCATTGGCTTGAGGAGTAATAGGTGGTGAGTATTGTAAAATAATCCCCAGTTTGTCACAAAATTCAAATATTTTGGTGTCCTTGAATTTAGTGCCACGGTCGCTTTTCTTTAGTTTGCGACCTTGTTCATTCTGGATCCTATTAACAATAATCTTAAATTCACCAAGGGTTTCATTCTTATGAGCTAGGAATGCTACCCAAGTGAATCTGGTGTAGTCATCTACCATAACTAAAGCATACTTCTTTCCTCCAACAATAGATTATTGAATTGGTCTGAAGAGATCTATATGAATTAAATCAAGTGGAGACTTAGTGAGAATATCTCGGGATGACTTATGGTGAACTTTCGTTTGTTTACCATTTTGACAGACACCACATACACTATCGATCTTTGCATTGATTTTGGGAACACCTCTAACAAGTTCTTTGTTAATGATCTTAGTTAAGAGACGATAATTGATGTGACCAAAACGCTCATGCCAAATATGTGTATTCAAATTGCAACAATTGCTAAACTGAGTATCAAGGAGATAACAGTTATTTTTACCACGAGTTCTTTGAAAACTTACTTTTCCAGTTTTTTCTACAATGTCACATCCATTTGCATTGAAGACAACTCTATGGCCTTTGTCACAAATTTGACTAATGGAAAGAAGATTTGCAGTCATACCTTTGACGTATACTACATCATGGATTTCTGGAACACCAGGCTTGATCGTACCCTTCTTGCTAATGTAGCAACAACTCCCATCTACGAAGGTAACTGGTCCTCCTTCAAAGTAGCTTGTTGATGAGTGCCAAATATTGCATATTTCTACACATTTTTATTGGCAATTAACTCATCTTTTGCGCTTTAAAATCATATATTATCCCAAAATCTGTATTTTCATTGTTTTCAAGAATAAATACTTGAACTAATTAATTTTGTGTTCTTAGGTACTAAATAAATCTTGGATGCATAAAGAATCCAAAGGAGCAGAGGAATGGTGGCTAGCGATTACGGAAGAAAGACAACGCAAAGCCCCCGCGAGAAGGCCGAGAAGCGCGAAGGAATATCGTGTAAAGAAAATCCGCAATCCGTTTGCAACCCTCCCACAATCCGCTTGCAAGAGTTACGTCAGAAATGGGATTGGTAGAGAACTCAAACCCAAACTCAATATCCAAACCCGTTCGTACACCCGAAGTGTCAGATTGTTGAAGCTACTTACCATCCAACAACTCATCCTTCAAGACATCAATATCTGATGCTCTTGCTCAACACCCAAGCCTCCTATATTTTTCTTCCCACGTCGAACAGAACCATCACCACATTCATTTCTCCTTCACTTCCATTTAAAATTTCAGCACCTCCATTACCCCTTCTCCTCCGTACACTGAGCACAACTTCACCACCATTAACTCCTAATTCTCCATCTCTCGATATCTATCTTATCTCTATTCTTATCAAGAACAGTAACCCTAGAAGATAAGATTTATAGAGGTAGTGTTGTGATTACACAATAAATTAATACAGAGATGGGATAAAATGGAGGATAATTAGTGTTAAACACCTTTTGAATCAGAGATCCAAGCCAAGGGAATAACAATTTCATTAATTTTCATATGGGATTCAACGAATCCTTCTTACAACTTAAATGACCAATAATTGGGTCTTAACATAATGAATGGATCACACACACGTGTCCATAATCCGATGGCTAGTAATGAGCTAAGATAGAATTGTTAAATACATCCAAGTTATTGCTAAAGGCAGACTAAAGTGATAGCCCATACTAGTCATACTGTGACAATACCTACCCCTGAAAAACATCCTTGTCCTCAAGGATGAACTTAGGATAGTGGGTTCGAATATTAGAGATGTTCTCCCAAGTTGCATTCTCAGGAAAGGAGTTAGTCCATTGGATCAAGACTTGTCTGACATGTTGCTTGCCCTGCAGAATTTGCCGTGAATCCAAAACCTTTCCAGGGAGCATAATCACTTGGCCTTCATGGTCCACCACTAGAAGAGAGGTGGAACGAGTGTGCTGCTGGCCAATGTGCTTCTTGAATTGAGAGACATGAAACACAGGATGAATGCGAGAGTGTGAAGAAAGATCCAACCTGTAAGCCACTTTGCCAATTCGCTCCATAACTTGATAAGGGTCATAGAATTTGGATGAGAGCTTAACATTTTTCCTCAAGGAAAGAGATGACTGCCTGTAAGGTTGAAGTTTAAGGTAGACCAAGTTTCCAACTTCAAAGGTTCTATCTTGTCTGGATTTTTCAGCATATAGATTCATTCTTTCCTGGGCTTTATGAAGTGAATCTTTGAATATATCAAGAAGAGAAGCTCTATCTTTCAAGTATGTCTCAACTGCAGCAACTGAAGTGGTAGTAGCAGAAGGAAAAGCAAGATGAGGAGGAACATACCCATATAGTGCCTGAAAATGAGAAGTCTTGAGGCCTGTGTGGTAGCTAGTATTATACCACCATTCTGCTAAGGCTAAGAAATCAGTCCACTTCCCTGGTTTGTGGCCAATGATGCACCTCAAATAATTCTCAACACAAGCATTGACCCTTTCAGTTTGGCCATCAGTTTGGGGATGATATGTTGTGCTAAGGTTGATGCTAGTACCTAATGCTCTAAATAAATCCTGCCAGAAGTTGCCGGTGAAGACTTTATCTTTGTCAGACACAATGGAAGAGGGTAATCCATGCAACTTAGCCACTTGATTCAGAAATGCATGAGCTACAGATAAAGCAGTATAGGGATGTTGTAGAGCTAAGAAGTGAGCATATTTTGTCATTCTATCTACTACCACCAAGATGACACTTTTCTTGCTGCTCATAGGCAAACCTTCTATAAAATCCATTGTTATATATTTCCAAGCATGTGCAGGGATAGGAAGAGGTTGGAGCAATCCAGATGAGTTGGTGTTATCCGCTTTGTTTCTTTGGCAGATGTCACACTGGGATACAAGAAAAATGATGTCTTTATGGATACCTGGCCAATGAAAATGACTTCTGGCTCTCACTGATGTAGCTTCAATGCCAGAATGTCCTCCAATGGCAGAAGTATGCAGGGACTGCAAGAGTTTTTCTCTAATTTGAGCACCAGTACCAATGTAAAGCTTATTTTTATATCTCAGAACACCATCAATGAGTGAGTAATTAGGCAGAGAATCAGAAATGAGTTTTAGTTGAGAAATGAGTTGATTGGTTTTGGCATCATCAACATAACTCTGTTGAACTTCTTGTATCCAAGTTTGTCTAGATATGGCCATTGAATGGCAAGTAGCGAGAATCCGAGGGTCTTCTAGAAAGTGCATCAGCAACCACATTGTCACTGACCTTTTTGTCTTGAATTTCATAATCAAAGCCAACCAATTTGATGATCCATTTTTGTTGGAATGCGATTTGTAACCTTTGTTCCAATAGGTACTTCGGACTTTGATGGTCGGTTTTGATAATGAATTTAGTACCTTGGAGATAATGCTTCCACCTTTGAACATGAAGAATAATGGCTAGAAATTCCTTCTCATAAGTAGAGAGTCTTTGCTTGACTCTAGGTCCTAGTGGTTTGCTAAAGTAAGCAATTGGTTTCTTATCTTGCAAAAGGACAACTGCAATGCACATGTCACTAGCATCACTTTCCACTATAAAGGGCTTAGAAAATAAGGTAAAGCCAATACAGGTGTAGATCTCAATGCCTGTTTGAGATTCTCAAATGCAGTTGTAGCAGCTGAGCTCCACTGGAATGAGTTTTTCTTGAGAAGATTAGTTAGTGGCTTGCTTATAACTCCATAATACTGCATAAACTTTCTGTAGTAACCTGTAAGGCCAATAAACCCTCTCAGCTCTTTAATGTTCCTTGAAATTGGCCAAGATTTCATACAAGCAATTTTATTGGGATCAACACACACACCCTCTGCTGTGACTATATGACCCAGATACTCCAAGGAAGGTTGGCCAAAACAACATTTGGACAAGTTGGAAAATAGTTGGTGCTGTCTTAGCAGTGTAAAGACCAATCTGAGATGCTCCAAATGTTCACTCATGCTTTTACTATAGATAAGAATGTCATCAAAGAAGACTAACACAAACTTTCTTAAAAATGGCTGAAAAATATCATTCATTAGAAATTGAAAAGTGGCAGGGGCATTGGTGAGGCCAAATGGCATGACCTTAAACTCATAATGGCCTTGATGAGTTCTAAAAGATGTCTTGTGGATGTCAAGATCATGTACTCTTATTTGATGATAACATGCCCTCAGATCTATCTTTGAAAAGATGATGGCACCATGTAGTTCATCTATCAATTCATCCACAATAGGAATGGGAAACTTATCCTTAATAGTGATGTTGTTGAGCTTCCTATAATCCACACAGAATATCCATGAATTATCTTTCTTTCTCACAAGAAGAATGAGAGAGGAAAATGGATTGTGGCTAGGCTGAATAATCCCAGTATGAAGCATTTCCTTAACCAATTGTTTAACTACACCTTTCTGCACATAAGGACACTTATAAGCTCTTTGGTTGACAGGTGATCAGTTGTGTTGTAAGGGAATTTTATGGTCCAACTTCTTTCAGGTGGAAGAGTGGAAGGTTCTTGAAATATGTCAGTATATTATTGCAAGAGTGGCAGTAAAATATCCTGGGTGGTAGGGGGTGTTGAAGTTGTTTTGATAGAGAATAGTTGAGCTACTACCCCATGTGAATGTTTGAGAAAGAACTTTTTGACTACCTCTCCACTCATCATCAGGAATGAATGTTTTGGAGTAGTGCCTTGCAATGTAATAAGTTTAGTCTTGTATAGAAAGGAAACACTAAGTTTTGCAAAATTGAATGTCACATTACCTAATTTCTTCAACCAATCTACTCCAAGTACTATGTCACATCCTCCAAGTGGTAATACTCTCAAGTTTTCCATAAAATGGTGCCCTTGCATGCTCCATTGTAGTTTAGAGCAAATTCCTGAACTTGTTGTTTGTTCTCCATTGGCAACAATGACCAGCATAGGTGAAGTTGGTGTGTTGGAGTACTTGAGTGAAGTAACCAATCCACTGTCAATAAAACTAGTGGTGCTACCTGTGTCAATAAGGATATACACAGTCTTCTTGTTGATGAGGCCAGGAATCCTGATTGTATCACCAGTGGTAGAGCCAGTGAGAGCATGAAGAGATACCTCAACTTCAGATCGAACTAGAGATTCAGGTGCCTCAACAAATACTTCCTCTTCCTCCTCAGTGTCCTGGGATTCAGTAGAGTCCATGTGTAACATGTATAAATTTTGTTTTCCCTTACACAAGTGGCCAGGCTTTTAAACTGCATCACAATTATAACAGAGCCCTTGAGCTCTTCTCTTGTCCATGTCCTCTTGAGAGAGTCTTTTAACGATAGGAGGTGTAGTGGTGGACTTTGGTTTAGGTGTGAAAAAAGATTTTGGGGTGGAAGGGATAGACTTGGGTGAAGTGATAATTGGTCTAGGAGGTAAGGGATAAGGAGTGTATGGTCTCTGTGAGGTGTAATGGGTATTGAAGGATTTGGTAAATAGTTTTGAGTCTTCATTAGTTAATTGAAGTTTCTGCTCTTGGAGTCTAGCTAATGAAAAGGCATCAACTAGAGTTTGTGGGTGGAACATGGATACAGTTTTGCCAATGTTGTCCTTCAATACACTGAGGAAGCTCATAACAAAGTAGGATTCACCCAAGGAAGGGTTCATACGTAGCATCAAGGCTTTGAGTGATTCAAATTCATCATAATAATCATCCACAAAAGATGACTGAACAAGTTTATTGAAGCTACCAACAAAATTTTCTTCTAAAGGATTTTCAAATCTAGCACATAGATGGAGAGATAAATCTTTCCAGGTAATTCTATTTCGATTAACTTGAAAATTTAGAAACCATTTTTTTAGCCTTACTTTCTAAATAGATTGCAGTTATGTCGACTTTCCTGTGTTCTTCAATGTCATTGAGTTGGAAATATCTTTCACTCTTCTGGATCCATCCTCTTGGGTTATGTCCATCAAAGCGTGGGAGTCTAGTTTTGGAATCCGATGATGGTGATTAGGAAAGCTAGAATGATGATGAGAATAATTTGTGTAGTCGTCATCCTGCTGATGTGAACCTTCCGGATCTTGATTCGATTGTGATTTGCGGGTTTATGGAGTAATCGAATAAGATCGGTTATTCTCTTATAAGGTTTCTCTGAAACTAGCTTTCACAAGTATCAATTTGATTAGTAAGATCGGTGGAAAGCGTTTTGAGATTCGATTGAAGCTACATCGATGGCAGCTTCATTAGCTGAGGTTTTTGTTTCAAGGTCTTTGAGTGTCATTGAAAAAAAAATTGGGTGAAAACAAGGCTCTCGAATACCAATTGTTGTGATTACACAACAAATTAATCTGAGAGATGGGATAAAATGGAGGATAATTGGTGTTAAAAACCTCTTGAATCAGAGATCCAAGCCAGATTTCTGTGCTAAAAAGCGCAGCCAAGGGAATAACAATTTCATTAATTTTCAGATGGGATTCAATGAATCCTTCTTACAGCTTAAATGACCAATAATTGGGTCTTAACCTAATAAATGGATCACACACACGTGTCCATAATCTGATGGCTAGTAATGAGCTAAGATAGAATTGTTAAATATATCCAAGTTATTGCTAAAGGAAGACTAAACTGATAGCCCATACTAGTCATACTGTGACATAGAGTTAGGGTTAGCTGTATATTTGGGGATCATCGATTCAACGAGGTTGCAGAGAAATTGAAGGTAGAGAAAGTCAATGGAGTATTGTTGGTGAGTTGGGTTCTTATTAATTGTCGAATTGAAGAAGGATTGAGAACTTTTGTGTATAAATAGGGCTTATTTCTTTGTAACAAATTATCCGAATTTAGTTGTATCAATTGCTAGTTTTCATAATATAAATTGTGTTAATCATCTTCAGTATGATCTAATTTCATTTGCTGGGGTTTATATGAAACTCTTAGTCATATTTTAAGTTAATTCATGTTCATTTTGTTATTCTTGATGTGCTTAATGGATGTAGGAATGATTTGTTAGCTGGTTGATCAAAAATCCCGTGATTAGTTGTACTGTAAGAAGACAACTAATAGTAGGGGTGAGTTAGTGATATTGGTTGATAAATCATCCATTAGAGACCTCTATGGAGGAAGACATGTGCTCAATTGATATAGGAAGAATAGTTAGTTAATTGACCAAATGAGCCTGTTAAGCTGTACTGTAAGAAGACAGTTTATACTAGGGGTGAGTGAGTGAAATTAACTGGAAAATCATCCATTGTAGTCTTTCCTGAAAGGAACAAGAACATAACTTGACTAAGTGTTGCCTTAGCATAGGATGAGGAAGTGGATTCAACCACCCTAGTACTTCCAGCCAATTGTTTACAATTTGTTTTGTATTTGCAATTTACATTCTGCTTTATCATTTGTTTACCACCAAAAATCTGGCCGTATCGGCAAACAAAACCCCTGGTTGTTACTTTCACATTTGAATCAGTTTAGCTGAAACCATAGTTTGAGCTTTACATCCTCCAAGTCCCTGAGGATCGACTCCTGCTTACCCTGTTTACAAACCCGATGTTGTATACTTGCAGTTAGTATAATTGTAGGTATTGTTATAGACCTACCACTTGTGGAGACAAACCATGAAAGGTCACCAGTCATGTGTCGGCTACAACCACTGTCAAGAAACCATTGGAAGGGTGATGTTGATTTTAAGGCAAACGCTCCCATACTAACACTACTTTCCTGTTTAGGATTTCGTATTGTACACCTTTTTAGATAAGCAAACAGTTGTTCAGCTTTCTTGTGAAAAATGCTCGCAACTTTTATTATTTTACGAAAATGTGTACATGTATGTTGATTGTGATTGTGAGACTCACAAAACATACAAGGGCCAACATAAGTAACCTTATTTGAGAAGTTCTTCCTTCTTTCAAGTTTCTCAAAGAATAAACTTTGTTTAACACTTGACTTAATATGACCCTTTAGAGAGGAATTAAATGAGTTATTCATCAATACTGAAGAATTTTTGACAGACGTCAAATCCTTATGCTTTGCAATTATTGCAGCAAGATCACGGTTGATCCGGATTTGTTCATCCAACTTCCTTTGGAGAATAACAAGGGTTTTAGAACATTACCTAATATTGTGGTTTATTCCTAGTGAAGCGTTTATAGAGACTTTACTATGCATCTAGTTAGATCGCCACAAACACAGACTTTTGAGGTCTTAAACGTGTTTGCCTGCTCTGATACCAATTGAAAATGCGGGGGTATAACAACCTCACCCAATATTTCGATTAGCAATCTGTATGGACTAACTCTAATATACTTTTAAGAGAATCAACTAGACAGTCAGACTCAATCTTAATAAAAAGTATATCAAGGAGTTAATATCTCTTTCTCTCGATTTGATCTATACTCAAACAAATAAAAATCAGTGAGTCTTTATCAAATACAAGAGATATAAACTTGGATGGTACCAAAGACCAATATACAAGGATCAATCAATTTCCAATCAATAACCGAAGGTTGGATTTCACAATTGATCGATACAACGCACAACCTGTGATATTTCAATTATATAACAAAATATAATGTGGAAAAGAAATAAAATAGACACCATAAGTTTTGTTAACCAAGAAGCCGCAAATGCAAAAAAACCCCGGGACCGAGTCTAGATTGAACACCACACTGTATTAAGCCGCTACAGACACTAGCCTACTATAAACTAACTTCGGTATGGGTGTAGTTGAACCCTAATCAATCTCACACTAATTCAGGGTATAATTGTGCTCCTTACGTCTCTGATCCCAGCAGGATACTACGCACTTGATTCCCTTAGATGATCTCACCCACAACTAAGAGTTGCTACGACCCAAATTCGAAAACTTTAATAAACAAATTTGTATCACACAGAAAAGTCTATGATAATAGATAAATCTGTCTCCCACAGATAAACCTATGAGTTTTGTTCCGTCTTTTGATAAATCAAGGTGAACATGAACTAATTGATAACCCGAGACTTATATTCCCGAAGAACACCCTAGTATTATCAATCACCTCACAATAATCTTAATCGTATGGTAGCGAAACAAGATATTGCGGAATCACAAACGATGAGACGAAGATGTTTGTGATTTCTTTTTATCTTGACCTATCGAAGATATAATCTCAAGTTAATTATTCAATTGAACTCGTATGATATAAAATCGTAAGATCTGATCGCTCAACTACAAGAGAAGTAGTTTCTTCTGGCTTCGCAATCCCAATGAAGTCTTTCAGTCGTTAACCAACAGGGTCTCGAGAAGAAACCTAAGGTTAAAGGAGAATCGACTCTAGCAAAACCAACTAGTATCACACAGGAGGTGTGGGGATTAGTTTTTCCAGTTGCTAGAGTTCCCCTTATATAGTTTTCAAATCAGGGTTTGCAATCTAAGTTACCTTGGTAACAAAGCATTCAATATTCACCGTTAGATGAAAAACCTGATTAGATACAAGCTAATATCTTTCAACCGTTAGATCGAAACTTTGCTTTTCACACACAAATGAAATGTATTCATTTAGGCTTGAGTAACCGTACCTAAACGTGTACACTTAGTTGGTTCAAAAATAGTTAACCAATGGTTAGCCATATGAGCACTTTCATATTAACCGTATTCATCTTTCTCATAACTAGTTCAAATGACTCATAAGAACTAGTTGAAGAGTTGTTCAATTGCTTAGGTCTTTATTCATAGACACAATTGAAACAAATCGGTTTGATTCATTTGAATTAATTCATGAACAATATACCCACGGTTTGCAAAGATTGCATTCCTTATAATTTATTGTTTTAAGTTCATGAACTAACAATTTGAGAAATAACCATCTTGGGTACGCGTACGGGTATGTGTACCTTAGCTACCGGATTTGAGTTTACAAACTCAACGGAAATTTTTGGTTCGAAAACTTCCGTGGGTACGCGTACCTAAGGTGACTGGTTTACTAGTTTGCAAAATACAAACTCAGCAGAAATTTTCGGTTGAAAACTTATGCCAGTACGCGTACCCAACCTGTCTCCTTCACCAATACCACATGCACACATATGCACGCACTTGGTTTCCGGTAAATGGATTTATACACTAATGTACGAACACTCTATATATGCTTATATCCATAGATGGTAATCTCAACTCTACATTTCAATCATTGAAACATTCTTCTATAATGTTATAACTATTGTTATTCATGACTATCGTCATCAAAGATATTTTCAAGATTGAAATGTCATCATGACTTTCGTCATGGGTAAAGATGAAATGTGGTTAAATCGGAAGCTTACCAACATATATTTCGAGAAAAAGATAGGCGAGTAAACTCGGCTCGAAATAGCAAATGTGTATGTATGAAAACTATCATACTTATACGACTATTGTCTCAAGAGTAGGCGATAAAATAGACTCTTGAGTGACAGATGAGTTCAAGTCTCCACATACCTTTTAGTCGGATGACGTTTCACTGGTTCCTCGAGTAGTTCTTCGTCTTTGTAAGATAATCGCCATGGAGTTTGGAGCTCAACCATACTTGACTATCCTAGAGCGAGACTTAGTCATAAGTAAACTAGAAATCAGGACATATAGTTTTGATCACTAATATTGAAAAACATGCTTGAGATAGCAACACATGCGAGTTCGACCGAGCAATGCTCTAACAAATTCAACTTCAGTTGATAGACCATTAAAAACCCTATGAAAATATATTTAATACTTTAATGAAAATTTTCTATAAGATAACATCAAATAATTCACCGTTGCTAATGAGATACCAATTTACTAGGAATGATACTAAAATTTGTATAATAGCTAAGTTGAGACATTATATACTATCGATCAATAGATTATCTAAAAATCACCTTTCGGTTAAGCTATAACCTCTCAATTCAATACAACATGTGCATATATATTTTTTCTCTTATGCTCCTATTCTACTCACTAGCTCGAATCAAAGATACAAATCCCACTAGAAAACCAATTACATTCAACAAACATTTTCTTAAGGATGATATTTGTGAAGAAGTTATTGCTAAGGAATGGTCATATTAATACTCAAGGTTCTTATGCTTTTAGACATTCTAAATCATTACAGTCATTTAAATATGGAATCAGATAATGGAATGATAAAACTTTTTTGGTAATTTTAATGGTCAAGTCAGAGATATTAAATCTCAAATTGAACATATAAATAGTCTTCCTCCGTCTGTTTTGAAGAGGAAAAAGTTAGCTGACCTTGACCAAAGTCTTAAATATTTGTACATTATTGAACATGATTATTGGAGTCAAAGGGGTGAATATGATATGCTTGCTTTAGATGATAATAACATAAAATACTTTCATGGTAGAGCAAATTATAGAAGGAGAAAAATTCAAATCGAGTGTCTTCAGAATAGTTTAGGTATTTGGCTCACTGGAAAATTCAATATAGACTTAAGGAGCACTTCACTGTTATAAGTAGAAGTACTAAGCCATACATCATTCAAGACTTCATAAGTGACATTCATCACTATATTACAGCTGAGGGCAACGACATGTTGCTTCGAATCCCCTCGGCTGAAGATATTAGGAGTATTGTGTTTATGATGATGTCGTTGACCTCTCCAAGTCCACATGGCTTTCCCCCAGGATTCCACCAAAATATGTGGGATATTGTATGGAACGATACATTTAATATGGTTCAGTCGTTTTTTTTGACTCTAAGTATCTGGTTAAACAATGTAACCATAACTTTATTTCCCTTATACCTAAAGTAGCTTGTCCTAAGGATGCTTATGAATTTTGACCAATCGGATTGTTTAACACTTCGTATAAGATAGTCTCATAAATGATTGCAGGCTAGTAAACTTAACAACATTCCTAATAGGATTATATGTCCTTTTCAGGCTTCTTTCCTCAGGGGCGGACAGATGTCTGACAATATAATCATTGCACATTAACTGGTTGATACCATGAAAAGATACAAGTCTAAAAATGGTCTTATGGCCATCAAACTCGACATGTCAAAAGCTTTTGACAGAGTCAAATGGATCTATGTTGCATTCTCTTAGGAAATTAGGATTTCATGACTTTTGTAAGCTCATTGAACAATGCATTTCTACTATTACGACCACGATAATCTTAAATGGTGCTCCAGGGAAGATCTTCCATCCACAAAGGGGTCTTAAATAGGGATCCCCTTATCCCTTATTTATTTATTTTATGTATCAAATTCTTTTCTAAGAATCTTCTTTGTGCAGAGAAAATGGGCAATCTCCATGGAATAAAGGTAACCAATGATAGTCCATCTATTAGACGACTGTTTGATCTTCTTTAAAGCAAACACTAGAGAAGCTAGGAATTTACATGAGATCATTAAAAACTTCAGCAAGTTATAAGGTCAGTCCATCAATTTTGATGAATCAGGTATAGCCTCCAGAAAACTGATAATAAGCTTAGAAATAAGTTGCTAGTATTCTAGGAATCAAGAAAATGTGACTTCAAGATAAATATCATGGAGTCCCTCTACTCCTTTAAAGGAGCAAGATAAAGTCCTTTTAACCTTTACTGGGAAAATACAAGGATAGATTAGGTATTTGGAATAACAAAATCCTTAATTCATCTGTGAGAACTGTTTTAGTGCAGTCAGTTCTGGGCTTTGTAGCTTCCCTTGTCTTCCAAATTCCAAAGAACTGACCAAAAAGATGGATTCCATCCAAATGAAATTTTGGTAGAATAAAGAAATGGGTGCTAAAGGATTGTACCTAAAGACATGGACTCATGTAGCTCTTCCTAAGAAATTTGGTGGGCTCAATTTTAAGAAAATTGAATTTCAAAACTCAGCTTTGTTATCTAGACTTGCCTGGCGTATGTTACGTCAACATGATGCTTTATAGGTTATTATTGTCAAAAATAAGCACTTCCCTAATCTGGACCCCATGACATGTACCTTGCCAAAACAAGGCTCATGATATGGAATAATGGAAGGGTCTTAAAGAGGGTCTTGAATTTATTAAAAGGCAATACTATTGGGAAATAAGTGATGGGTCCATGATTTTCATATAGAATCATACTTGGATCCCTCATATGAACAAGCCACCAAATGCTAAAATGTGGTGTAGAGACATGAAAACAGTCGACCAATTGATAGATAATGAAAGTAGGGAATGGAAAACAGAAGTGATCAAACAATTATTTTATGATGAGACTGATAGGTGTCTAAAACACCTAATTTACTATCTAGTAGTTACACTTTCTTTGCTATTTTTCTGGTGAATTATGTACTTTACGCGTGTTTTGAGTTATTAGGTACTCTGGAGTCGCACGGACGAAAAGATGGAGAAATCACCCAATTGGAATAGAAAGGACAAAATTATCATTTCACAAAGTGACGATACTCGGAGCCCAGTCATAGATAAGGGATAACCCGTTGAAGTCTAGTGAAATTGGCTAAGAGCACCCATGGGTGTTAATAGCCGCTCATACTATGAGACCTAGTTGGGTCGAATCTGTTGTTTTAGACAACATTTCTTTCATTTCTTCTTGAGCTGCAAATGAATCAGAGGAAGAACAAGTTTTGTTGATGTTCAGTGAAGGATGAGAATCTGTTGCTGTTGAAGTTAAGAAGAAATCTAGCTTGGGGTTGATGTGAATTTGAATCGGTAGTAGAATGAATTAGGGTTTCTGTCTTTGAAGGGATTGTGATGAATTATAAGATGGGTTTTAGTCGAAGTCTCGATTGATTCTAGTTGGAAGGAACACAGAGAATGGGTTATCGATTCTTGAACTCAACAGGGTATTTTGGATGATTGAATTCGGTAAATCAGAGAGGAGATGTTATGGAGTTAGGGTTGTGGTTCAAATCTGTAAAACAGATGATCAATTCGAGAGCTAAGAGGAAGAATATAAGATGGGTTTCAGAATTTGAAGATGAAAATCAATTCGAGAAGATGAGATGGGGTATGTGGTATTGAGTACTAGATTTCATGGAGAAGATTGAGATGCTGATGAAATTAGGGTTCTTCCTTTCCCCTTTTCTGAGCTCGCAATTCAAGATAGGTCAGGATGAGCTCAAGACAAGAGCCTATATTGCATCCACAAAATCGTTATGCGGCGGGGAGAGGATGACTTCTCGTCCAAAGAAATTAAGGAGCACGACAAACACATCGAGACCCCAATTGGCGGTGAGATAAGCGAGGTTGATAAAATTGTAGGATCGGATCGATCGAAGATAAAGGGCGCTTCCTTGATCGAGACATTAACTCTGCATCAATTGGAAGAGCACGTTACAAGTCTGAAACAGTGGGTTGGTGCAAGTAAGCCGGAGGTAGATGAGAAACCAGCAATCGGAGAGTGTAAGAATGGCAATGCATGTCAGTTCACTTTATTTTGCGATAGGCTGCTTCTTGTGTGGCAAAGTTTTCATGAAGACGGACACATATCACGGTGCATCAAAATCTGGTGTGGAGTGCGAGTGCAATGTCTTGTTTCAAGAAAAGTGGTGGCTCGAGGTGAGTTTGTATGAGTCACGGGAGTAAAGCACCTGTGAGTGCTTAGAAGGAATGGCTCAAGTTGTATTTGCTCGGGTGGAGTTGCTGATGCGGAATGGATTACGAGGACGTGGTTGCGGCTAGAGTGCAGTCTCAATTGCAATGGTGGTTTTGGTATTGTGGAAGTATGGTCGTAATGGTTAGATGTATGCTTAGGTTTACGGGGGAAGGTTGAAGTATGGGTGAGTAATGGCCCGGATGATGGTGGTCTTGTTGAATCTATGGGTTTTGAATTTGTAATTATATGGCGAGTAGTAAGAAGGTGGTGGGACTCAAAGGCGTGGGATTTGAAATGATGGTCTTGTTGGTGTTTGAACTCGGGCACTAGAATGAGTCTTCAATAGGTTCTGGTGGTTGAGATGGAAAGATGCAGTTTCAGGCAGGGATTCAATTGGAACTGGTACAGTTGCAAGATGGTTGAGTTACAAGGAGCTTGAGTCGATGGAAACGAAACTGGCAGATGATAATGGAGAAGCTATGATTAAGCTGCTGCTATGTGGGTCTGCTGCTGTTGCAGTCAGCTAGCCTTTGTTGGTGGTGCAGAGCAAAAGGTGAATCTGAGATACAGCCTGTGGTTTGATTCTGTGTGATGGTCTTGGTATGGCGGGGTGTTGCGGTGTGGAGAGAGTATGTTCGGTGATGGCGTGCGATGCTCGGTCGGGATGAAATCGATGATGGCAATGGAATGATGAATCTGAATTTGGCAGTTGGGGTTTGCTTCAAATTTGGTGTCGCCCAAGAGATGCGGATTAGGTGAGTCAAGCAAGAAAAGACCATGGATAGGATGAAATGGGTGATTGAATTGTGCAAGGTATAGCCATGCGAGACTCAAGCACAATGATTGTGCATTACAAAGTCGGCTTTGTGCAATGGCTCCGAGCCAAAGCTAGATCGACTCACTCGCCCAAGGCGATGGATCGACCTCTGGAGTCCGACTCGACCCATACTCTGACCGGACCCGTTTAACTCGGTTTGACAAGCCGATCCGACCCAGTTGACTTGACCGTTTCGACCCGTTGACCGATGACCGGTTTGACTTTCCGGTCACACGAGACACTTTCCGGCGACTTTCGGGATTAGGCCACAATCCCGGTTTTCCGGCGAGCGTTTTGGGACAAAATTTCTACACGGGTTTCTCTCCATGGTGGGCGGGTGAATTTCCAACTAATGGACTTTGAAGACAAAACCTAGTTTTGGAAGGAGAAAAAGACTACAAAAGGAAGACTTCTACAATGTTTGGGACCACGTTTTATTATTATCTCTTCTACTTTTATTCTAGGGTTTTAGAACCATGAAGTCTTTTCTCTTTCTTCTTGTGATGAACTCCTTGAATATGAGTACCTAAGTTTTTATTATTGGTTATGGAATAGTTGGATTTCACAAAGCATGATTCTTTGATTCAATATATTAGTTTTGTCTCATATTTATCGTTTGCAATTCTCTGAAAATATTGTTTTATGATTGATTGATTGTTTTGTCAAGTTGTAAATTGGTAGAACTTCTAATCACATCTATTGCTAGTTTAGGGTTTATTATACGTAAAAGTGATATTCCTTGAATACAAGTAGCATAATATGATTATAGTTTGTAGTGATATATTCTTATGATCATATGTGAATCGTAACCTTTGTTAAATTGAATTAGTGCGTTTCCACGTTCAATTGCTTTGATTGGCCTGATTTCATAGAACTTAACGCATCTAGGGAATTAAACTTGATTAGTGCTTTTACACGTTAGGTTGTTCCTTTAGGTAGAATTCACATTCGCATCTTTTAATGTGTTTGTTGATGACATGAGGAGGTTTGCGGGATATTCTTGCGATCAAGGTATTCTAGGGTCTTTGATAAAAGTTGAGATTAAAATATCAATTCTAGTTATTGTGAAAAGCATGTTAGTGAATGAAAACGAAATCCTTAACCAATATTTCTTCTATCTTATTTGTTTGATTTTATTTGTTTACTTTTCTTTATTTGTTTTATTTAGTTTATTATAATCACAAAACTACAGGTGTTATTTATAGGGAACCGAAACAATTTGACAACCTAGACCTCTCTGTGGGATCGATCCTTTCTTGCCCTTGCTATATTTATATTTTGAGTAGTAAGAAAGTGTAATTATATTTGTGTCGGTGACGAGCCCGGTCAAATTTTGGCGCAGTGAATTTGGGAGGCATCGGTTGTTAATTGTTTTTGGTTTCTTATTTTTGTATTTATTTTTGTTTTATTTTTTTTTCTTATTTTACGGGTTTTAACCTTGGTTTGAGAATTATTTCAGGTGCTTATTTCTATGGAAGGAGCATATTGGAACAATGGATACGGATTTCAACCTCAACATTACGACAACTACCAATTCCATGGGTATAATCAAAACCAATTCATTGGTTATGACCAATATTCCATGGAACCTTATGGTTTTCCTCAACAACCTTATGGCGGGGGAACAACCACAAGTATGGGAGGATTCTTATGTTTGTGAACAAAAAGTCTCTAACTTTATAGACCAAGTTTCTACCTTTTTACAAGAGGAATTTCAAAAAGCTAAAGAGACTACAAACGAGCAACTCCAAGAACTTCGTGAAGGTATGACTATTTTGCGAAGAGGCATTGATCAATACAAGGAAGATATGGATAATTCTAATGTGCATATGGTTTGTGATGAATATTTGATTGATGCTAATGTTGAAAAAGGCCAATCCTTGGGCACTTTCGTGGATAATTGTGTAGTTAACTCAACTCTTGATCTTAATAATGATCATTCACCTATTCAAAAGGATGAGTTAGAGATTAGCAACACTAAATTCAGCGAGGAACAACCTTATGTTGACTATGATAGTGACGGTGATGATGATATATTGCTTGAAACAACACATGGTGACATCTCTGAGGAGTTTTTTTGGGATCAAGAGGAAGATGAAGAGGAATATGTCGACACTTGTGTAGATTACTCGAGCATTGATCTTAATAATGATCAAGAGCCTATTCAAAGGGTGGAGCTTGAGGATGATGCAATTTCGAGTGTTCTAAAAAGGTTTCTTATGATAAAATTTGGATCCGCAAAAGAGTATGTGCCTTACAACAAAGAGGAGTATGTTGAGAATGAGACCGTTATGACCAATATTGTGGAAGACCCAATTGAACTTGTGCATGATTGTAATGATGATGTTTATGTCGAGACTTTGGTTAAGGCAGAAACGGACGAAGAATGGTTGCAAGGTTTGATAGAGGACCATGATATACAAGAGGTGAATAATTCACTTGAATTTTTCAAGGATGAAGAGGATTCCGTGATACAAGAGATTGTGCAAGGTTTATCTAACCCTTTGCCTATTATTTCTTCTCCTTTACCTCTTATTGGTTTGAATGTATGTGCTTCGAGAATATTGTTGAATGACTTTGTTTCTCGTTTTCCGCCATTAGAGAGAAACTTGATTCTCATACTATGCAGGTTTTGGAAACAAGAAACCGTGGAAGTACCCGACTTCTATATTCTTTATACACTTCCAAGTGTGGACAAGAATAAGTGTGGGGGAAGCTTTTATCGGTTCATAGCTTCACTTTTGCTTTATTGTACTAATATTTGTGTGAAGTTAGTGTTTCCAAAACAGGTTCTATGGAAGGATCCCCAACTTTTCAGATTATTGGTGTATGGGGAATGAATCTTACAAGAAGCTAAGTCGGGCCGTCGACTTTAAAACAAGCGCTTAGTGGGAGGCAACCCACCGGTTTTGTATCTCTTATCCTTTTTCTTTTTATTTTTGTTTTTTTTATTTATTTTTTACTGTTTTTATATCATATTTGCATCCCTATGTTTAATTTCATTGAGTCCGTAATCTATCTTAGAAGAGAATTATGACGAATACCTTTTCGTCAGAAAATTTCAGACTGCGCGTAGTTCAGTCCAGAGACCATAACTGTCAGACCGTTTATCAAAACACTGTGAAATTTTGACACTGTGTAGAAAACACGTAGGTGAACAACTTTTGTGAAATGGAGTTTTCGAAATTCCTTACCAATTTGCACAGTTTTTGCGTTTTATCTGCTATTACGTCAGAATTCAGAACTTTCGGTTTTACACATTGAGGACAATGTGAAGTTTAAGTGTGGGGGAGCATTTATATGTTTGTATAGTTTGAACTTGTGCCTTTAGGATGACACCATTAGTGGATGGAACCATTTTGAATGCAGGAGTTGAGGAACCAATTAAATAAAAGGGAAGAATATAGCTCAGAAATCACAAATTAACATGATAGTTGTTACCATATCTCGGAATATCACCATATCGCATTCTATTTTTATTTTTCCATATTTATCTATTGTTCTCTAAGTGCTTTGGTGGGTCACTAAACATCGACGTGTTATTACTGCTAGGATGAAATAGAGTGATTGAGTTACAAAAAAAAAAAAAAAAAAAAAAAAAAAAAAAAAAAAAAAAAGAAGAAAAAAAAAATGAAAAAAATATATGAAAAAAAAAAAAAAAAGGACCGACCAATTAGACCAAAACGGAATAAAAAGACACTTGGGAATAGCAGTATGTGTGAAACGTAGTCCTTGTCTCCGTCGCCTAAACAAGCGTGGAATGCAGGATCCAAGGCAACTATCATGTACTTGCTGACAAGAAGCATGCGCTTGGATCCAAAAGATCTAATCATGCCGTCTAAAAAAAAAAAAAAAAAGAGAAATTGGATCCAGTTTGATCCAATCATAAAAAAAAAGAAAAGAAATTATTATTGTGTTGAATAAAGTCACTCTTGGTTCCCTTGTATATGCCAATTGATTTGATGTAGCACTCAAGCACTAAGTAGCTCAATCCAATAGGATTAGGTTCATCTTAGCGGTGACCTTGACAGATATGGGAAACATCGAACACTTGTGAATATTCGCCAACATCTACATCTATATCCATCTTCTTAATCTTTTCATTGTGATTGTGGTTTGTTAGTTTCCGAGTATTGTGGCTTGTTCGACTATCTAATTAGAGTTTATTTACTAATATATGAATTGAATTTGCAAGGTACCTCCTCCCGTAGTCAATTTGGATTCGTTCATTGATTTGTCACAAATAGACGGAGTTTGAAATATAGGTTTTGTAGGTATATCTCTAGTAAACCTTCACGAGACTATAACTCGTCCACTAGGGACACCTAGGGGTTTAAAGGCCTGTTATTCATGCTAAGAGTAACCGTATCCTCGGCGACACGGAGTTGTTGTATTTTATTATTTTGTTTGATTTGCTCGAGGACTAGCAAAGTCTAAGTGTGGGGGAATATGATAGGTGTCTAAAACACCTAATTTACTATCTAGTAGTTACGCTTTCTTTGCTATTTTTCTGGTGAATTATGTACTTTACGCGTGTTTTTGAGTTATTAGGTACTCTGGAGTCGCACGGACGAAAAGATGGAGAAATCACCCAATTGGAATAGAAAGGACAAAATTATCATTTCACAGGCGAGCGATACTCGGAGCCCAGTCATAGATAAGGGATAACCCGTTGAAGTCTAGTGAAATTGGCTAAGAGCACCCATGGGTGTTAATAGCCGCTCATACTATGAGACCTAGTTGGGTCGAATCTGTTGTTTTAGACAACATTTCTTTCATTTCTTCTTGAGCTGCAAATGAATCAGAGGAAGAACAAGTTTTGTTGATGTTCAGTGAAGGATGAGAATCATTCTTCGTTGAAGTTAAGAAGAAATCTAGCTTGGGGTTGATGTGAATTTGAATCGGTAGTAGAATGAATTAGGGTTTTGTCTTTGAAGGGATTGTGATGAATTATAAGATGGGCTTTAGTCGAAGTCTCGATTGATTCTAGTTGGAAGGAACACGAGAGAATGGGTTATCGATTCTTGAACTCAACGGGGTATTTTGGATGATTGAATTCGGTAAATCAGAGAGAGGAGATGTTATGGAGTTAGGGTTGTGGTTCAAATCAGAAAACGGGTGATCAATTCGAGAGCTAAGAGGAAGAATATAAGATGGGTTTCAGAATTTGAAGATGAAAATAAATTCGAGAAGATGAGATGGGGTATGTGGTATTGAGTACTAGATTTCATGGAGAAGATTGAGATGCTGATGAAATTAGGGTTCTTCCTTTCCCCTTTTCTGAGCTCGCAATTCAAGATAGGTCAGGATGAGCTCAAGACAAGAGCCTATATTGCATCCACAAAATCGTTATCTGGCAGGAGAGGATGACTTCTCGTCCAAAGAAATTAAGGAGCACGACAAACACATCGAGACCCCAATTGGCAGCCGAGATAATTGAGGTTGATAAAATTGTAGGATCAGATCAGTCGAAGATAAAGGGCGCTTCCTTGACTGAGACATTAACTATGCATCAATTGGAAGAGCACGTTACAAGTCTGAAACAGTGGGTTGGTGCAAGTAAGCCGGAGGTAGATGAGAAACCAGCAATCGGAGAGTGTAAGAATGGCAATGCATGTCAGTTGTGTGCACTAGAGACACTTTATTTTGCGATAGGCTGCTTCTTGTGTGGCAAAGTTTTCATGAAGACGGACACATATCACGGTGCATCAAAATCTGGTGTGGAGTGCGAGTCTGCAATTCTTGTTTCAAGAAAAGTGGTGGCTACGGTGAGTTTGTATGAGTCACGGGAGTAAACGGCCGAGTGCTTAGAAGGAATGGCTCAAGTTGTATTTGCTCGGTGGAGTTGCTGATGCGGAATGGATTACAGGGACTGTGGTTGCAGCTAGAGTGCAGGTCTCAATTGCAATGGTGGTTTTGGTATTGTGGAAGTATGGCTGTAATGGTTAGATGTATGCTTAGGTTTACAGGGAAGGTTGAAGTATGGAGCTGAGTAATGGCCCAGATGATGGTGGTGCTGTTGAATCTATGGGTTTTGAAATGTAATTATATGGCAGAGTAGAGCAGTGGTGGGACTCAAAGGCTGTGGCAGGCTGAAATGATGGTGCTGTTGGTGTTTGAACACAGGCACTAGAATGAGTCTTCAATAGGTTCTGGTGGTTGAGATGGAAAGATGCAGTTTCAGGCAGGGATTCAATTGGAACTGGTATAGTTGCAAGATGGTTGAGTTACAAGGAGCTTGAGTCGATGGAAACGAAAAGATGATAATGGAGAAGCTGTGATTAAGTCGTCTGCTATGTGGGTCTCTCTTCACAATGGAACTAGCCTTTGTTGGTGGTGCCGAGCAAAAGGTGAATCGAGATACACCGTGGTTTGATTCTCGTGTGATGGTCTTGGTATGGGCAGGGTGTTGCGGTGTGGAGAGAGTATGTTACGGTGATGGCGTGGAATGATCTTCGGGATGAAATCGATGATGGCAATGGAATGATGAATCTGAATTTGGCAGTTGGGGTTTGCTTCAAATTTGGTGTCAGCCAAGAGAGCTGAATTAGCAGCTGAGCTGAAGCAAGAAAAGACCATGGATAGGATGAAATGGGTGATTGAATTGTGCAAGGTATAGCCATGCAGAGACCAAGCACAATGATTGTGCATTACAGTGTCGGCACGTGCAATGGCTCGAGCCAAAGCTAGTCACTCACTCACCAAGGCGATGACCGACTCAGTCCGACTCGACCCATACTCGATCGGGACCGCTTTAACCTTGGTTTGACCCGACCGATCCGACCCAGTTGACTTGACCGTTCTGACCCGTTGACCGATGACCGGTTTGACTTTGCCGGTCACCTGAGACACTTTCCGGCGACTTTTCCGGCGGGATTCCGGCCACAATCCCAGTTTTCCGGCGAGCGTTTTTGGGACAAAATTTCTACACGGGTTTCTCTCCATGGTGGGCCGGGTGAATTTCCAACTAATGGACTTTGAAGACAAAACCTAGTTTTGGAAGGAGAAAAAGACTACAAAAGGGAAGACTTCTACAATGTTTGGGACCACGTTTTATTATTATCTCTTCTACTTTTATTCTAGGGTTTTAGAACCATGAAGTCTTTTCTCTTTCTTCTTGTGATGAACTCCTTGAATATGAGTACCTAAGTTTTTATTATTGGTTATGGAATAGTTGGATTTCACAAAGCATGATTCTTTGATTCAATATATTAGTTTTGTCTCATATTTATCGTTTGCAATTCTCTGAAAATATTGTTTTATGATTGATTGATTGTTTTGTCAAGTTGTAAATTGGTAGAACTTCTAATCACATCTATTGCTAGTTTAGGGTTTATTATACGTAAAAGTGATATTCCTTGAATACAAGTAGCATAATATGATTATAGTTTGTAGTGATATATTCTTATGATCATATGTGAATCGTAACCTTTGTTAAATTGAATTAGTGCGTTTTCCACGTTCAATTGCTTTGATTGGCCTGATTTCATAGAACTTAACGCATCTAGGGAATTAAACTTGATTAGTGCTTTTACACGTTAGGTTGTTCCTTTAGGTAGAATTCACATTCGCATCTTTTAATGTGTTTGTTGATGACATGAGGAGGTTTGCGGGATATTCTTGCGATCAAGGTATTCTAGGGTCTTTGATAAAAGTTGAGATTAAAATATCAATTCTAGTTATTGTGAAAAGCATGTTAGTGAATGAAAACGAAATCCTTAACCAATATCTCTTCTATCTTATTTGTTTGATTTTATTTGTTTACTTTTCTTTATTTGTTTTATTTAGTTTATTATAATCACAAAACTACCGGTGCTATTTATAGGGAACCGAAACAATTTGACAACCTAGACCTCTCTGTGGGATCGATCCTTTCTTGCCCTTGCTATATTTATATTTTGAGTAGTAAGAAAGTGTAATTATATTTGTGTCGGCTGACGACCGGTCAGAGACTTCTAAGAATATATATCTTTACAAGTTAAGGATAAAATTAGAGAATCTTTGGCTAAATATGTATCGAGTGTTAATCAGGTCTGTCCTTTCATATTGTTGCTACAGTTATGTGGCAAAAGTTTCATTTTACAACAGTAAATTATAGCTCTTAGCTGCACCTGAAAAGTAATGTGACTAGAAATTTTCTATTGCAACACCTATATTGAAGGTGTGACAATATATAGTGTATCAATAGGTATATTTTCCTGGTTTAATTGGGGGCCCCAAAAAACAATTAGGGGCCTCACACTACAGGACAAAAAGGGTCACGAAAAAGCAATTGGTGGCTATCCCTTATCCCAATTATTTTGAAATGCCAAAACTACCCCTAAATCATTAGTGTTAATTAAGTGATTTAAGTTAATTAAGTTGTTAATTAGTTTAGTTAAATTAAAATTAGATTTATGGATAAATTTTTGATAAAAGAAAAATTGTGTTTTTGTGTTGTGGAGAAGGAGAAGTTGAGTTTTTGGGGGAAAATTTAGGGTTCATTGAAATGAATGATTCTAGTGGAGGAAATGATGTTGGAGAAGCTTCAAATATCAACCATGATTGTGTTGATGGTAAGATTGTTTCAACTAATTCTATGGATTGGATGTTTGATGAAGAGATGTTAATAGAGGAAGCCATGAATAATGGTGCAAATGAAGAACCATTTGCTATAGATGAAGGAACCAACCCACAAAATGAGGAACCCGAAGCTGAAAACAATCAGGTAAACATATTATACCCTTTTATTTATGTGTTTGGTGCTCCAAGTGGTCGAATCATCCCCACTATGGAACAACTCATTGTAAGGGTCGCTATTGTGGGGGGTGTATACCCAAACGACTCTATAGAGTCGTCATTATACTAAAACTACCAATGACGACGCAAACCTGCAATATTTCTAGGTTATGAAAAATTATCAGGGTGGTGTGATAAACAATGACGACTCCGGATAGTTAGGTTACAAAGAGTCGTTAATTTGGTTTGTTTATACCCGAACGACTCTAAAACCAAAAACTGTATGTAAATATAACTCTTAGGGTCGTCATTTGTGTATTTATAAACAATGACGACTCTAACCAACCATTTAAAATATACCTTAGAGTTGTCATATATGTAGTCATACTCAATGACGACCCTATCACATTTTTTTTATATAATTTTTGATTTCATAGAATCGTAAAAGGCATACATCTTGCATAGCATTGCATTGAAGGAAATGAAATACAATAGATAATAACAGTGCACTTATACACTTAACCATAAACATTGTAGTTAAAGGTAGTGCCTTCCAAGATGAGGTACCAATCGTCGAACTCAAACTTTTTTCCACGAAGCACCTCGTATTGGTCATAAGCCTTTCCCAACTAAAAACGCAAAACAAAAACTTAGTTAGTATTGTTGAAAGCTTTCGATAAGTCTTACCTCTTGTTTAAATACTTACTCTTATAGCACACAACATATTGGGTAAGGCTTTCCTTACGACCTTCATTTCTCTTTTGAAAGCTTTATATTCGTTGAATATCTCCTCGAACCTGTCCTTGACGAGTTTCAAAGACCTTGAGTTACAATTCCGTCTAACGCCACAAAAACGATGAATACACGGTTCCACCAAGAATCCGATGTTTGATCAATGTCTTTTCCTAGATCTTCAAAGTGGTTTGTCACTGTCTTCCAAGATCTCACAATGGCGCAATTCTCTTCGGAAGTGTAGGGAGTAGTCATGGTGTTTCCTCTTCTTTTTGCTCTTGGATGATAAATGAATGAGAATGAATGTGAAAGTTGAGAATTATGGTTTGGGTGAAGAAGGGGTGAGATATGGGTCTCTATTTATAGAAATCAACGACCCAACAATCATTTTTTTTTTTTTGAATTTTTAACCGTTGCTCGACTCAACCACATTGGTTGAATTCAAAATTTGCAATAACTGCTAGATGGGTCATTACCTGACATAATAATAAAGTGACGACTATTGAAGATGAATAGAGTCGTCTTTTGTTATGTTTATTGGCTGATGACTTTACTATCAGAAAGTGTCTGTGTTAAATAACATTTAGAGTCGTTAATATGTCTTTCTACAAAAGTGACGACTCATGCCAACAATTTCAAACAATTTATAGAGTCGTCACTCGTATTTTTACAAAACGTGATGACCCTTTTTGGGAATTATAGTTACTAAATCAATATTTGAGCTCATGCATTTTATTGAATCCGAAAAAAAACATACATGTACTATGAAATAAAATAGAAGGAAAACACATAAAATAATTCACTACATTGCGCTTGAACACCTAAACGAGTTTAATCATATTGGTCGAATTGCCATTCACTTTTCCTCGAGAGACGATAGCAGTCCTCGTGCAAAAATTCATGGTCGTACTTTAATTTGTATTGGCTGCGATCCAAAGAGTACTGTAAGAACATTTTTTTTTTATAAGTTAGTGTTGTTGAATAAAAATAACTGAAGAAATTTATTTTAATGAACACTCAATTGATTCACCAACTTACTCTATCCATTCGCGGTTCGTTGGGAAGAGCGTCAGCCCGAGCTTTCAATTCGTCTTTCAGCAGTACGCATTCATTGTATAAAAATTTGTACCTTTCCCTTATCTGTTGGAGCGTCCTTTTATTACGATTTCCGTTTAGTGCTTTAAAAATCGTAAATACACGTTTGCACCAAGCATTGGATGTTTGATCCATGTTAATGGGGACCCAGTGCTCTCCTTCAAAGTCGTGCTTCGTGACTGTGATGTGTGCTCTAAAGATAACAACATCTTGTTGATTACTGAACGAAGTTTGAGCCATTTTTGGTGTTTGAAAGTGATGGGTGACTTATTTGGGAAAATTGAAAGTGATGGGTGAATAGGTTTGGAAGAGATATGTCTCTTTTTATAGGAAAAAAGTACCCAACGGATAGTTTATTTTGAAAAAAACCGTAACTTTTTTCAAAAATAATAATAATCAATAACTGCTCATAAAAATCAAACGTAAATTTGATTTTCAAATTCTGCAATAACTGCATGTATAGTCGTCATGGGAGATATATATAACCTAACGACCCTTTAAGAAAACTGAACAGAATGCTGCGTCTTTGTAAGTAAATAGTCGTTAGCGTTCTGTTAGGGTTGTCAACTTTTATCGTCAGGGTCGTTCGCCTGCTATAACAACCCTGACGACCCTGTCCCTGGTACACAGTCCAGATTTCCTCACTAATTGGTCGTCATTCTGCTAAAATGGTTAGTGACGACCCTAGTAAATGTAAGAATGACCATTATTTCTAGGCCTTTGAGTCGTCAATCTGCAAGTTCCCTCGTTGACGACTCTAGCGTTACCCAGGTTAATTAACCGAAAAGTCGTCATTGTTTTATTTTAAATAGTGACGACCCTCTGATACATGATTGTGTTATATTATAGTTGGTGGTGCAACCAAGCTCTCAACCAGAACCAGTCTCTATGATGGGTCCAGATACCTCCCAACACTATATGATTGATTTGGTACGTTTACCTTAACCGTTTAGTTATAGTTAATTTTAAATTATTTAATTAGTGATTTCATGGATGTGTAATTTCTTTGGTGAATGTAGACATGGAAAGACAAGGGTGAGGCCAAGGAATGGATTATCTCAAAGGCAAAAGAGAAAATGTGCGTGGCTGTTCAAAGTAAACACGTTGATTGTAATAAGATGGAGATGATATGCGAGAGAGCGGGGAAAAAGGGAGAAAGTCACAAAGGTAATAATTACAAATATGAGAAGAAGACGACTAGGGTCTACAAAACTGCGTCGAAGAAGTGTGAATGCCCTTTCAAGATTGGATCATCGACTGGCATCACGAAACTGATCTATGGAGATTGGATAGTATTCCGGACGGTCGTCACAACCGTCGAAGAAGTGTGAATGACCATTAATTTGTGAAGTTCGTTCCCTGGATGCCTTTGCTAGCTGTGCATTCAAATGTGCCACTATGGCAGTCCTCCACGAGTACCTACTCACCTCGTCCAATGGATCCAAAAGCTGAAGAAGTTTGATGCTCACTCTGTTTCCTTTGCTATCGGGAAATATAACAGAACCAAGGATGTACAACAGATATGCGGCCGCCGCAACACGAAATTCCAAATCAGAGAGGAGATTATTATCTCCGTATTTCTCAAGTGAATCAACATACATCTTTCTAAGGTGCTTAAGCTTGAATTCTTTCTTTAGATACTTCTTTCCCGGGACGAATTGCGCATATGTCGTCGCTTCATCCCAACCAAACAACTTCAAGGTGAGTGCATAAATTTCCTTCCAAGGTAGGTTTTTCTTGAACTTGTCACCGGTGGATTTTCCTTCCACTTGCAACCCTAAAATCTGTTCTGCATCATCTGGAGTCACTGTCATCTCGCCAAAAGGAAATAGGAATGTATCGGTTTCACCATAAAACCTCTCGGTGAAACATGATACTACCACCTTGTCATATGTGATGACAGAGTTCTGAACCACAACATACAAACCTGACTTTTCAACAATCTCTCTCACTCTTGCATATTCACCTTCTAGCGGCCATTTTGACATTTTGACATATGAAGATTGGCGTATGAAAAGACGTGTGGCATTCTTATGATCCTACAAAAGAGAAACAATTATAAATCATAAATAAGAAACTTAATTAATATCAACAAATCATATGAAAAGCAAAGTTTCGATTTTTACGATTGTCTCATAGATGGTACGAGCCCAGCTGCTCTTATATCCAAATAGAACTTCGCCACCATCTTTAGGTTCTCCTTTATCTTTCCCGCCACGAAGACATTCCAGCTGCAAATGTTGGGAAGGAATGCGTCTCGCACTGGGTGCATTTGGACCTGACTTTTTCTTCGTAGCATGTACAGCCGGCTGCTGCTGCTCCTCCTCCTCCTCATCATCATCATCATCATCATCATCCTCCTTATCATCATCACCACCATCCACCTTTACCATCATTACCATCATCACCATCATCCTCATCACCACTACCACCACCATTTCCATCCTCCTCATCATCATCACCACTAATACTACCATTTCCATCCTTATACTCATCATCACCCTCCTCCTCCTCCTCATCATCATCATTACCTTCATCCTCCCCCTCCTTACCATCACCTCGACCATCACCACATTTACCATCATTACCATCTTCATCATCATCAACAACAACATATTCACCTCACATAGGAATTTCTTCTTGTTCTTATTCCTCATCGCTTCCAGAAGCAGACACAACAGGAGAGGATGAAGTCAACGAATCCGAAGACTCATTACCTTTATCTATGGGTTCACGGATAGAGAAGGCTACCTCACTTGGACGTTTTCCGCTTAATGGACCGGCAAGTAAGTATTTATCATGTCGGGGAGGTCTTGAAGGGGGAGTTGCCATGGGATTCTTATCTTTCGTCTTGTTACAATAGTCCAACGACAAAAAAATATAAACCAATAAGACATCACTTTCATTGTCTCAGATCTAGGGTCGTCAACATAAATATGATAAACATGGACGACCCTTAAACTCATATGATGACTCTAAATTAAACCATGACGATTCTAAAAGACCTAATGACGACTCAAATAGTTCTTGATGACGACCCTATCGATTTTTTGGACAGAAATGTAGTTTGTTTGTATACAGAGTCGTTAGGGTATAAAAAAGGGTCGTCAAGCAAACAATCGTTAATGATTTACATATGAAACTTAACGACCCTATTATTTTTTTGGACAGAGAAGTAGTTTTGCATAGTATAGAGTCGTTGAGCAACAAAATAGGTCGTCAACAAGAATCGTCGTCGGGGTACTTAAAAAATGGACGACTCTAATCTAGGGAAAAATACTGGAAAAAATTGTTCTAGGATCTTTATGTCCCACAGCATAAAAATTAAAGATTTTTCATAATATCAACATGCATATGAAAAATCGTTAGGGAATAGATAAATCGACATTGACGACCCTAGAACTGTAACTGCAATTTTGTGGTTGACAACCTAATTTTTCAATCATCATATCAAATTAAACGCAAACCCAAGTTAGATTATGGGGTTATAGTTCACATACCTTCTGATTGGAACCATACGTTTCTACGATTCCGCCTTTTTTGATTTCGTCCCTCCTTTTACATAAACCCTAGTTTTGACTGTATCAACGAGATTAGGGACTTGAAGTTCTTTTCTAGCAGTCTGCTTAGTACGTGCCATGTTTGTAGAAGAAGTTAATCGTCGATTAAAGTTTTCGCATCGTGATTACTACAATGAATCGGTTGAAAGAAAAAAAAAAATGGGTCGTTAATGGGGAGGAGATAGCAGAGAGCAGAGAGAGGAATAAGGGAGGAGAAGAAGAGTTTTTGGTTTAGATAGGAAATGAAATTGGGGGCCTTGGGTTAAGGGTTAATAGAATTTTTATTTTAGTTATTAGAGAAGGGCATAATAGTATTTTCACCACCTTTTTGGAACCCCTATAAATTTTGGTGTGGATATAAATTGGTCAGGGCCCCAATTAAACGAGTTATATTTTCTTGTAGCGTAAAATTTTATTTATGGAATAAATCTCCTTTCTTAGTAAAAAAGAAAAAAAAAAGGAAAATGTACAAAACAGTCATAATATTAGGACCTGATTCACAAAACCATCATACTGTTACAAACTATTAACAAAATGGTCACACTTCCGTTAAAAAGAGAGTTAAGTGATGACTCACAGTTAAATATGTTAACCAAATTACCTATGTGTCCTCCCTACTTATCCCTCCATACACAATTTTAAAATTTACCTTCATTGTAATTGTTTTGACGGTGGTGCTATTTGTAAGTGGTGGTGCCACCACTTACACACCGTTACACCACATTCAGGATCGTTACACCGCATTCAGGTTCGTTATACCGCATTCACCCAAAGGGTTCACCGCTTCCCCTCTGAGGTTTAGTGAAGATTATTAAGCTTCCACCACCACCACCACCACCGCTTCACCACCACCACTTCAACAAATTAGTTAAATGGGAAGGTTATTTTGAAGGAGGGTATTTTAGGAAAATATAACACCGTTTTATTCAAAAATGTTAAATCGGAAGGAAATATGACTGTTCTGTGAACTAGTTACAAAAGTGTGACCATTTTGTGACCCAAATACAAAAAGTATGACCATTCCGTAAATGGCCCAAAAAAAATCATATGACACGATGTGGATTTTGGGCCACTAGCCCATTTTGGCTTGCAAGGAAGATCTCGAGTCGCAAACAGTTTTTTTTTTTTTTCTTTTTCTTTTTAAGTTAAAATGTATTCACAAGACTAACTCAGGGAGTTAGTAAAAAAAATATATATGTATATATGATTTTTACTTTTTTTTTTTTTTTTGGGGTAATTGAACAAATTATTGGCCATGAGGATTTACATTTTACTGGGGAAGCATGGATCCTCGTGTAATCCCTTGTCCTGGCTACTCGGTAAACAATCAGATTTTTGTTAAAGGGAGAGCAAAATGTGATCCGAGGAGAGCAAAAATCGTAGTCGACTCACTAACTAGGACAAACTCGGTATATTTCTCCTACTCGGTCAAAAATATCCTTACCAACTAAACATGCTCTTCACACGCGCTTAAAAAGTAAAATTATCGTCCTTTTCGTCTTTCTACGGATGTTGTAATATTTTACAGAAGTATGGTAAGTATACAATTGCTTGTTTACAAGCTAAGCTATTTTCGGTTAGGTGTTAATTATGCTTATCGTCCTTGATTCTGTTCGTACCACAACGCGGGTAAATGATAGCAACGATTACGATAGGATCTGGTGTTGGTGTCACGACAGACTTCGGCATTAGCAGAGTTAACTAACTTGTAGACAACTAATGTTCTCCTATTCTGTCCTTTCTCCTATTATGTCCTTTCTCCCTTTATCTTCTATCCTAATGCAAAAACCAACGATTTAAGTATATTAATGCCAAGATTTTCTTTTCAGTATTCTAGTTCAGATTTTTAGGGTTCTTTGCCCGTTTTATTAAGGAAGAAGACATTAAAGAAGAAAAGAATTTTCTCTGTGGGAACCCGTGTGAATAATTTGTGCGACTGGTATGGACTTTTTAGTCCGAATCATAACAATATATCGAGTTAGTCCTAGTTATTGAGTCGATTCTGATTTGGGCCAATTACAAAATGGTCCTACTTTTGTTAATTGGTTTACAAAATAGTCATACTTTTGTTTTTGGTTTACAAAATAGTCATACTTTGGCCGACATAACAGTGGGGAAAAAAACGCTGTTAATCTTCTCCAAAATACCCTCCATCCTAACCAGAGCTAGTTAACTATAGTCAACCCATCTCGCCCAGCAACCCGCTGACGTGGCGACCCGCTGACGTGGCGACCCGCTGACGTGGCCTAGAAAATTGGTAGGCTGACTAGTCTAATTGCCAAGCCTTGATTCATTTGCAAGGCCGATGCCTAATGTTGCACCATGGTGGTGCTTTATCCTGCAACTTCCTTCCCTATAATGCAACATCATCGCCTCAGCCATTGCAACACCAAACACATAGTACCACCCGACAAACATCTAAAATTGAAGCCGCAACTCCACCATAATCACCACCGCAGTACACAAATAGCCATCATATCCATGAATCACAAGCGCTCTTCCTCGCAACATAATCTTCAATTGCAGAGACAACCTCAATCGCAATCACTCGAGAAGCTGCAGCTCCTCTCAACTCAACTAACTCAACCCATTTTAGTTATTCTCAACTCATAGCGACCACGGAACTACCGGTACCGGCTCACCATCTTCATCTCGCACACCCACACCCACACACACAAAATATTCAAAACCTTGAGAACCACTAGCATCAGCACTGCTCATCTCAAGTACAACCCAATTTAATCAAGCTTGAAGCATCGTTCTGCAACTTCCTTCAACCCATGGCTCAGATCCAAATCTAAGCATACATCTAGTCTTCATACTCATTCATCCGTTTAGTCCTTTTTCTCTTCCATTCACTTCGTCCACACCTAAACTCCATCTCCCCGCAATTGCATCTACACAACACCACCATCTCGGTTCCAGATCAAACACCACACAACAACCATCTTTGTCCTCAATTCAACAGATTCAATAGAACCATATGAATCTCTCATAACTCCAACCACCAACACCTGCTCTTTCTATCACTAGCATACTTCAAAATCTCAAAGAACATCACCACCTCCAACCACAATAACACCACCAGTTTCAATAATTCAGTTCATCATTACTTTTCTTTCAATCACCAACAACAACATCAAATCAATTCTATCAAACCCTATACAGAAACCATTGATTTTGGCTTCACCTTCAGTTGTATGGCAACTCCATCTCCATCACTAGATTCATAAACCATTGTATATCACAACCACAAGCAAACCCCAAAACCCATTGTTTCTCTACAATTTCTCCACATACAGATTCAACAAAGAACCTCTCTCATCAACACTACCGGACCTGTCTCCTTCTCGATTCATTTTTCGTTGAACAACCCATCTCTGTTACCACTTGTTCTCCCGCCTATAGCTAGCACCGTGATTCAAAACCCTAACTTCCGCTTCTAACCCATTCATCAAATTCCCGCAATTCATAACACAATCATCTATCATACTCGTACAATTAGACAATCAATCAGTAACAAAACCATCAACCGAACAGATAAAATCCTTGATTTTCGCTAATTAGGCTTTATGAAAAATTCCTAAAATCGTAAAATTAGGGTTTGAGAAAATAATATGAAAATCATAATTTGGGTCAAGAAAACTAACCTCATCATGTTTCCAAACATTGTGTTAATCTCTTGTAAGTAAACCACCATATTCAGTAACCAACAAATCAATCTGAACTCTAAAATCTTCACAAAAACACCATATGAAGATTAACAAACCATACGCACGAACTATGCGATCTTATAATGATACGTTTGAGATTTCTTTCACTCTTAATCTCTCATTCTTCAGTGAATCGCCATTTTTGCAGAGATTTGATAGTGGAGACGGAGAGAGAAGCGGCTGGAAAAAAATGAATAGGAAATGAAAACCCTAAACCATTATAGATCGTGTTTTGTCCTGACTAATCCTGTTCGTCTAGATGTTCCTTGAGATTAATATTCACAAGATATACGGCTACTGATCAAGTGTAGTTAGGTTAAGGACAGGCTTGTAATTTTACCCATCTATTTAACTCTGATTTGGTGGGACCACCTGACTTAACCGAACAAGTAACGGAAGTGTGATTGTTTTGTTAATTGATTGTAGCAGTGTGACCATTTTGTAAATCGGGTCCTAATTGTAGGACTGTTTTGTAGATTTCTTACGATTTTTGCACTCCTCGAATCACATTTTGCTCTCCCTTTAACAAAAATCAAACAATCACTCTATAAAGTGTTTATGATAGAGTGACCAGTACTCTCTTGGTGACTTGTACTGGCTTCTCGTGTAATCACTTGTCTTGGCTAATCAATCCCCATTCCTCGCTATTGGTGAGCACTGATCAGTACTCTCTAGAGTATTACTGATTTACTGTCAGTATTACAGATCTTTCTTTTTCTATTTTGGTAAAGTTACAGATCTTTCTCATATTACAAGGATCTTATACAAGACAGGAGTCATGTATCATCCAAAAGGACCCAAACCCGCAAAGTCAATTGTACTCGTACAAAACTACAGAGGCAAAAACTTTCAAAGGTCTTAAAGCCGGCCGTTTTATTTACGTTAACTGAATTTAGTTAAGCAGTAACAGTTGAAAAAAAATTTAGTCAAGTACATATGCCAAACTAATCTCTTTAAGAGAGTTTAAAAGAGAATAAAATATAAAGTATTGGCTAGAAAAAGAGATACACCTTTAAACAGTTTAGCATGCCAAACTTATTGACAGTATTTCCCACTAGGCAGTGAAAGGTAGGTAATTAATTGAATCTGAACTAATTTCTCATGCAGCTTTAAGATAGTCATAAGTACGACTATCATAATTTATGTATGTTCTTCTTGTCAATGGTATGACTAACCTTTGGAAAAATAACTAAATCACTTTCCGTTATATCAGCGATTCAGCACTAATTAAGTGTAAATAATAATTCAAGATTAAGAAATGTATCATTTAAAGTTAAAGTAGACGGTTCAAAATTTGCTTGGGCACAACCATCTTGGTCAGGAGTCCGAGTGTCATACTTGAAATCAGTTAGGAAGCCTCCTTGGTCAGTTTGATTTTCACCATGTTAATTCAAAAATTAGGCTTCATATAATCATGAAAAGGGGCCGGGGGTATACTTTGAATTTGAATATTCAAACTTTAACTAATATCTTTGGATATTTTCTATCTCTCATTTTTCTCTCTATAAAAGGCATATACATGTTGTGAAGTAAACACATCTCATCACAAATTGATCACATAAGCCAACAAATTTGGAGCTACCAAGAGTCTTGAGAAACTATCATCTCGGCCTCTTAATTATCTCTACTGATCGAAATGGAGATTCATCCAACAGCTGAAATGTTAACGTGGGCAGTTATGGCTGCAGCAGCTGCCATGCTAGCCCTCATCTTTACCCAAAGCAGACACAAGGCAGCAACCACCAGGCGTATCCCACCAGGACCCCCTGGATGGCCAATATTGGGTAACATCCTTGACCTCGTCGGGTTCAAGCCACACAGAACTCTGGTAGATTTCAAAAACAAGTATGGCCCATTGGTTTGGCTACGATTAGGCTCTGTCAATACTCTTGTTATATGCTCAGCAGAAGCTGCCATGGAAATGTTTAAAAACCACGATCATTCCACATGCAATCGCCACTTGAACGAGACATTGAAGATTGGTGGATCTTACACCGGCACAATCACACTAAGTGAATATGGTCCATATTGGAGAATGCTAAGGCGTCTTTGCGCTACTGAACTTTTCTCTCGTAAGCGTATAAATGATACTGCTCCTTTACGTAGAAGATGTGTCGATAAATTGATGAAATGGATATCAGACGAAGCCAAAGAACAATCAGATAACGGGGTCGAGCTTGCACGTTATGTCTTCGCGACCTCTTTTAACGTGATTGGAAATTTAATGCTTTCTAGAGACCTTGTTGATCCAAAATCTAGCAAAGGAAATGAGTTCTTCAATTTGACTTCTGAACTAACCGAGCTCACAGGGAAACCTAATATATCTGATTTCTTCCCTATCTTACGTTGGTTCGACCTACAAGGATTAAAGAGGCAGACAGAAGCAAAACAAGTCCAAGTGCTTGATATTGTTGGCAGCTTCGTAGAAGGACGCCGTAGACAAGACATTGAAGGCAAACAATCCCACACCAAGGAACAAAAAGACTTCTTGGATGTTTTAATGGAATTTAAGGCACCGGAAAAGACGAACCAGCTAAGATTTCAGATAGAAATCTCAATACATTTATACTGGTGAGCTAGTTATTGACCAATTATCTTATGCATGGATCTTTTTGGTTACTTAATTATATTCACCAATTTAAGTTGTCTTCGCTGCGTAGGAATTATTTGTCGCCGCAACAGAGACAACAAACAGTACCGTGGAATGGGCAATGACAGAACTCCTCCGACAAACAGAGGCAATGAAGAAGGTAAAGGATGAAATTGCTAAAGTTGTGGGTTTTGAGAGGAAGTTAGAAGAGAGTGACATCGAAGATTTACAGTATTTAGATGCAGTGATTAAGGAGACGTTGAGACTACATCCTCCAGCTCCACTACTCATACCTAGAAACGTTATTAAAGATACGGAGTTAATGGGGTATGTTATACCAAAGGATACACAAATTTTCGTCAATGTTTGGGGAATTGGAAGAGACCCAAGTAGTTGGGAAGATGCAGATTCGTTCAAGCCCGAGCGATTCATTGCTGCTTCAAATCTTGATTATCGTGGACAAAACTTCGAGTATCTACCATTTGGAGCAGGGAGACGTATTTGTCCCGGGCTTCCTCTAGGTCACCAAATGCTTCACCTTGTGTTAGGCTCATTGCTCCATTCTTTTGATTGGTCTCTTGCAAATGGTGTCACTCCAGAGACTCTGGACATGGGAGAAAAAATGGGAACTTCATTAAGAAAGGACATTCCCTTGAAAGCAATACCGAAACCAGTATTGTTGTCAGTGTAAGGTTATCAATAGCTAATAGCACTTCAATGATTAATTATAGATCATTGAACTTGGTAATTTGGGTGTGAAATAAGCCAGGGTCTCTCTTACTTGTTCTGAAGACCTAAGGTTCATCACGTACTATCATTCTACCTTTCCATTTTATTTTGTTTCTTTTGTTTTGTAAAAGATATCAGAGGCCAATTTCTCTGAATTAATATGGAAATCTTGGTTATTTTGTTCTTATAGCAAAAAAGTTTGGCACTTTAGTTGGCGTTCTATATAATAACACCTAAGCATTTTCAAGTCTTTATCACCATACTTCGTTTTTTGTGGTGGATCCGTTTTCTGCATTTCAGAATATGTATATGTTCGGTTCAAGCTTAGCATACCAAAATCAATGAACCGCAACCTTTGGGTTTTAAAAGTACTACAGTGAATATTCATACCATGGACACAACAATCCGCATTTATGAAGACATCTGGAAGGGTTTCAAGAAGCAGAATGTTTTTGGTGCATTTGATGCACATAAAAGTTTTAAAACAGATTTTTCTCCTGAAAGATCAAATTTTAAGGAGATTGACCAGAATGTTTCATAGCCCTTCAATAATTCGCATGCATTAGCATAAATTCTAACGACACAGTCATCTAAATAACCAAACTATTAAACTTTGTATTTTTGCTCCAACAAATTCACAAGGCTCTACCTATTTGCCACCCCCATTTTTCCTATTTGCCACTTTCATTAATTGCCACCACCATTTATCCTATTTGCCACCCCTATAATTTTTCATATATCCTAAATACTACACCTTTGACTTTTTGTTTACACCAAACAAAGAAACCACCCCGATTAATAAACTCTAAGAAAAATGAAAAAGCTAGTTAAAATTAAAATTCCTATTCAGGCCGACACCTTATTCTTCTCCATCTCTTCCACCATTCTTCGGCTCATCTCTTCCTTTCAGAAAATGGTTCATAATGATGGATTTAAGGTTATATCGAAGTTTAGTATCTCTACTGAATTGACCAACACTAGCACTTGATGGAAATTTATGAGAAAATTCTATTGCTCTGGACATGTGGCGCGGAACAGACTAACTAGGCTAGAAAATGAAAACAGTTAATATGGAGACTACGGGAGCCTATGAACAGAATCTATGGTATGAGAGTACCTAGGCAGTGTGTTATGTACAGTCCAATCACGAAGACTCAAAATGAAATGAATGAAGTGCTTTATACTCGAATGTATATGTCATCACTTCTCTCCTGGATATGTACACCGAGTGACTTATGGTCGACCTTCTTTGGACGACTGAAGTACCTTATAGTCGCCCAGAAATTGGTGACCAGTGCAACGAATTTTAGAAAACAAAAACGAAAAGAAATCACCAATCAAACGAAAATGGATTTAGTTAATTACCTCCAAACCTTCCTTACTGAATGTATTTTTAGTTAATTTAAAATTATGTTGGACGTTCCATTCATCTAAGGCTTGGATTCTTTGCCTTAGATTTTCGATCGTAGAAGGACTATTTATCGATTAACTTGTTGATTTCTACTAATTATAATCGATTTATACATAATATTGAACTAACCGAACAGAACTCTAACCTAGGGTTAATACTTTTTAATGAGTTTTTAATGAATATAGAGATTAATGGAGAAGAAGACAAATTAGAGTGGTGATAATTATAGTCAAATTTAATTTGACTTGTAGGTGGTAAATAGAAAAAAGTGGAACTAAAAGTAAAATTACTTTAGAAATTTTAATGAGAGTGGCAAATAGGAGAAATGAGGGTGGCAAAGTAGGTGGAGCCATTCACAAAAACCAAAATATTTGTTTACAATTTTGTTTTTTTTCTCTTTCTTTTTTCTTTTCTCTTCCCTTCTAAAAAAACCCTAGAGTCTTTTCATCTTTCTTGCTCAGATTTGGATAGATCTGAGCAAGGATTATTGTTTGTTTTTTTCTTCTTCTAGATTTTCTAATTGAATAAGATGTTGTTTTTTAATTTATGGTGTCTTTTGGCACATTTCTTCACTATTCTGGTGATTTTATCTTCGCTTTTTGGGCGATTTTTTTTTCTTGCTTTGACAGCGATTATTTCTTCACTTTGATGGTGATTTGTTCAATCTTTGTTGGTTGGTTCATGGCTTGTTATTCTAGATTTGAGAATATCGACGATTCAACACGGCATCACTTTGAGTTCATCTTCAACAAAAGGGATTTAAGGCATCCGTGATTTTCGTTCATATATACAAGGTTAAGGGCTAAGTACTCCTTTCTTTTTGGAGCATCTTTTATTACAGAAGACAAACATTCAAAATGGTTGGAATTGATTCCGGATTATACCATCTTTTCTCTCTACTTTTCACACAAAAATTCGGTACCTTTGCGGTATTTTGCTCTTTCTCTTCGGGAATTACATGTAATTGGTATCTTTATTTGTATTTGGGTTTTAATTTTCTTGTATTTTGATGTTCTCTTTCTTGTAAACAATCATGTAATCACCTTTTTGGATTGAATGAAGTGTGGTCCGATTGTTCATATAAAAAAATAATAATAAAAAAAAGTGTTTCAATTTTATGCGAAAATGAGTCAGTTATAAAACAAAAATTCATGCCAAACCACCATTTTAGGAGCTTCTCCAATGGTAAATGTGGATGTTTCCTATGTGGCATCACTTTTAAGACATCCTCCGGGCATAAAATCCTAAATATTAGGAGAAATAAATTTTATCTCCAACCCATAGAGTGTTGTATCCTTCTTTTGCTTATTTGTAGGTGAATAATTGATTAAAATTAATTCCATTTTTATTTTTAATGATTTTTATTAATAAAAGTGTGACTAGGCTGGGAAGACATCCTCTAAGTGAATGTCTAAAACTAGAGGTTCACTTAGAGGATGTCTAATATTTTTTTGCCACATCATCCACATATCAATGGGTTGGAGATGATTTTTTTATAAAAATGGTTGTGTATCCTATGTGGATGAATACTTTTTCCTTCACACACATTCCATTGGAGAGGCTCTAAACTCCCTAAAATTAAACCTGTCGTCTTTAGGGGCGACCCCGAAAGAATTAGGGACGACACAAAAGACAAAATAGATTGAAAATACTTGTATACCCCTTCATAATCGGTAGTTTAGGTTTTTTTTAGCTACCGATTGCAAAATCTCATTTTTAGGACAACTCTATATTCGGTAGTTATATGAACTATCTTGACTACCGATTATAGGCTCAACCAAATTAGAAAAATAGAGGATTTTTGCAAAATCTCATTTTGGGGCAACTCTATATTCGGAAGTCAGGATACCTTCATTTATTACCGATTATAGGCTCAACCAATGCAGTTGAAAAAGCTCGGTGCGGGCATGAATACAATGCCGGTACGCTATACAGGGGGTCTGGGGGGGTCCGGGGGGGCGTAGCCCCAAATCAGTAAGAAAGGAAGAGAACCATATTCTACGAGAAAATTGAATTTCAGTAGGATTTTTGCAAAATCTGAATTTGGGGCTACTCTATATTCGGTAGTTATATGAACTATCTTGACTACCGAATATGGTTGATATTTGCAAAGAGAGCCCTTTGTATAATCGGAAGTCATGATAACTCTTCCTTTCTTACCGATTATAGGCTCAACCAAAATTCCAAAAAAAAAAAGGATTTTTGCAAAATCTGATTTTGGGGCTACTCTATATTCGGTAGTTATATGAACTATCTTGACTACCGATTATGGTAGGATATTTGCAAAGAGAGCCACTGTATAATCGGAAGTCATGATAACTCTTCCTTTCTTACCGATTATAGGCTCAACCAAAATTCCAAAAAAAAAGGATTTTTGCAAAATCGATTTTGGGCTACAATATATTCGGTAGTTATATGAACTATTTTGACTACCGAATATGGTTGGATATTTGCAAAGAGAGCCAGGATAATCGGAAGTCAGGATAACTTCATTTACTACCGATTATAGGCTCAACCAAAAATTCAAAAAAAAGGATTTTTGCAAAATCCGATTTTGGGGCTACTCTATATTCGGTAGTTATATGAACTATTTTGACTACCGATTATGGTAGGATATTTGTAAAGAGAGCCCTTTGTATAATCGGAAGTCATGATAACTCTTCCTTTCTTACCGATTATAGGCTCAACCAAAATTCCAAAAAAGGATTTTCGCAAAATCTCATTTTGGGGCTACTCTATATTCGGAAGTTAAATAACCTAAATTCCCTACCGATTATGGTAGGATATTTTAAAGGTCTACTTTAATCGGGAGTCAAGATAACTATTTTGACTACCGATTATAGGATAGTCAAAATTCAAAAGATAAAGAATTTTACTTTATATTCGGAAGTTATACAAACCAAATTTACTCCCGATTGTTGATTAACTACCGATTCTATAGTTATCTACCGATTGTAAAGGGTAGTTTGGGATTAAAAAAAAACGCCCCGAAAATAACCTACCGATTGTGAAATAACCTACCGATTATGACAGTTTTTGTCGTTTTGTGTCGCCCCTAATTCTTTTGGGGTCGCCCCTAAAGACCCCAGGAAATTAAACCGTGGTGACACAAACAAATATCAATGCGGGACTCCCTACTTTCTCCTTTGCCTCTTCCTCTTGCTCTTTGTTTCTCCACTTCTCACTTTGCCTGTTTTGACACGTCTCACTTTATCTGTTCATGATGGCCATTTAACAGATAACTGCCCCAAAAGAAGCCTCCTTACAGTCTGGCAAAAATGAATACAAATTTTACCACTCGAATTTCTAGTTTTCTCCAGCAGCTCAATCTTTTCTATCCAACGTTGAGATTTCTAGCTTAAGTGTTTGTGTTACAGTCTTCGCTAACCTTTTATAAGAAAAAGAAAAAGACCCCTAAAAAGAATCGTAAATAGTTTGAACTCATTCAAAGAGAGTTTATATATAAAAACTTGAACTCATGACAAATAGATCATGCATGCATGTCTAGCGAATGACTAACGTACCATGACCTAACAACAACCGGGTCACTGACTTTCAATCATGCAAACTATGGTAGGTAGAAAACATTAACCCTATATGCAGATTGATTGTTATTTGTTAAGTTAGGAAAAAACAATATCGTTAATTGGTATGATTAATTAATGTTCGTTATGGAAGTCATACCGAGCGAATAAGCAACTTACACCTCCCAAAACCATGGTTTCACGAGGTCCGATGCAGACATAGTAAGTAGTGTCGAATTAAACCATTTGGATCCTTGTGGCTAAACCCTACAAAATAGGGTCAAACCACACACCCTGAAACTAATTGGATTCATGCACTCATATCCTGCAAAATAGGGTCAAATCATGTGATCCCACTTTAACAGGGTTAGTCAAATGATATTTCAAATGGCTTTCAGAGAGTTCTCAAATCCATTGTTAGTGCATTGAGACTTTTGGTGAGTTTCCTAATGTCTCTTGTTATTGGTTAGAGACTTTTTGTCATTTAAAGTCTCTGAAACTCCATGTTATTGGGAAAAAAATTTGAACTCGCAATGCGAGTTCAAAAACGAATTCGCAGCATCACAGTCGTTGGATGTGGTAGATATGACATTACGATCGTTGGATGTTGCGGATATGACATAAGTTCATAACTGTGGTTAAGTCATGATGTCATATCCGCAACATCCAATGGCCTGTGATCTTCTTAGTTATTTGAACTCGCAGCGCGAGTTCAAAACTTTTTCCATGTTATTGGATTGGGATTTAATAAGAGTCACTCCAACATCCATGTTATTCGAATGAGAATTGAAAGTCATTGATTTATTGTTTTCAGAGATTTGGAGAGACTTTTTTAGGAAAATAGAACACAAAATTGGTTAAAAAGACCAAAATTAAAATTTCCTGGGTGAAAAGGACAGTTAGATTTTGATACTGTTTAAATGGACAAAAATTTAAAAATAGGCAGGATGTAACCAGTTTCATCCTGCCCATTTTCAAATATTTTTTCTTATTTTTAATTTACACAGGATGCATCCAGTTTCATCCTCGCTAATTTTTAAGTTTAAGCCAGGATGAATCCAGTTTCATCCTTGCTATTTTTTTTGTGTCCATTTCACCCATAAAAAAATTTACTCGTCCATTTGAACCGTGTTTTAAATTTTTTTGGACAAATGACCCATTTTCCGAAAATAGAAATGGTAGAAATCTCTCATCAAGAGGTGATATTTTTGGAGACTTGGAAACTTGGGGAATATTTATTTTTGAGAGAGTAAGACCATTTTTTCTTTTATTTTTTTTGGAGTTGATGACCAAGTGAAGGACTATTTGCGGAGTAAATTGGTGGAGAGATTGCATAGAAAATCAAATGAATGTGGGAATTGGGATGAGTGAAAAAAAATAAAAATGAAAACATAGGCATAAGGCAACACCGAGTTTTATTTTGAAAATAAACACGTATTTTACCATGTATTCATGGTACTTTTATTTAGATTATAACATGCATAATAAAGTAACCGGTAGATGTTTTGAATTTTTGATTAGATATTATAAATTTTTTTGTCTCTACAAATCATAGAAACTCTTTACGAATATCATTTTTTTGTCTCTATAAGTCACAAAGACTCTCTAATATACTCTCAGAGAATCACTAGAAATCTCTATATTTTTTGAGAATCTCCGGGAGTCACTCAAATAAAAAATTTATGAAAGTATATATAAATCTCAATTGAGTACCTCCCTGTAAAACCTTCAAAAATATTATCCATCTATTAATTAGCATTATGGGGAGCATAATTAGCCAAATTTCTCCCCGACTTAGGAACGAGAGACCTCATCGACGTAAAATTTGCTAAAGTTCTAAATGAGCAAAACCATGGCTTACTACTTACACATCTATAACGATAGTAAGAAACATAATTTGAAAACCCAATTTCCGTTCATTAGGGCAATTCCTATTGCAATCAATAATTTTTTCTTTTTTGTTCACGTGGATGAACAAATATATTCTTGCACTATCAACAA
>JAJJWW010016240.1:99248-143855 GCA_023531295.1 Papaver armeniacum
CAATTGGTATGGCTTGGTCATACCCGAAAATTATGACATCTGAATTTATTATTGTGCAATACAATTGGTGAGGCTGGGTGAGGCTAACCATGCATGGAAATTATGAAATATGAAGTGTACATGGTTCTTATATAAATATAGTCACTTCAAATAGTCAAACCTATTTTTATATATATGATCTTTTTGTTTTTAATTATTTTTTAATAAGAGGAAGGATCTCTTCACGTTTTTATTCGCACATTATCTCACACGTTAGATGTAACTTTTGTGAATAAAAACTGAACCACAATGTATTTGAAGATAATATTTTGGGGATATGTTCCTCTTACCAAGTTCTACATGCCTGCCAAAAATGAACATACTAAAAATCCGTTAATTCTCAACGGCTCATTTTCAAAGTAGTGAATGGTGGTGTTATACGTTTCAGAACATCCTCATTTTTGGTAGGCAACTTGATAATAGGAACATATCTCCAAAATATTAAATTCAAATTCGTTACAGTTTTATTTTTAATCGCAAAAATTATGTCAAACGTGTGAGATAGTGTGATAATAAAAGTGTAAGGGGATCCCTCCTCCTTTAAGTAATATCGATAGGACAATTATGTTTCCTTGCAAATAAATATAGAATATAAAGTTTAGGGAGTCCATTTCATTATTATTATTTTAATATCTACGGATAAAACTACTACATGAATTTAGGTTTATCATAAGATATTTCAATCATCAATTTTTAGATGCCTGAAAGATACCAGAGTTTCCTATCCCTTTGGAAAATCAAACTGATCAAAGATTGTTCAAAAAATCTAATGCATTTGACCACGGGTGCGGGGCGAAGCCCCGCCACTCTCAATTAGGTGATCTCACCGGTCCCGGTGCGTAGCACGGGTTACATACTAGTGGAAATTAAAGCAAAATGAACAAATCTGATATTTTAGGGTCTCACTAGTAGTTGGGTCCCGTTGATTATTTAACTAATAAAATGAATAAATGATATTCTAGTTTTTTCTTTTTTCTTTTTATACCCTAGACTAGTGGTCCCTAGACTACATCCAAACTCCTTAAATTGGAGTGAATTTTCGGCAGTTACAGGGTTCGAACCCCTACCTCCTGTTGATGGTGGATTTTCATTAAAGGTTAGATTTGTAAAAAACCGAGAAAAATCATGCGCCGACATCTTGTAAAAGATAAAGCCATTTATAAGTGTTGATTTTCCCTCACTTAATTCACCAAGAATGGATCATGTAGCAAAAATCCCTTCTTGTGAATTTCATATCAGCCTTGTATTTCTGTACTCATTATCGGTGTGGCATGACGAATCGAGTGTTACTCTTATAGAGTAACATGAACCTCAAGCACTATAATGAATCATTATCAGCGTGGCATGAGACTGAGTGTTACTCATATATAGAGTAACACGAACCTCCAAGCACTATAATGAAACCATGTACGAAATACCCGTATTGGCCGATGCTCGGTGTGTTATATTAGCCCGAGCCCTCTCGGTGTGTTATATTAGCCCGATTGAGCCCCTCTCGAGTGTTATATTAGCCCGATTGAGCATCCGGACTTGATCTGATCGGGTCTCCGGATATGATCCGATTGCGAGTCATCCAACTCCATAAGCATGATTGGGTGACCACGGATCAATTCCATCACCGTAAGCATGGTATGGAATACCCACGGCCTTAGCTTGCCGTGATATGATGCGATCGCAGTCATCCAACTCCACAAGCATGATTGGATGACCACAGATCAATTCCATCACCCCCAAGCAGGTATGGAATACACACCGCCGACCCCGCATGGTCGACCATTGGCCTTGCTTGCCAAGAAACCGTCCATACCAAGCATTATGGGCGGAAAACCCTAAATTAGGGTTTGCGGCATATTACATGTGCCGTAAAACGGTCTCAACCATCCATCTTCACAGGTATAGATGGAGGGTGTAGATGCAGACTCAAAGGGCCCGGAGCATGTCGACGCAATCACCATGTGACCGCCTACACACTCGACCAATGGAATCAAAACCAACCATGATTGGTTACAACAAATTCGTCCTTTGAAAAAGAGCATGGTGGCGCGGCAAGCCAAAATTAGGGTTCAAGACATCGCGCGTCCATCTTCTCCGGCACGAATGGAGGGTCACAGATTAGATTGAGCAAGGGTCGGTCACACCAAAGCATGACCACCGTGGGCCCATCTACCTCCTCACGCGGTCGGCCAAGGCACATCATTCCTGGACAACCCAAAACGCACGCCCAAACTCGTGCGGTTACACCTCAAAATCCTAAACTGATCGACCGCTCAACTTCACCTGGGACGAATTGGGTGGCTTAGATCACGTTTTCATGGGATAATCGGTATAGGTGTGAACACCAACCTACCACCTACACGGTGGTATGATCGACCAAGACCGACCAAGATGGGTCGTCTTGGGGGCGCGCCAAACTTGGGATGACACGCGGTTACTAATTCCTTTGCGGTAAGAGATTTCTGCCGCAAACCGATCTCGACCACTCAACTTCAGGACGAATTGGGTGGCTTAGATCACGTTTCATGAGACGGTAAGACATAGGCGTGAACGTCAGCCCTACCGTCTTCACGCCAAACCAACCGGCCAAGACCGACCAAGCTAGGTCGTCTTGGAAAACGCGCCGAAAGGAGTATGGCGCGCGGCTTCTTGCGGTATCAAACTTCCGTCGCAAAATCAATCTCGACCACTCCCCTTTGACGGTCCAAATTGAGTGGCCCGCATCGCGCCTCATGAGGGAATGGAATACGGCGCCTACACCATCATGCGTCAACACGCATGTATGGTCGGTCCTCTCCAAAATCCTTCCCATGCTTCGTTTCGACCTAAGTGAAGAGTGATGCTTGCGCACCTCTTTAAAAACCCTAATTTCATCAACGGTCGCAGATGAGTGTCTCAATCATCATCTCATCCGTCCGACTTCACCAGCTTGGTTATACAACCCTGGTCAGGAGTTATTTGGTTAGTGAGCAGTCATTACACATCACTTTACCACACCGTAATGCACACTAGATAAAATACACACGATGCGCACAAGTATCGACTTTTCAATAACGTGAGTTATTCGATTCAACATTACATGCTATCTTTCATGGATCCACGATCCACATTCCAGACATCAATCATGTCACAAACTGGGGGATACTTACCGGGTATTGGTCTGGCGGTTTGCGTGCGGCGGCAACGCGCCATCACAAGAACGTGTTAGGGAGTCATGGACGGTTAGAGATGAACAGGAAAAGTGGGCAAGACTGGTCGTGTATTACCGACACACAACTCCACTACTCCATCATTCCACTACCTCCACTTCCCACGAGAAACGTGAATGAGGCTCAATGACTTGTATAAATAGGTTATCGCCCTATTTTCCAACAACAAGGGAAAACAAGACAGAAAATCAACATCCGAGCCTCCTTACATTAACCGTAAGCCTGCTCACTTTTCTGTCACAAGTCATGCAAGCCAACACCTTCACAATCTCAACACCTTCTTCGCTTCCCTCCCTAAGATCAACCCCATCTCCTTCACTTTGTGACCGAAACAAGTCCGGAACGGCCCATTTCTTGGTTTAGGGGACTTGCAGCGTATTGATCTCTCGAATCTACAAGCACTCACCGCGCAATGCATTTGTTGTAGGTTTAAATTCATTCCTCATCACACCCCAAATTACCAAATTCAGCGGGAGTAATTTTCACCCATCAACAATTGGCGACCACGGTGGGAGATTGATCTCTCGGTTGCATAAAATTGAATCCTCAATTTTTCGTTTCCATCTCGCAATGTATCCCTAAACTACAGCGGTTCAGATATCATGGGAAGCATAGCTGGAATCTGGAGGATGTCTTGGCAAATCAAGCCGGTATCACCGGAGGCGTAGCGAGACATTTCGCCTTTTGAATGACATACACAATTACAAGAAGGATGCATCCACTCGCAAGAAACGGTGAATCCTTAGCCGGGGATCACACCTTTACGGTGGGAGAAACAAGAAGAGCGCGTAATCGCGGGGACTCAGAAAGATGAACAAGCAGCAGGTCCAGTCGACAATGAGAATCCGAGACGACTCCACGGGAGAAGAGACTTGTCCGGAGCACTACAATGTCTGCGAGATAAAGAAAGGGAGCCTGCAGCCTATGGAACCGTGTTAGAAGATTTATATCTCAAAACCTCGCCGAAGCCCTAAGACTGTCTGACCCGCATCAACCTTTCAACTGAGTGAAGAAATGCTTGAGGAAGGAGAGATCAATCAAGGAATGCGTGAGTACAGGAGAGGATGGGAACGTTCAATTCGATCACTCGGCGGTGACATTACGACACCTTCCACATCACTCCGCCTAGGCAAGCGATCCACGATATGATGACATCCGCAAGTCTTACAACTTCATCTCCTATTCCACATCAAGGCCACGGAGAGACATTGCAACGCCCGCTAACGCAGAAAAGCTAGACTCAAGGTACTTACATTTCCCCTTCCCGGTGAAGAAGATCCGGAGCTACTAGAGACGTGGGTGCGAAATGGAGAGTTGAAGCTACCCCTGGACGGCGCCCACCTGCGATCAACAAGTAATGGATCCGAGGTACCGTCATTACCATCGGTTCCTTCATCACCCCACCAGTGAATGCAACGCTTTGAAGCGCATTGTTCGGGGAGAAGCTCGGTTCGAGAGATAGCTTGCGGAGGATTTTCTTAGAGAGGCTACTCCTGGTCGATATGGTGAGGCTTCAAAAGGCAAGTAAGTTTTACTCAACAACTTTACAAGAAAGATAGTTTAGAATTCACTGGGGACTTAGCATCCCGCACGTGGAGAAAGAGGCTCAGTGATCAAACGCCATGTTTGTTTCCATTCGTACCTCCCTTTTACATAACATTTGCAACTTCATATATGTGCAATCATTCATGACCAAGATGCAAACCTCATTTAACATAATCTCTTTCAAAAGTTTGTTCACAAAACTATCTCAAAATAAGCCAATTCAATTACCTATTCAAGACCGGAAGTCAGAAGAAAATCCTCACTATCACTCAAAAAAAATCTAAAAGGAAAAACAAGTCGGTAGCTACAATCTTTCAAGGGAAGTCCTTCAACAGCAACTCATCCTTCTGGGCAAGAGAGACTTTCATCCTTTGAAGTACAACCTGCTTCAGCTTCAGTTCCTTAGGCAACTTTTCAACCTCTTCTTCCCGGCGAGTAACACAAGATACGTAAGGGGCTCCGTCCTATAATTTTCTGGAGCTACCGTGGTCAATACACCTTATGCAGCTGGGTCACTTCTACCACCGGTGCCGGCGTAGCGGGAGATATTCCAACAAGTGTAACACCTCCCGTCACCGCAGTCGAGCAGCCGCAAATCCCGATAACTCCTCAAGCGTAACGCCTCCAAAGAGTCACCGAGCAACAACTTTCACTCCCCGCATCGGATGAGGAGCCGGAGGGACGAGAGGAGGACCACCATCCATTACCATTTCAGACTTGATGGAGAAGCAGGAAGTTCTTGCTAAGACTCAAACGGATATGGCCGCAACTCAGAAAGAGGTATTTCAGCAGCGCGGACCTACGTGGACCTGATCAAATGAGCGACATCAGATATGAACGGTCCTGTCATGGAGATTCCTACACTGGGGACTGATCCTCACAATGATCCTCCCCAGGTCAACAGATTTACTACGAACCAGAGACCAGTGGATTAGGAAGCGGCATCTCCAGTGGAAAGATTGTGTGAACTCTTGCGCCTCTCAAAGAATCAACGTGCAGAGATGTTTCCTGTAATCAATAAAATAGCTCTGGACGTACACCTGACTCCTTCACGTCCAGAAGTCTTAACTGCATCGAAAACACCTGTAAATAATGTTACATTTACAGAAGACGACATGATGGCGAAAAAGATCACGACCGGCCCCGCATGTTACCGCACACATCAAGGGTTCGAGAGTTCAGAGGGCCCTCGTCGATTGTAGAGCATCTTCCAATGTGATTTCTCTCAAGACTCTCAGACGGCCAAGGTCAGCCTATGCAAGATTGTACGGCAGCCCACCACAATGATGGACTTCGAGGAAAACCAAACCAAGACATACAGAGAGACTCGCGGAAAGAATCGAAAAGTTTGCCGTATCCCACTCCCCACGTGGGCGTCAATTCAGAAGAAGACCGGCTTGCATCATTGAGGGCTAGTACCCATGATGCATCTTTCGACGAAGCATTCTTCTCCATCCTGTGAAGCCTCGACCCACGTTCACACTAAGAGGGAATGAACTTTTATGGCGAGTCGTGACTTAAAAGGAAAACGCAACGAACCACAAGAGCAAGTGTTAGATGCTCCACAACTGCTGCAAGAGGGAACCAACTCCACAACTGATGAGCTCGACGACAAGGAATCTCCTAGGCCTATCTCCATCAGCTCGACCCTGTGTAATCATTCATACAATCTCCGATCCAAGCCGGTCGGACAATCTCTGAGGTAATTCAGCGTGAGACCAGATGCAACCAAATGGACATGGCATGTTCTCCTCCATGGATGGATGTAGCGGCTATAACCAGATAAGGATGTACGAGCATGATGCAAGTAAAATATCTTTTCGAACTCCTCTCGGAAATTTTTATTATACCATACTGCCATTCGGTTTAAAGAATGCGGTGTAACGTATCAACGCTCTATCACGTCAATCTTCCATCGGGCCGATACCTCAAGAGAGCAGCCTCAAGAAGATAACGATGTCCACGCGTCATACCGAGAACGATCCGGCGAGTCACTTTATCGATAAGTGGTACATGTCTATCATTCTATGTTGGAGAATCCACATTTTGGTCATCCTCTGGAGCTGTTGAACGCTCATCTACAACAACATATGCCCTGATAGAAAGAACCAGTCATGCCGAAGAGCCTCATAATGTTCGTAGGGGCATATATCTCGCCAACAGGCGATACAACCTTCAGCCTTCTGTAAGCAGTTCCCTGAAGCAACAAGAGGAAAACCACCGGGATACAACATCCTGCGTGTCCGTCAACTCCAACTCCAGTACCACATGCACGACTCCCACAATGATGAAGCAATGTCCAAGATATTCTATATCTGGCTCGACAACGACCACTACGAACAAACCATGTAAACCACGCTTGGGGACCGAGGCTCAAAGCATGAAGTTCCTTCACCTTCACCAAAGACTTCTTCAACACGAGAAAGATGGTCATCAAGAATCATGGAATTCGCAAGGGTAAATCGAACCGAAGAGCCGCTCCGCTCAACGCTTCCCCCAGCCAGGCCGCTTCAATGGTCTATCCAAGAGCCGCCTCAATGCTCTCTCCGGGACCCCCGTTCACTTCAGAATCCCGCTTCAACACTCTCTCCAGATCTACCTCAACGTTCGCACTGTAAGCCACTTTAACATCCTCTCGAGTCGTTTCAACACTCAAGTTACACCAATAACTGCGCTCCGGTCAAGTTGTCTTTGATGTACTCATTGCTCAACGTGCGTCTCATTCATCCTTCATGAGGATCCAGAGAGCATGAAAACCCGAAGTCGATAGGAGGAGGGTTATCCCGTGGAACGAATATTTTCATATAGTAGAGAGAGCGCGGTGAACAACTCATCATCAATGTTCGCATGTATTTGAAGCCGTCAACACTTCCACCAAGATTATCTTCTAAGATATATCAACGGGAGTTCTTTTCTTTCTACCGCAATGAAATAAAAGACGGGAGTTAGAACTTCTATGAAAGCACATGAGAAGTGTAGTCACACACGGCAAGACACAACTCACATCGGAGCACACAATGACCGGTCCAAACATCGTTCAAGTATGCAGTATTGATTTCAATCGATAATTTTCAAGACCGGTATTGCTCAAGTCTCAAGTCTCGCGCACACAAAGCAAGGCCGGTTTCGATCGAAGCACATGGCCGACGTTTGAAGCATGTACACGGTGGACCCACTTTCAACCGGCAGACACAACAAGCCCACGTTCGATCAAGCGGCGCGCAAGAACTCCCACGAACGAAGCATGCGCAACGGTCGGTCGATTAGGCACATCCCCACGATTGAACGCAGCAGCTATAATAGCCCTCGATCAAGCAATCATCGCAAGGTCGATCGATCAGTGCAAGACCGACATCATGCTAGGGGAACACTTTCCGGACGTTTCTTGAACGTGACATGCTCGAAGGACGGAACGACCCGTCTCTCCCCCGGGTAACATCTAACTTTGTCTCATAAGTTTTATCTTTAACTGTCACCATCTCATGCCTACCACACAATAGTGTAACCATTATGTGCTAGGCAGGGGACTTAATGTTGATGGTGGATTTTCATTAAAGGTAAGATTTGTAAAAACCGTAAAAATCATGCTACCGACATCTTGTAAAAGATAAAGCCATTTATAAGTGTTGATTTTCCCTCACTTAATTCACCAAGAATGGATCATGTAGCAAAATCCCTTCTTGTGAATTTCATATCAGCCTTGTATTTCCGTACTCATTATCGGTGTGGCATGATCGACCGAGTGTTACTCTTATAGAGTAACATGAACCTCCAAGCACTATAATGAATCATTATCAGCGTGGCATGAGACTCGAGTGTTACTCATATATAGAGTAACACGAACCTCCAAGCACTATAATGAAACCATGTACGAAATACCCGTACAGTGCTGATGCTCGGTGTGTTATATTAGCCCGAGCCCTCTGGGGTGTGTTATATTAGCCCGATTGAGCCCCTCTCTGAAAGTGTTATATTAGCCCGATTGAGCATCCGGACTTGATCAGTATCGGTCTCGGATATGATCTCGATTGCAGTCATCCAACTCCATAAGCATGATTGGGTGACCACGGATCAATTCCATCACCCTAAGCATGGTATGGAATACCCACGGCCTTAGCTTGCCGAGATATGATTCGATCGCAGTCATCCAACTCCACAAGCATGATTGGATGACCACAGATCAATTCCATCACCCCCAAGCGGGTATGGAATACACACGGCCGACCCGCATGGTCGACTATTGGCCTTTGCTTGCCAAGAAACCGTCCATACCAAACATTATGGGCGGAAAACCCTAAATTAGGGTTTGCGGCATATTACATGTGACGTAAAACGGTCTCAACCATCCATCTTCACAGGTATAGATGGAGGGTGTAGATGCAGACTCAAAGGGCCCGGAGCATGTCGACGCAATCACCATGTGACCGCTACACACTCGACCAATCGGTCAAAACCAACCATGATTGGTTACAACAAATTCGTCCTTTGAAAGAGCATGGTCGCGCGGCAAGCCAAAATTAGGGTTCAAGACATCGCGCGTCGTCCATCTTCTCCGGACGAATGGAGGGTCACAGATTAGATTGAGCAAGGGTCGGTCACACCAGATGACCACCGTGGGCCCATCTACCTCCTCACGCGGTCGGCCAAGGCACATCATTCCCGGCCAACCCAAAACGCACACCCAAACTCGTGCGGTTACACCTCCAAAATCCTAAACTGATCGACCGCTCAACTTCACCGGACGAATTGGGTGGCTTAGATCACGTTTTCATGGGATAATCAGGTATAGGTGTGAACACCAACCTACCACCTACACGGTGGTATGATCGACCAAGACCGACCAAGATGGGTCGTCTTGGGGGGCGCGCCCAAACTTGGGATGACACGCGGTTACTAATTCCTTTGCGGTAAGAGATTTCTGCCGCAAACCGATCTCGACCACTCAACTTCACCGGACGAATTGGGTGGCTTAGATCACGTTTCATGAGACGGTAAGACATAGGCGTGAACGTCAGCCTACCGTCTTCACGCCAAACCAACCGGCCAAGACCGACCAAGCTAGGTCGTCTTGGAAAACGCGCCGGAAAGGAGTATGGCGCGCGGCTTCTTGCGGTATCAAACTTCCGTCGCAAAATCAATCTCGACCACTCCCCTTTGACGGTCAAATTGAGTGGCCCAGATCGCGCTCTCATGAGGGAATGGAATACAGGCGCCTACACCATCATGCCGTCAACACGCATGTATGGTCGGTCCTCTCCAAAATCCTTCCCATGCTTGGTTTCGACCAAGCTGAAGAGTGATGCTTGCGCACCTCTTTAAAAACCCTAATTTCATCAACGGTCGCAGATGAGTGTCTCAATCATCATCTCATCCGTCCGACTTCACCAGCTTGGTTATACAACCCTGGTCAGGAGTTATTTGGTTAGTGAGCAGTCATTACACATCACTTTACCACACCGTAATGCGCACTCGCATAAAATACACACGATACCGCACAAGTATCGACTTTCTGAATAACGCAGTTATTCAATTCAGCATTACATGCTATATTTCATGGATCCACGATCCACATTCCAGACATCAATCATGTCACAACCGGGGATACTTATCGGGGTATTGGTCTGGCGGTTTACGGCGTGCGGCGTGCAACGCGCCATCACAAGAACGTGTTAGGGAGTCATGGACGGTTAGAGATGAACAGGAAAGTGGGCAAGACTGGTCGTGTATTACCGACACACAACTCCACTACTCCATCATTCCACTACCTCCACTTCCCACGAGAAACGTGAATGAGGCTCAATGACTTGTATAAATAGGTTCTCCGCCCTATTTTCCAACAACAAGGAAAAACAAGACAAAATCAACATCCAGAGCCTCCTTACATTAACCGTAAGCCTCGCTCACTTTCCCCGTCACAAGTCATAAGCAAGCCAACACCTTCACAATCTCAACACCTTCTTCGCTTCCCTCCCTAAGATCAACCCCATCTCCTTCACTTTGTGACCGAAACAAGTCCGGGAACGGCCATTTCTTGGTTTAGGCCGGACTTGCACAGATTGATCTCTCGAATCTACAAGCACTCACCGCGCGGTGCATTTGTTGTAGGTTTAAATTCATTCCTCATCACACCCCAAATTACCAAATTCAGCAGGAGTAATTTTCACCCATCAACACCTCCACAATGGGAGGGAGCATGCCAACCACCAGGCCACTTGGTGATTGGCCATCTGATATTCTAGGATCTCTTCCAATTTTTTGTTAGACCCTCTTTGTATTGATTAATTTATTTAATTCTTTTTAGAAAATAAAATAAAATAAAAAAAGAATCCTAAATATAATAACCGAGATTTGGAGAGAGAAAATGTTAAGGGTGTTCAAACATCACACGTCGACGTTTTTGCTTCAGCCGCCTCATTGAACAAACCCTCAAATTTGATTTGTCCATCCGTTTTTCATGTTTGTTAAGTCCATAGCAGGAACAAAATGAACGAACTACAAATTTGTTGAGTATGTAGGAATGGTCTTATTATTTTATTTTATATTTTATAATAACTTCTTATATCTTAAGCCACATGTTCTCGACAAATCTAAATTCTACTCCCTCTGTTCCAGTTTAGATGATGTTTTAGGGTTATTTTTTTGTTCCACAATACTTGAAGGTTTTAATATTTTTCCAAAAAACTTCCAATAACACCCTAACATTTTGTCTTGGAACTACTCATTCCGTTCCATTTTAGATGACGTTTTAGGGTTATTTTTTTGTTCCACAATACTTGAAAGTTTTGACATTTTCTCATAAAACTACCAATAACACCCTTATTTTGTCTTGGAACTATAAGATTATTTTCAAATGCATTAATAGCATTTAATGTTTGAAGACTTTTCTCAAGGGTATCAATGGAAAATCTTCATATCTCTCTCCATTTCTTAATCTGCGTGAAAACTCCAAAAACATCATCTAAAGTGGAACGGAGGGAGTATAATTCACCACACCATATTCAGCGATTAGTAACTAAAATTCGTAACCAACATGTAGCCGTCACGAATTTGTGACCAAAAATTTCAGTTACGAAAATTTAGTGACACAACGTGTTCGGTTACGAATTTTTACTAGTTTAGTGACGGGCCTCCCGTGTCACGATTAGCACTGAAAAAAAAACGTGTGAAAGAACCGTGTGCAGAGTAACACTTGGTAACACCCTCCTAAGCAGCGTGTGAATGAACCGTGTACATTCTATCAAGTTTACCCTAACACTCGGTAACACCCTCAGAAATCTTATCCCCTTCTTCTCTCTTTAGTCGTCTTCTGCTCAGGCGATAAAACTAGGGTTTAGAGAACTTTCAATCATCGATCGATTTAGCCGAGAAACATCACAGAAATCTCTTTAATCTTCTCCATAACTTTCAATCATCGATCTGTGTAAGTGTTAATCCATGAATCTAAAACGATATGTTTCATTTTATTTTCAATCGATCTGTTTTATTTCATTTTTATTTTTTCCATTCTTTAATCTATGAATCTAAAACGATTTGTTTGATATGAGTTATGTTTTGTTAATCTTTTTCATATAAATCTAATTGAATTTTTTTTCTTATAATTTCTTGTTAGGGTTTGAAGAATTTCGAAGACTTGAAGATTGAAGAATTTTGAAGGTATAAATCTTCTTCATATGAACTGATTTTAGGGTTTTATGTTAATTTCGAAAATTTCTATTTTTTAGGTGATTTTAGGGTTTTATGTCTCAGTTCTGTATCTTTTTGATGATTGAAGTGTGTTTATAATAGCAACACCATGTTTGTAAATATCATACTTGCTTATAATATCTTATGGTGAATATCATGACATAATTGTATTTGTTGAGGGATACCATGTTTGTAAATATCATACTTGTATGTTCAAGTTTTTGATCCACTAGTCCTCCTGTGTAAAGATGCATACTGTTGTTAGACATGGTGTAGTTTTTTAGGCCTTAGAAGCATAGTAAGTTGACTAGGCAGAGTGCTACCTGATAAAGGTATACTGATGAATGTGCCCATTAAATTGTAATATTCCTTGCTAAAGTCTTATATATTCTTGGAATGTTTGATGAGAGCTAGAGCAATCTCTTTCCTATGAGTAAGTCAATTGCTTAAGAAAAGCAATTGATTCTCTCATAGATAGTGAGTGCACCAGCACTCTCTAGATTCCAGTTTGTATGGGCTTAGATGACTTATTCTAGTTTTGGTTGAGTTGTCACATCTAGGAAACGTGTTGATTATATTCGTTAAGTTGCTATGTTTTACTATTATCTGAAGATTTTTTCATTAAGTGTCATAATGAACTTCAATTGGTTGGCTAATGTTGTTCGTATCTTTGGTATTTGCAAGAGCCGGAGAGAGGATCCTTTTGGCAAGAGCCAAACATAAAAGAAGCCGCTACACGGATTTACGTAAACTGTAAGGTAGTAACCTAAATTCCATTTTGTATGTTCCATAAATATGCTCATCATGATTTGAACTATTACTTCATGTTAAGGTAGTTTTTAAAGTTTAAATGAACTAAAGTTAGGAAGTTTTGTTTTGATATTGACCGATTCTTAAGTGAGCATGATGATAGGTCCAGTGGATGTTTCGTCGCTAACTTGTAGGGCTTTGCAACCCAAAGACCACTAGGACTAAGTTATTTTATTTGGTTGATTGTAATCGAGATTTGGATTTTCAATTTTTTACACGAATATAGATTTTTGTTGAATCATATGCTAAGGAAACTTGCAAATACATATGTGCAAGTCCCTAACGTAACACGTCTTGATCATGGGAGCATAGATATCATTTATTTATTACGCTTGTAGTTATTACTTTGCACGAATGTTAACATAGATATGATTTAGGTATCAATGGTTGATAAAGGATGGATGAAATGTGCGCGTGCTTCGTTCAATACTTAGAAGGTGTAAGATCATTTATAGAGTTTGTGCGTGAAAATGCGGTGGCGTAACGAAGTTCTCATGTCCTTGTAATGATTGTAAGAATGGTAAAGTACCTCTGTCTCTAGGTGAAATTGATTATCATTTGGTCAAGAATGGTATTCAGTTCACCTATAAATTGTGGCATTTCCATGGGGAGAAGTCGCATGAAGGTAAACCCAGAAGTGATAATGTATGAGTTGCAGTTGACAACGTAAGAATTTGAGACAATCTAGGAAATTCAGCTGACAATGTAGAAGTATTTGCTGAGAACAATGTAGAAGATTTTACGAGAACATTAATCCCTCTTGTAGTGTAGATGAGAATGTTGGCGTACACAGTAGGGTTCACGAGGAGACTAGTAGTAGCAAGAAAAAAAGATATTTTTATCAGCGTGCTAGATAACCTTTATATCCCTCATGTTCTAAGGAAAAGACACCACTGTATGCTGCTATAAACTAAATAAAATAAAAACCCAATATGGGTTTTCTGACAATGGTGTCACTGCACTCTTAGAATTGTTTAAGGAGTTGCTTCTTGATGGAAATACACTGCCGTGTAAGTTCCATGATGTAAAAAAGTTGATACAAGAAATGGGGATGGACTACATAACCTATGATGCATGCATCAATGATTGTATTTTATATTGGAAGGATCATGCATCATTGGTTAAGTGTCCCGTGTGTCAAGAACCTAGGTATGAGAAGGTCTTTAATGACGACAGAAGCTTACGCAAGTTGCTCGTAAGACATTAAGACATTTTCCATTGATATAAAGGCTGCAAAGGTTATATAGTGTACCATGGATAGCAGAGGCAATGTATTGGCATTCCAGAGCACAAATCGAGATGGAAACCTTATGCGTCATCCAGTCGATTCTTCGACCTAGCGATCTGCGGATAATTTTTCATCGGAGTTCGCCAAGGAACCAAGGAATGTAACATTAGGTATATCAACTGATGGTTTCAACCCGAATGGGTGTTTCGGTCCTAGTCACAAATTGTTGGTCTCGTAATTATTTGTCCATACAACCTACCTCCTTCGTTGTACATGAAACGAGAGTTTGTAATGTTATGTTTGCTCATATCAGGCCCAAGAGCACCAGGAAAGATATAGATGTATACTTGCAACCACTAATAGAGGAATTGATAGAGTTATGGAATGAAGGTGTAATCACGTTCGACTCTTTCACTAAAACTGAGTTTTTGATGAGAGCAAGATTATTGTGGGATATTCATGATTTTCCGCACTAGGGACTTTGTTGGATGTGTCACTCATGGTTACTATGCTTTCCCAACTTGTAGAGAAGGAACAGTTTCGAACATCTTTCATTCACTAAGAAAATTTGTTATATGGGACACCGAAGATGGTACACAACCAAGCATAAGTATCGAGATGATAAAACCAATTTCCTAGAGGAGGGGTAGAGCACGGTTCAGCACCATGGACACCGAATAGGATTTCAGGTTCAAGAGATTGTAGCTAATATTAGAACGAAGGTTGGTAAGGGAAAACAACCATCCGTAGCAAGTTGATGTAAACGTAAAAGAATACCGAAGGCGAAATGATGATGATGTAGAAGCCGAGGTTCATGACCACTCCTTATTTACTCGAAGATCTATCCTCTATGATCTCGCCTAATTGGAGTTCAAATCAGTGCGACATAATACGAGATGTTATGCATATAGAGAAAAACATAATCGAGCATCTTGTTAACACGATCATGGGTGGAAACAAGTCAAAGGATGGTCCTAATGCGCGTAGAGATATGGAAGCAATGGGGTATAAAAGAAGCAATGGTTGAAAGTGGATGATAAGTCGGTAAAACAACAATGGAAGATGCTCCTTTTGCAATGACGAAAAAGAGAAACTTGCATTTTGTACTACATTGAAGAACTTAAAGGTGTCATCTGGTTTTTGTTCCAATCTTCGCACTTGCGTCAGTGTTGATCCACCTGAGTTGAAGAACTTAAAGTCTCATGATTATCATGTCCTTATGCAACATTTTTTCCCGTTACTGGTTCATGCATCGCCTTCGCTACCTAAAGATCCGCGGCTTTCTCTTCTTCGGATAAGTTTGTTTTTCAAAATTTTGTGCGCGAAGGTAATCAACAGAGAACAAATTTTAAAAGCAAAAGCTACTCTAGTGGAAGCAATCTGTGTATTGGAAAAATACTTTCCTCCTTCCTTATTTGTTATAAGCATCCACTTGATGGTGCATTTAGCTGACGAAGCTTTGATCTGCGGTCCTGTCAGATCTAGATGGATATATCCCTTCGAGAGGTATTTATCGAACTTACCTTGTTAGTTAATGTGTAACTTGAGTGTTTTATTGTCATTACTGAACTGTTAATTACTTTTATGATTTGTAGGTTGATGAAAGGTTACAAAGGTTTGGTGCGCAATAAAAGGTACATCAATGGCTGCATTGCAAGAGGATATGTGCTTCGAGAAGCCAGCTTGTACAGTATGGAGGACATATCAAATGATGGTGGTGGGACTCATAAACATACTCGACAGGCCTTTCTAGATGATGATGATGAGTTTGCCGATGAGATGCCTTTGAGTTCTGCCAAAGCTATTACTTTAACTCAAGTACAATATCAGCAAGCTCGTAGGTGGCTTCTGTCTAAGTATGTGGGAATAGATGAATGGCAGAGGTACAACTTCTTAACTTCACAGTTGTTAGATGTTTCTTGATTATTGGATTGTCAATCTAATTGCCGCTGAACTGTTCTTTCATTGTATGAAGTATGATTTATACGTGAATAACGACAACTTTAATAGTCAGGAAAATATTTCTTCCACGAAAGGGCCAAAACGCTTTCTCTTATGGTTACGCGATGAGGTACCATATATATGTTAGCTTTAGAGTTTCTTTATTTTCGCTTTCCCTTATAGTTACTATACATATTGTGCTAGATTTTGTGATAATATTGATTTCATGGTCCATGGTTTTTGCTAAAACTATATTTGGATTTTGTGAACATGGTCCATGGTTATAGTTAAAACTGCATCTTTATTTCCTCTGTAAATATTATGGTTTTTGTTGTGCAACTCGACACACATGTTCTCTTACAGGAGGATAGAAGACAAAGAGACAAAATCAGTACTTTGGCGACTAGTGCAAGGACCCCTCTTCAAGGCGCAATCGTATAACAAATACCAAGCCAATGGCTTTTCTTTTAGCTGTCATGATTACGAGGAGGGTTTTGTAACACAGAACAGTGGTGTGTCTATGAAAGCCATTACAAGACATAGAGCAAAGTCCACGCAGACGTAAATTTGGTGGAAGCTGAAATTACTTATTATGGTGTCATTAAGCAGTTATAAAGTTGAACTATATGGAATTCGAGGAAGTTGTTTTTTACTGTGATTGGGTCGAGTTGAAGATAAGAGTAATGGGTGCAAAGTTGATCCAATCTCAAACTCAATAAAGGTCAACTTTTCTAAGCTACAAAGCACTAAGAGAGTGATAGATGAGCCGTTTATTCGTGCATCCGAAACGACTCAAGTATTTTATTCAAAGGATCTTGATGAAGTGGGATGGTTTTTGGTATTTCATTCACAACAAAAGGTTAACATGCGCAGTAGATCAGCTAGAAATCTCTACTAGTTATCAGTCGCTCTTACCGACAATGAGAGCTTGGAGAAACTGTTATGTGTCGCCGATGTAGTTTAGAGTCATGTCTGTCATATTGGATTTCGTGTTCCGTATTTCTTCTATACATGGATTCTGTGTTTTATCATATTTGATTCTCTGTTTTATCATGTTTGATTCTCTGTTTTATCATATCACTTGCGCTATCTTAGTAAGTTGCATTTCTTCTATACATAGATATTTTTTTAATGCTACTTTACATGTTACTATGGCAGCAGAAGTGGTGCTGGTAGATGAAAATGGACTTCCCATTTCAAGAAATGCAACTAAGGCCGGCCATCGGAAGGGCAATTTGATTCGTAATCTTATCCCTGTCTCCTACAAATCCTGGAGGGATGTGCCAGATAACTTCAAAGAGGATTTCTGGAATGAATTGCGGGTAAATACTTACCTTATAACTATCAAACTGTTTCAGGTAAACACTTGGGGTATGTTGATTTATGTCAAACTATTGTTTAGAACTGAAGCTCTGTTTTTTCAGAAATCATATATAATACCAGAAACTTCTAAGCTGAATTTGATAAGGGGAATGGATCCTATATGGAGGAGATTCAAGTGGGAGCTGAGAATTGACTACTATGATCCTTATAACAATCATGAAGAAAGGATCGCTAATGTTCCTCCAATTGTAAAATAAGAGGACTAGATAAAATTCTGTGAAAATGAAAAAGAGGAAGCCCAACAGAAAAGTAGAGCAGAACATAAGAAGAAAAGGAAAAGATATGATTACGCCTCGTACTACGGGGTCGCAAACCTCTTAGTTTGGTAAAAGCTGAACTAGTACGTACATTCTCATTCCCACATATCTTAAATGTCTACGAACTTAAATGTACTCGATTGATTGATCCTACTTCTCGTATTTGTAAAATTAGGAGAGCGAAAATCCTCGGAGTTGAGATCACTCCATCGATGTGTGAATTAAAGCTCATACACAAGAGGGTGGGAAAATTCTACCTAGTGCGCAACCCTACTATGTGAGTTAGGCTATGATTTATTTTGTTTACATATTATTCTAATTTATGCAATCCATCTATGTTCACAAAATGTGCTCTACATTATAGGATGACCTTAAGAAGGCGCAAGAAGAGATCAATGAAAAATAGGTCTTTGGTGAACTCGTAGATGAAATGGATGCATTGATTAAAGCATTTGGAAAGGATTGTAGGGGACGAGTTCGTGCGTCGGTCATATTTCTCATACACAATATGATTATTCGCTCTGCGCGTGCCAAAGTTCTTTGAATTGAAGTGCAAAGATGGAGAAATTAAACATGAGGTGAAGGAGATAAATGGAAAGATGGAGGTTCTTCTTACTAGCTTTGCATCCTTATGTAACATTGTGCAGAACATCCAATCTGGACAAGCATCATATATTGCCTCGAACCACTTTGATAATGCACATGGTCCCGCGTATTCACCTACTCAGACTGCTTCAGCTGGTCAGAATAGTTCACCTGCTGCGCTTCCACATGAAGCTGAGATATCACCAGCTCGATCAGCAGCAGCTGCTCAGAATAGTTCACCTTCAGATGGAGCCAAATGTTCATTGTTGAACTTGGATGATGAGGTCATTGCTGTTGGTCGAGTTTGTACCGGTGAATTTGGACACCTTTGTCACGGCTCACTTGTAGTTGAAAATCATATTAAAGTGTTGTTGGACCTCATACTTTTGCCACTTGCACCGACCATAAGAGCTAACCAGTTTGTGAATACCTTTCAAGAAGTTGGAGTTGGAGGCTATGTGGTGCATCCAAAAGTCTGCGTCCGATATGATTAGAAGGGTCTATCTGTCTTGTTGGAAATGATGCGGATAACTCACCCGGCAGACCTATGCTTTTTTGCTATTTTGTCACCCATCTTTTTTGCTATTATTCGCACTTTTATATGTGTTTGAACAACTTTGATATGTTCTCATAGGTAAACTCGAGTAAACTACGATGCGGTTGTGCTTAAGGGAGATTCTTATGCAAATGTGCATAAGAAAGTACTAATTTTAATTGACTTTGAATGTTAATATATCTTTTTTGTGAATTTTACTTTGTGTATGAGTGTAGTTTTTGTTTCTATATGTGTTTTTGGTTGTGTAGATGACTGCATAGTTAAGGTTTTCAAGCAATAGAAGCCACCGGGAATATCAATCCTCGTAATTACTTGACCTGTTTCTCGCTTGTACATTGAAGTTGCAATTTATGGATAAAGTTTTAACCTTCAGTTTTACACTTTCTTGCGAGGTATAATGTTTAATGATCAAACTGCTGTTGGATTATGCTGTTGGTGACCTTCATCTCTGGTAAGTCTATTTTGTGATCTTCTTGACATGATGCACAACCATGTCTTTCTTCTTTTATGTTATCTACGCTTCTGAGATCTAAGAAATTCTTGTATTTAGTTTTCGGCGGCAGCAATGGCGAAAGGAGACGATGCAGTTCGTAATAAGAAGAACAAAGTCTTAAGAAAACGACTTAATGCGACCCTTCTACTCTGTCTACACGTACATCGGTATTATTGCTGCTACTTGAGAGACGAAAACAAGGAAAACGTCGCAGTGTGAGGTACTTGTTACAAATTTTTCATTTATTTATATCCAAAATTAGGGATTAGTACAACATGGGTTTGGTGTTTACTGCTAGGACATTTCTTTTGTATGTGTGTGTGCAATCAGTAAAGTCATGGTTTTCGAACAATAGAATCTAGAGTGGTGAAAACTCGAGTAGAGATAAGGAAACTTGGTTTTGGTTGGTTTATAATAGGGTTGCTAGAGTAGAAAAAGTCGATATCACTAGAGATAGAGCCGAACAGCGTTGTAAAGTTCATTAGTATTTACTCCATCAATTTCTCGTTATATCATAATAACAAAAGATGGGAGAAAACCAGGAGAAAAAACTTATTGAAGAACTTAGAAGCGCAAATCTTAATTAGGTGGAAATACAGAATGGAGAAGGCTTTGATGAACGCCAAAACACCCATTAATGAAGCTAGAGTTGTCCATATCCCCTTCATTTTTTTTTCTTTCTCTGCAAATGAAGAACCAATAAGCAATTAGTGATGAATATATAATGGGTTTGGTTTGTCAAAGGGATTCGAGATGAGAAAAGGGTTTTCTAATCTTTGTCCGAATTGGAGTCTTTTTTTTCATGACTATATATAAAGTCTTATAATGAAGGAAAGAAAATAATCTCCATTTATTTTGGTTATATTTTTCTCGGGGTCTTTGAAGTTTATATGACGTTAGAAAAGGTGAAAAGGAAAGACCTAGGAAGTTTCTTTGCGGACTTCGTTTTTCCCCCGTAATGATTCAAATTCTCCCTATAACACCTATAGTACCTTTCTTGTTTGGCATTGATGGAACAAGTGTGGTTGCTTAAGATGTTGGACTTTATATTACCGTAAGTTGGTTTCCATAGATAGAAATTAGTTGTTCATCTTTTTTGTGTGGTATAGATATTTTCGATTCTTTGTCTTGCTAGTATTTTCTTAGAACAAATTTGTAATGTGTGATTGCTTACAAGTCCGAGAGCTTTATTTCTTAGTAGTATTCTTTGTATGTTTTATCTTGCGTCGATATGGTATGCGTAGAGTTTGTGTAACTATATTTCTAAAAGCATTGTTTTCTTGTTTACAGGTGAAGCAGTTATAAAGAATGTCGAGGACAAGCGGATATTGAATAAAGAAACAAGTGGATCCAGGTAAACTTATTGGTATGCTGGAACTCTTATATTTTGGAGTGATAAAAGAGTTATCTTCCTATACTTAGCATTTATGGATCATATGACAGTTGAACTCAACATGAACGCAAGTATCATATAGTAGTTATTTTTGCTTCTTATATTTTTGGATGATAAGTCATCTGCCTATACTTAGCAGTTATGGCACTTCTATACTTAGCAGTTATGGCTCATGAACACAACAGAAATTGGATTGAATGACTTCTTTTGAATGTTGGAATGTTAAATTGGATTGATGACTTCTTTTGAATGTTGGAATGTTAAATTGGATTGAATGACTTCTTTTGAATGTTGAAATGTTTGAATTTGATTGTATTGTAACAATTCATGGGGATAGGGTACCTGCAGGGTAAAATGAAAGGGAGGGAACATTAATATTGACCAGGTCAATAAAGACTGACTTTTTTTTTGTAACAAAAGGATTCGTAACGGCAAAGAAGTGTCACTAATTTTTACGGGGATAGTAGGAATCACCAACATTGACCTCGGTCAAAACAATTAGTAACCCTGGTAAAAATTTAGTAACAGAAAATTCTTGGTTACTAAATTTTTACCAGAACACTGAAGTCGGTCAACGTAGACTTAGTCCATGTATTTGTAACAAAAAAAAAATAGAAACAGTGGAAGTCGATTACATGAATTTTCATTTCGTGACGATGACGAGTGTAAGTTACGAAGTGCGTCACAACCCCAAATTCGTAACGGCGACATGTTGGTTACGAATATTTGTTACACACCTCGTTGTTACGGTCTCTGTGCGTCACAACTCCATTTCGTGACTGAAATAGTGTGTTACAAAACACAAAATATGGTGTAGTGTAAGTTTATTTTAAGGGCACTAATAACTAACATTAATTAATGCTTGAAGACTTTTCTTATGGACAAAGATGGAAAATTTTCATATCTCTCTCCATTTCTTAATCTGCGTGAAAACTCCAAAAACATCATCTAAAGTGGAACGTAGGGAGTATGACACAACTCGGGTCGGTTGCAGGATGGTTCATTACACACAAAAGAAATTGTAGGTGAATTGGTAAGTGTGGGACCCAACTCTCTCTCTCACGTATGTAGGATTTTATTCGCCATAATCTGGGTTGCACGGACGCTCCATTTCTTGAGCCGTGTCCGCGTCCGACTCGCGACGGACACGGGACGCGCGTGGGACGCTGACACGACGCGTGTCCGACGCACCAATTTGCGCGTCCTGCGCGCGCACCGGGGTCCGGACGCACCGATGACGCGTGTCCGACCCATTTTTTTTTAATTTTCATATAAACTTTTTCCTTTATTTTTACTATTATTAACCAAATGAAGAAAGACAAACATTTAGATCAATAATTTAGGTCTTTATTAGGATTTTGTAATTGAAAATGACATCATGTATACCCTTAGTTGGACATGTGTTGATCTAAGAATGCATTTTGATTGTCTTATGTGTTTAATAGTTAGTGACTCGATTATTTGACATTCCAAGCGTGTATAAACAAACGATATCTTCTTTTCTTTTGAAATTTATACATATATAATATCATTTTCTAATTTTTAGAGTCGAAATATTTTGACTTTCTTTGTATACATACATGATTATATATATAAATAATATATAAATAAAATATGTATATACGTGTCCGCGTCCTAGTATTTTGAAAATTTTATAGTGTCCGCGTCAGCGTCGCGTCGTGTCCGCTTCTACGTGTCCGCGTCTGTGCAACCCAGGCCATAATCCTCTGCCAATCTCGCGATAGTGAATAAAAAAAGCTCTCCAATTGGAATATTTTAATGTTGGTTAGAGTGGACTTTTGAAAGTCACATCATGGGTGTAAGCAAATTGTTCCTCCCAACAACATTTGGTTCACGAGGTCAAAGTCAGACCCGGCAAAATGGGGCCAAACTAAACCCTTTGGAGTGAAACCTGTGGTCATATCCAGCAAAACAGGGTCAAATGTGCAGTACTTCCTCGTTCTTAGTTCCATAAATATCGAACAAAAGAAAGCTAATACTGAATAACTTACTAATCCAAAACAACAGCAAAAAAAAGTCGCAAGCCTCTTGATCTCTGCTTTGCTATTTTCTCAACCCGGCTTGATCATTAATAAGAAAACCGAAAATGGGGTTGTTCCTCCTCCAAGTACTTCGTCTGTTTTGCTTGATCCTCATCTTATCTCAAGTATTTTATGGCAGGTATGTATATATCATTGTTAAAACAAAATAGTGCATACTATATGTTGAATTTGATCATCATCTCTTTACCAGGGTAAAAATTCATCAAATGATCTTATTATTATGTGGCTATATATTATTCTTAAAGATATATCAGAGGTTGACATTTTTGTGAGAAATATGTGTTAGTTTCAAAAACAGAAAGATAATTGAACTTGCTGATGAGCAAGTGCAACCATGCCGGATTCATTGTGATATTTTCATCTTTTTGAATTTGCTAAAGCTACCATGTTCCAGTAACGTACGTATCTCTATGTTAATTTGTAGGACGACTCTGGCTCGAAGATCATTATCAGAAGAGGTCCGTGAGGGTTACTTTCCGGGACCCCATCAGGGTCGCCCTCATGATAACCCTATAATAAAATCATCTGATTCATCATCTCCTAGATCGAGACGATATCATGAAGAGTACCGTGGAGGACGTGGATCACAACGTCCATGATGAACTAAAACAGAAAAAAAAATCGAGATCAAAAGAACATATTTTCCTTTCATCGTTTAGTTTTTAGGGACACCAACTTCGATCGGTGTGTGTGTTTTTTTTTTTCCCTTTTGTGCACCCCCACTAAATGTGCGTCAGTGTGTGTAATTTTGTGCACCCCCACTAAATGAAGGTGCACATTCCTCCCGTCCTAAATCAATTGCATAATTATCTAGAGGTTGTCAAATCTTCTGTGGTGAAACCGTTCTCGGCATCACACAGGACATATATGTTTGGTTCAAGCTTAACATTAAAATCAATGGACGTCGTACGACCTTAGGGTTTTTAAAAGAAACTTGTTATAGGGGCGGTGAATTTCGTTAGAGTGGCGGTTATAATAAGACAAAATGGGTCACTAGATAATAATTTCAAAAATTCCTTATCTTAATATTTTTAATACAGCAAAACTCTATATATTAATAGTCTTCAGACTTCACATAATTATTAATATATATGGATTTATTAATATAGGGAGGTACACCATGAGCATTGATTTTTTTTGCTTATTAAAGTATGTAAATGATAATGGATATAAATATCTTCCTTAATCATCCAAATGAGCAACAAGTTGTATATACTTTATCCAAGAAGAAATCATCGATGAGATCAGACAAGAAATAAAGGGAGATAATCCTGATGATGATAGTATGTAAATACTAAAAATTTCATCCCAATAATCTTTAAACATGCTCGATAAGTTGGAACTGTTTTGGCTTCAACAAGAAGGTGCCAATAGTAATGAGGTCTTGCGCATCCACAAATCAAAAGATACCATAACAACTCAAAAAGTTAATACATCATTTTCTCAAACAACTATAGATATTTCTCAAATAACTGTAGATAAGTATTTTATTTCATCTTAGATTTCGATGTAACAAGATCCATAAGTTTCCAAAAATGACGATTATATTAATATATGGAGGTAAATTCCTTATGGCAGGGCTAGAAAAATCTATTAATATTAAAATGTGGAGGTTATTACTATTTATTACTGGCCCAAGTTGGGACTATGATTTTTTATTAATATACAGAGTTTATTAATATATGGAGTATCAATGTGTGGAGTTTTTACTGTAATGGCTAATCAATCTTCATATGGTTAGTGTTAGTAATCTAATCGAAATTAGCTAATAATTAGATTAATGAGATTCTATAATACTTAGTGAAAAACTAAATCAAATTAAAGTAAGTTTTAGAGGGACGAAAAAGTGGAGAGAAAAAAAATTGTGATTTCTTTGATAACCTAGGTTTCGATTCACTCGATAAAATGATGAATCAATGGTTGAAAATAATTAGACACACTTCTACCTTAACTCCAATATTCTCTTTATTGATCAAAATTAGTGAAGGAAAGTAGAAAAAGGAATAAAAGAATCAAATTTTTTGATATTCAGATCAATTTAAGGTTGGGATTTTCATATATACCAACCGTAAAACACATTTACGGTTGATATTTGATGAATTTCCAACCGTAACTGGTTAAATTGAAGAAAACCAATTTTGAACCCGTTACGGCTGGAATTTTGTCCTACGAGAAGAACCGTAAATAGGTTACTGTTGAAATTTTGGTTTTTGTAGATTTCAACCGTAAATTCTTATGTACTCCCTCCGTTCTTTTTTAATAAGCTGGTTTTGTTTTTTGAGAAAAAATTAAGGAAATTAAGAGAGTCAATCATTGAAAGTGGTCCTCATAATAGTTGTCAATAAAAGAAGTGAAGTGAAATGGTCCCCATGACACTTATCAGCAAAGAAGTAAAGTGAAATGGTCCCATGACACTTGTCATCAAAAGAAGTTAAGAGAAAAATGGTCCCAGAAAAATAAAGTAACATTTGACTTTCCCAATTAGGAAACCAGCCTATTTTTTTGTAACATTTATTTATAGAAACCAACCTATTATTTAAGAACGGAGGGAGTATATGGTTTTGGTTTCTATGGCTAGCAATTTAAAGTTACAGTTTGATAACATATCCTTCGGTTGGTGCCGATGGTTTTCTAACCAGCCGTAATTGAGCTGTTGCTTTTTAGTGACAGTAAAACGGTAACGATCTAATTTCTTTAATTCATCCAATATCTGTTTCATTGATTCACTTCTCTTAAATAAGGACTAAATGACTTATCCCACGTGCTAGCATATCTTGGTAACTATATTCTCCGCATATCTTGCCAGCTATAATCATGCCAGCGATGTGGTCAACTAAGATTAATATTTGGATAGCTACGTAATATCTTCCATTTCATAGCACATATGTAATAGGAAATGTTATACACGTACTTCAATGTAATCGGTTTGCAATATTGGTTGATTAACTCATTATTTTCTTTTATCTCCTAGGAATAGTTTCCATTCTTTTGTATTCTCTTGTAAAGCAAGTTTCCTGGTGATCTATCTATAATATATAGTTAGCGATAATTTTCCATCTTCACTGCTTGCCGATATTCCACGGGATTTCAACGGTTACAAAAAAAGAAAAAAAAGTATCAAAATTACGGTTGGTAAAAGTTATATCCAAAATGTAGCAAGGAATATGTTCAGATCTATAAGAAGTTATAGCATGCTTTTAACATCGGTGTTATTAGTTGTAGTTGCAGGAAATCCTACACTACACCCCTCACAAGAATCCATACAACTAAGACATTTGAAGATGAATAACTATGATTTTTATTGATTAATTCCTTGAACGTTTACAAGATAAAATGGAAAAGAGCTAAAGAAATTACAATCACCACCAACTTTCTCTCTCCTAATGACTTGCCTAACACTCGGAAAAAGATCCTCCCACAACAAACTTACTCGACTCTTTATATAGGGTATTATACAATGGATGTCAGCTAAGCTGTCCTTTATTTTCGGGAATGACTTGCGAAATATCGCAAGTGTACAAGTATACAATCTCGCGACACTCCTAAACTTCGCTAGATCTTCACATCTTTCTCGTGTTTTGGCTGTCGTCATCCATTGCGTCATTTATATTACTCTTCTGCGACGCCTTCGCAATGCTGTCATTTACTAATCTCGCAAGGTATTGATGTCGCGATATTCTGATCCTACATCTTTCCTCTTCTCATGTCTTCTCTGCGAAGAAGAGAATGTCATGAGAATTAGTATTTTAAAATGCCGCAGAATTGTTCATATTTATCTCACATTACGATCCCGTACTTCTACGTAATTTATTACACATGTTTCTTTTTCCACTCCTTTCATGACACGTCTCTTTCAACCGTTTTTTCTTGACCATTCACGTCCCCTCTCGCATTAAATGCATTTATCTTCTCGAGAATTCTTCTCTATATATAGTTTTCTCACCCTCCTCTTCTTCTTTTTTTACTTTCTCCTCTGCAACTTTTCTTCAATTCTCCTCCTCCGCAATTTGCGTTTCTGCTACTGTAAATCTTCATTTTCTTCTTTCTCTTGATCTTCAATTCTCTAATCGTTTCCATACTCTAATAATGGCTCCACCTAGTCGTAGATATGAAACCCTTTTGGGTAAAACTCAAAAGAATTTACAAGAGAAGGGTTTCATCTTGTCTACTATTCCCAATCAAGAATCTTCATCTATTCTTTCTGCAAAGTTGTTTACTGATCATCATTGTGATGATCAGAAAATCATAATCTCGCTAGGTCAAATCCTCGCAGGTCTTCCCATTCCTCTCTACAATCCCGAATTGCCCTTGTTCTATGAAATCCTTGCTCATGAGAAATTCTCGCGAGCTATTTATTTATCAATTAAGTGGTGATTGCATCCGTCTAATGCTTGAATTCGCCCATCGTGCGCTGGTAAGGGATCTTTATACCCTGATAACGTCAGAGATCCTAAATTCGCAAACTTAGAGATAATCACTGAAAAGTACTCAGTAGAAAACTTTTTTGAAAATTATGAAGTGATAAATATGAAGAATGACAAATCTCGCTGGGGTGCCCAATTGAAAAGAAAAGAGAACGTTCCCGACGATAAGATACTCATGCTAGATATTGATTGGCATTCTGGCAAGAACAATGTTCCTCGCTATTCTAAAGATGAGAAATGGTGTGTCTTTCCGCTATTTTTGAACGGACCTTATATTTCAGGTTCCAATACACTTCCTGCGAATCTCGCAAATTATCATCCTTGGGTATTTAATTGGCCCGAGAAAGCAAAAGAGGTATACTTCCTAACTTTTACTTATTTTACAATCTTCACTTCCTCTTATATCTAATCTTGCGAATTTTTCAGATCACCAAATTGAGAAGGAGCTACAAAAGAAATCCAAAGGCGAGTACTCTGGCGATACTTCGTTCAATCACGGATGAAGTAAGAAATATTTTTCCTTATTATTTTTGACAATATTGTTGCCTCTCGTTTCTTATCTTCATTCGTGTGCGAAGGTTGGCGTTGAAGAGAATGATATTTAAGCTGCGAAGGCTAAAGGCAAGAATAAGATTACTCTTCGCAAGGATAAGTCTTCCGCATCCGTCTTCTAAGAAACGAAAAATATATTCCTCTTCTCACTCTAACTCCCAATTCGGCGAGAACTCTGATGAAGATAATGATGAGGTTGACACTTCTTTTGCGAAGGAGAATCATTCAGTCGAATCTGCTATGGCGCAACTGTCTAGTGTTTTCTCTGATTCTATGCAAGTTTTGGGAGATGATCGTTTTTCTGCTACATGCGAAGCTCTCGCAAATATCTGCGATGCCCCCTGCTAGCGGATAATGATTCTTTTCGTGGAGTTTCCAGGACAATGACTCCCAGTTTCTTAAATGCACTTAGTGCCTTGGTATGTTCATATTTATTTATTTCTTTATTTCTTTATGATTTCAATTATAAACCTTATCCTAACAATTTCTTTACTTTCCTTTATTAGTCTGGGAGAGCTTCCTTTGTTGTTGCCTCAGATCTCGAGAAAAGGCGCAACAATCTTGAAAAGAAAAACCTTCAACTTAAGGAGAAGAACAAAGAACTAGAAGTTGAAGTTGCGACATCTCGCAAGAAAAGTGAAAATGAGATCTTTTTGCTCTTCGCGAAAGAATTCAACAACGGAAGTGAATCTTCTACTCGGAAGAATAAAATTTCTACCCTTCAAAGTGCTAATCAACAACTTTATGGTACAAAACTCTTATCTTTTCCTCGTTTTTATTTTGTCATTTATTTTTCTTTGCCCGACTTATCATTTTTCGCAGACATTTATAATCTTTCTGAAGAAGCCATCCTTCTCCATTCATTTCTGAGCCTATGGATAATGATGCTCTTCTCGCTCATCTCAACGAATCTTTAAGTAGTTCGTCGAACAAAATTAACTCTCTTTCAATAAATGAACTTCGAACCAAATTTCATCTCTTAGAAATTGAGCATAGATCTAGTTTAGGTTTAGCCAACCGAGTTAAACGTTTATATCTTAGCTCCCACGAAAAAAATAACATTCTAAGGAAGAAAATTAGTAGCCTTATAGATGACAAGAATCGCATTGCTAATCAAGGTGCACAGGCATTAGTGAAATTTCAAAAAACTCTTCTTGAAGTCCAAATTGAACTAGATGAATCTTTTCGCCAAAATGCCATACTTAATGAGCGAGAAAATCAAATTCGTTCACTTCTTGTCCTAAATAGTGACGATGAATTCGCTTGGGCTGCGAAAGTTCTAGATAATGCCAGAAATAACTTAGGTGTTAACGTCAATCTTCATGCTGAGCATACTGCCTTGGTTAAAGATATGATTTCTGACAGAGAAGGTTGTCAACTGTTCTTCTTTACTTTATTACTTCTTTTTTGTGAAACTGCTATTAAGTTACTGATTCATTATCATACGTTCGCAGAAGCTGAGAAGAGGTATCAAACAAGGATTGAGGAACTTGAATCTGAAAAATAGGATCTTGCAAAGGATCTCTCTCTTCGCAACGACAAGTATTCCAAGTTGAAGAAGCAATTACAAACCATCAGATGGCGAATTTCAATAATGATGTTGTTCGTTTTCGCAATCAAACTATTAAGACAGTTTGCGATGACCACAGTATTCCTCATTCTTCATATCCTTGTCTTCTTGATGAAGTTCCTGAAAATATACCTTCCTTGATGTTTCTGATAGTGATGCTAGCGAAGAAGAGGAGTCTGATAAAGAGTCTGATGACAAAGAAGAATGAACTGAGAGATAGCTCCATTTTCCTTTTTCTCTTCTTGTGATATTTGTACATTTATTCTTTTAGCCTTCCATTTTTGTAATTTCTCACTGTAAATCTATCATATGGAAATAAATAACAAATTTTTACTCTAATCATTCCCATACTTGCCTCTGTTATTTATTTTCACATGAGAGATTATATCGATAATCTTTAAGTAACAATACTTCTTATTTTCGCAATTGCTGTTGCTAACCCTTCACAAATAAATGAAGAAATATAGCCGTTTTCGCAAGCTTATTTGCTTACTCAATTTCTTGTGTTGTCTTATCTTCATTTATGTTGAAATTCATTATTGCGACAAGATCGCAGGACGTCTTTACATTTTCATGTAATGACCCATTGATCTTGCCTTATCATTGTTTTTGTGTGGTCTTATTTCTCCTTCTTAGTTAAAGGTCTTATTTTGCCACCCCTCATTTTTGCGTCAATATGACAGGCCTAAATATTCTTGCGAACATAAAGCCCCATGACATTGCCGTCTTGCGGCAAAATCGCAGGACGTCCTTACACTTTCATGTAACGACCCATTGATCTTGTCTTATCATTTCTTTAGTATTTTTGCCTCTACAGGATATTTTTCATGCGACAATATGACAGGCCTAAATATTCTTGCGAACGTAAAGCCCCATGACATTGCCGTCTTTGCGACGAAATCGCAGGACGTTACATTTTCATGTAAAGACCCATTGATCTCGTCTTACCCTCGCGTTAGTATTATTGCCTCTTCAGGATCATCGCACAAATATGACAATCCTAAATTTTCTTGCGAAAATAGAGCCTCATGACATTTGCGTCTTAAGACACTTATCAGCTCCCTAATGGAGGGTGCCGCTGTAACACCCCGAGTTCTGGACCAAGTTCAAACCCGTATGGATATCCGAACTCGAAGCGTTACGGGTTGGAAAGAGACTTATGCATATAACTCTTCTAATTTATTTATTACAACAAATGTAATTTAACCTTTCTAACCTGAGTTTAAACGTATGAATTCTCTTATCACCAATAACAACATTTTCAACATACATATTATTTAAAATTACATTTCAAGCAATGCAATAAAACAATTCGATCACTAAGCTAATCATTCATAACTTTCGCTGCGCCACTCTGATAAATCTGCAAGGATGTCAATTGGGGTGAGATGACAGCTCAATAGAATGCATTCCCAATTCTCCAAAGATGCGCAAACATAATCATTTTATCAAGCAAAAAACATATAACAAGAACGCATTACAACTTCAACGAATCAATGATATATTCAAGAATCACAATACCTCAATATTTTCGATAACTTATCCAATCTAGAATTCAGTCTATGGGTTCACAACATTAATGGTATTATCAACAAATCATCCATTTAGGATCAACTCAACAATTCACATCAACAATATTGTTTTCAACAACTCATCCATTTAAGTAATATTGTCACCAACAAACTATGAGTTTACAATACCACAATAATTGTCAACAGGCCATTCATCAATGATTCAACACATATATTCACGCATAAATATAGTTACAGAGAAACCATGAGTTCACTAATCACCCATTTGGGATTTAACACATCAATTCACAATTCATCCAGTTTTAACTCATGAGTTCATAAAACCAATTATGTTTTCCAACAAATACTTTAATTCGTATTTCAATACTTGAGTTCATAAACACAATAAGGTTTCCAAAAATCAGTCAATAGAGATTTCAACACGCAATTCACAATTTAATATTGTCATCACAGCAAGTAACCATGAGTTCACGGTACGAAAACCTTGGTTCGTACACCCACCTATCGTTATCGGCACGGACAGCCTCCATCGATGGTCAGGAACAAAAGTTCCTATGGGGATCATACCCATTTGCTCTCGGGAATCATTACCCGTTTCCTTCACAGTACGAAAACCTTGGTTCGTACACCACCTATCGTTTATCGGCACGGACAGCCGCCATCGATGATCGGGAAACACAAGTTCCCATGGGGATCATTACCCATTTAACTCTCGGGGATCATTACCCGCCATTAACATGAAACATGTTTCATATAATGGTAAAACATGAACTCATTTCCTTTTTATAAATCATTTTCACAAACAACACAAGCAACCATGGCTTAACAACATCAATTTTATTCAAGCATTTAATCAAACACACTAACTGCAACCACATTACATTATATGTTTCATGGTAATAACTTTATCTGATCATCCTCAAATTTTACAGGAACATTCTTGACACATTATTAAATAACATATCCAAAATTCACACCAAACCAACGGTTCAAAACAAGGATATTTGTTTTATATGATCATTCTAAAAACTGGGCAGATAACATCATATTATCATATTATTCACAGTAAATTCATATTAATCTCAAATTGAGCAATTCCAAAACAAAATGAAAGATATGATGTTTATCTACAACTATCGTTAAGACTTAAAGTCATTTTAACATCATTAAGACTACCTACGAACATCAAAATCACAGCAAAGCGAATCTGTCCAGAAATTTCAGAAACATCACTCAAATTCAAACAAAGTTTCAACGGTGAATATATGGTGGAATACTCTCAAATTTTAACTAGAGATACCCAATCATGTTATGTACCAATAATAGAAATCTGATCATCAATTATATGCATCAAATTCAATAGACAAATTTCAGAACCCTAATGATATAAGAATAAACAAAATGGAAATCAAAGTATAACAAAGAAACATAAAGAGAAAAGGGATTAAACATTCTACCTCTTATTAGGTATAATCTCCTATATGTTCTCCATAGAATTCTTCTCTAAAGACCTAGTTTCACCTCCTCTTTCTTTCTTTCTTTTTGGTAAAAACTTTTATTTTCTTTTCTTTTTTACTTTATTATTATAAATCCTATATAATTTAATACTAATACTAATTAAATACAACATTTACAAAAATATTTATTATTTATTTTATTATTTTTATTATCTTTTCATTTTCCTCAAATCCATTAACTCATTTAACAATAATTAGGTGATTATATTTACACCCTAACATTTTACTAAGTGATAAGAGAAAGTCTGTTAGATATCTAAGTACAAGTGCATAACCTATTAGGCTAAGGCAAACAAAGCGACTCCACAAAAACCCAAATCACAAGGTTAGCTAATTAATCGAGATAAATCCGACCCAAAATCGTAAATAAAAATAGTGGGTATTACATCCTACCACCCTTAAAGAAATTTCGTCCCGAAATTAAGAACATACGTATAAACTTAAAATTCCAAAAAACAATTCAATCAAGCGCACAATTCATAATTAATCGCATGAATTACACAAAAGCTAGAGTACAACAAATACATATAAGCAAGCAATACACCAATCAAATCAAACAAGAATGCTTAGTATCGCATCAACATATCAAATAATGTATTTACGGTCCCATTCAAGATCTAAAGCCTAGAGCTCTGATACCAACTTGTAACACCCCGAGTTCCGGACCAGGGTCAAACCCGTATGGATATCCGAACTCGAAGCGTTACGGTTCGGAAAGAGACTTATGCATATAACTCTTCTAATTTATTTATTACAACAAATGTAATTTAACCTTTCTAACCCGAGTTTAAACGTATGAATTCTCTTATCACCATTAACAACATTTTCAACATACATATTATTTAAAATTACATTTCAAGCAATACAATAAAACAATTCGATCACTAAGCTAATCATTCATAACTTTCATTTGCGCCACTCGATAAATCTGCAAGGATGTCAATTGGGGTGAGATGACAGACTCAATAGAATGCATTCCCAATTCTCCAAAGATGCGCAAACATAATCATTTTATCAAGCAAAAACATATAACAAGAACGCATTACAACTTCAACGAATCAATGATATGTTCAAGAATCACAATACCTCAATATTTTCGATAACTTATCCAATCTAGAATTCAGTCTATGGGTTCACAACATTAATGGTATTATCAACAAATCATCCATTTAGGATCAACTCAACAATTCACATCAACAATATTGTTTTCAACAACTCATCCATTTAAGTAATATTGTCACCAACAAACTATGAGTTTACAATACCACAATAATTGTCAACAGGCCATTCATCAATGATTCAACACATATATTCACGCATAAATATAGTTACGAGAAAGTTCACTAATCACCCATTTTGGATTTAACACATCAATTCACAATTCATCCAAGTTTTAACTCATGAGTTCATAAAACCAATTATGTTTTCCAACAAATACTTCAACACATGATTTCAATACTTGAGTTCATAAACACAATAAGGTTTCCAAAAATCATTCAATAGAGATTTCAACACGCAATTCACAATTTAATATTGTCATCACAGCAAGTAACCATGAGTTCACAAATCACGAAAACCTTGGTTCGTACACCCACCTATCGTTATCGGCACGGACACCTCCATCGATGGTCGAACAAAAGTTCCTATGGGGATCATACCCATTTGCTCTCGGGAATCATTACCCGTTTCCTTCACAGTACGAAAACCTTGGTTCGTACACCACCTATCGTTTATCGGCACGGACAGCCGCCATCGATGATCGGGAAACACAAGTTCCCATGGGGATCATTACCCATTTAACTCTCGGGGATCATTACCCGCCATTAACATGAAACATGTTTCATATAATGGTAAAACATGAACTCATTTCCTTTTATAAATCATTTTCACAAACAACACAAGCAACCATGGCTTAACAACATCAATTTCATTCAAGCATTTAATCAAACACACTAACTGCAACCACATTACATTATATGTTTCATGGTAATAACTTTATCTGATCATCCTCAAATTTTACAGGAACATTCTTGACACATTATTAAATAACATATCCAAAATTCACACCAAACCAACGGTTCAAAACAAGGATATTTTTTTATATGATCATTCTAAAAACTGGGCAGATAACATCATATTATCATATTATTCACAGTAAATTCATATTAATCTCAAATTGAGCAATTCCAAAACAAAATGAAAGATAAGATGTTTATCTACAACTTTCGTTAAGACTTAAAGTCATTTTAACATCATTAAGACTACCTACGAACATCAAAATCACAGCAAAGCGAATCTGTCCAGAAATTTCAGAAACATCACTCAAATTCAAACAAAGTTTCAACGGTGAATATATGGTGGAATACTCTCAAATTTTAACTAGAGATACCCAATCATGTTATGTACCAATAATAGAAATCTGATCATCAATTATATGCATCAAATTAAATAGACAAATTTCAGAACCCTAATGATATAAGAATAAACAAAATGGAAATCAAAGTATAACAAAGAAACATAAAGAGAAAAGGGATTAAACATTCTACCTCTTATTAGGTATAATCTCCTATATGTTCTCCATAGAATTCTTCTCTAAAGACCTAGTTTCACCTCCTCTTTCTCTCTTTCTTTTTGGTAAAAACTTTTTATTTTCTTTTCTTTTTACTTTATTATTATAAATCCTATATAATTTAATACTAATACTAATTAAATACAACATTTACAAAAATATTTATTATTTATTTTATTATTTTTATTATCTTTTCATTTTCCTCAAATCCATTAACTCATTTAACAATAATTAGGTGATTATATTTACACCCTAACATTTTACTAAGTGATAAGAGAACGTCTGTTAGATATCTAAGTACAAGTGCATAACCTATTAGGCTAAGGCAAACAAAGCGACTCCACAAAAACCCAAATCACAAGGTTAGCTAATTAATCGAGATAAATCCGACCCAAAATCGTAAATAAAAATAGCGGGTATTACATCCTACCACCCTTAAAGATATTTCGTCCCGAAATTAAGAACATACGTATAAACTTAAAATTCCAAAAAACAATTCAATCAAGCGCACAATTCATAATTAATCGCATGAATTACACAAAAGCTAGAGTACAACAAATACATATAAGCAAGCAATACACCAATCAAATCAAACAAGAATGCTTAGTATCGCATCAACATATCAAATAATGTATTTACGGTCCCATTCAAGATCTAAAGCCTAGAGCTCTGATACCAACTTGTAACACCCCGAGTTCCGGACCAGGGTCAAACCCGTATGGATATCCGAACTCGAAGCGTTACGGGTCGGAAAGAGACTTATGCATATAACTCTTCTAATTTATTTATTACAACAAATGTAATTTAACCTTTCTAACCTGAGTTTAAACGTATGAATTCTCTTATCACCATTAACAACATTTTCAACATACATATTATTTAAAATTACATTTCAAGCAATACAATAAAACAATTCGATCACTAAGCTAATCATTCATAACTTTATTGCGCCACACGATAAACTGCAAGGATGTCAATTGGGGTGAGATGACAGCTCAATAGAATGCATTCCCAATTCTCCAAAGATGCGCAAACATAATCATTTTATCAAGCAAAAAACATATAACAAGAACGCATTACAACTTCAACGAATCAATGATATATTCAAGAATCACAATACCTCAATATTTTCGATAACTTATCCAATCTAGAATTCAGTCTATGGGTTCACAACATTAATGGTATTATCAACAAATCATACATTTAGGATCAACTCAACAATTCACATCAACAATATTGTTTTCAACAACTCATCCATTTAAGTAATATTGTCACCAACAAACTATGAGTTTACAATACCACAATAATTGTCAACAGGCCATTCATCAATGATTCAACACATATATTCACGCATAAATATAGTTACAGAGAAACCATGAGTTCACTAATCACCCATTTTGGATTTAACACATCAATTCACAATTCATCCAAGTTCACACTTTTAACTCATGAGTTCATAAAACCAATTATGTTTTCCAACAAATACTTCAATTCGTATTTTCAATACTTGAGTTCATAAACACAATAAGGTTTCCAAAAATCATTCAATAGAGATTTCAACACGCAATTCACAATTTAATATTGTCATCACAGCAAGTAACCATGAGTTCACTGGCACGAAAACCTTGGTTCGTACACCCACCTATCGTTATCGGCACGGATTGGCCTCCATCGATGGTCAGGAACAAAAGTTCCTATGGGGATCATACCCATTTGCTCTCGGGAATCATTACCCGTTTCCTTCACAGTACGAAAACCTTGGTTCGTACACCACCTATCGTTTATCGGCACGGACAGCCGCCATCGATGATCGGAAACACAAGTTCCCATGGGGATCATTACCCATTTAACTCTCGGGGATCATTACCCGCCATTAACATGAAACATGTTTCATATAATGGTAAAACATGAACTCATTTCCTTTTTATAAATCATTTTCACAAACAACACAAGCAACCATGGCTTAACAACATCAATTTCATTCAAGCATTTAATCAAACACACTAACTGCAACCACATTACATTATATGTTTCATGGTGATAACTTTATTTGATCATCCTCAAATTTTACAGGAACATTCTTGACACATAATTAAATAACATATCCAAAATTCACACCAAACCAACGGTTCAAAACAAGGATATTTGTTTTATATGATCATTCTAAAAACTGGGCAGATAACATCATATTATCATATTATTCACAGTAAATTCATATTAATCTCAAATTGAGCAATTCCAAAACAAAATGAAAGATAAGATGTTTATCTACAACTTTCGTTAAGACTCAAAGTCATTTTAACATCATTAAGACTACCTACGAACATCAAAATCACAGCAAAGCGAATCTGTCCAGAAATTTCAGAAACATCACTCAAATTCAAACAAAGTTTCAACGGTGAATATATGGTGAAATACTCTCAAATTTTAACTAGAGATACCCAATCATGTTATGTACCAATAATAGAAATCTGATCATCAATTATATGGATCAAATTAAATAGACAAATTTCAGAACCCTAATGATATAAGAATAAACAAAATGGAAATCAAAGTATAACAAAGAAACATAAAGAGAAAAGGGATTAAACATTCTACCTCTTATTAGGTATAATCTCCTATATGTTCTCCATAGAATTCTTATCTAAAGACCTAGTTTCACCTCCTCTTTCTCTCTTTCTTTTTGGTAAAAACTTTTTATTTTCTTTTCTTTTTACTTTATTATTATAAATCCTATATAATTTAATACATCATTTATTAATAGTGCAAAATAAATGTTTACAAATTGGGCGGCAACCTAAATACCAACACCTTTTATTTACAAAAATATTTATTATTTATTTTATTCTTTTTATTATCTTGTCATTTTCCTCAAATCCATTAACTCATCTAACAATAATTAGGTGATTATATTTACACCCTAACATTTTACTAAGTGATAAGAGAACGTCTGTTAGATATCTAAGTACAAGTGCATAACCTATTAGGCTAAGGCAAACAAAGCGACTCCACAAAAACCCAAATCACAAGGTTAGCTAATTAATCGAGATAAATCCGACCCAAAATCGTAAATAAAAATAGCGGGTATTACAGCCGCCCTTATCATCTCCCAGGTTGCCCCTTCATGGACGCCTACATCGGCCATACAAGACTAGCTCCTCCCATCCGGTATTAACAACAACCAGTTGTTTTCGCAGCCTCTTATCCCTTATACCTATAGGGCTTATCGTTACGAGACTGCACCCTAAGTGGAGTTTTCTTCGGGCCGAGTGCAGCATGTGCCAAGACTTGCCAAGAATGGCCGAGACACTTCAAATGCCCAGGGGCACTCTTGGCTCAACCGTGTACCTCGGCGCCTTGGTCATACACGACTCCTTGGAAGAGACCATCGGTCGTCCAACCAGGGTATAACCTTATATATATAGTTGGAAATCCAAGGTATCTCCCCTGATGGGCTTTATTGACCCCAAATTTTCATGACTCGGGTTCCAGGGGCGGTGTAACCTTTTCCCTGAGCCATGTCAAGAGATACCCCTTATATGACGCACTTTAGGTCTTACATTTGCCTCTTACGAAATATCATTCGCGAACTAGGTGTACGCCATAAAGGTTTGTCCCATTCACTCATTCTTTCATTTCTATCAATTCTTGCAATCATTCATTGATTTTTGATTATTTCTTCTCATTATCTTTGCGAAATTATCACATAATCTTGCTTCATTTGCTGTGATCTCGCTATAATTATTTAACCAAACTTTCGTTATATTCATGAATCGCGAGACTTTCGCATACGCCTTCCTTGATCATCATATTCTTTGTACTTTTGACATGCCTTTGTCACTCCAAACACCTTTTTTTTTTTTACACAATTCAAAAATCAACTATTTATTTCTTACATTTCTTACTCCTGTTGCTCTCTGTTTCTTCATTTAAATTCCCTGATATTTCCTTCCCTTTTGCGAGACCATCGCAATTTCCAATTGTTTTCAAGCATTGTTCTCGCTATATATCTTCATCTCTCACTTCTATTGTGTCCACCATCAGTATTTCTCTTCTTTGTTCTTCTTTGATATTCCGCTTCCAATTCTTCTTTTGAGCAGCCCTTTCCTCGCAAGATTCCACTTCAACTTTATAGCAATTTTGTCCCTCAACCCAATCTCCTTTTATAACTCCAACACCACTGGGATGAGGAAATTTGATGCAATGGTGGTAAGTCGATGCTACACCCAAGATCTCGTGTAACCAAGGTCGCCCAATTAATGCATTATAAGGGGATTCCATATCAACTATACAAAACAAGATTTGCTTGATAATCCTTTCAGCGGTATTCGCATAAGTTTCTCCTTTAGGTTTATTAGCGTACCATTAAAACCATAAATCTTATAGGTTGATGGTATCAAATCTTCATCTTTTCCCCATAGTCTTGTAGGTGTGGTAAAAAAGGATGTTTACAGCTTCCAAGTATCAATTAAGATTCTATTTATTACCCATGAATTTTCTCGCACCATCACTTTCATCATCAATGTTTTGGGTTAATCTCCAATCTTACCACTAATGGATTGTCATGCATCTCGCCACCTTGTGTACTTCTTCAGTAAAAGAAATAATCTGTGTTTGCCATTCTTTCAGTTGCGATGTCTTCGCGATGTTCATTACTTCTCTATTGTCAACATCTCTTGCGAAAACCCTACTGACAACACTATCATGAAAATCTTCAATTGTCCTGTACGAATGTACGATAGAGTTGCAGAACAAGTTTTTGGCCTTCGCTCCAACTTCTACTACAAACGTTTCTTTCCCTTTTGTTGTATTTACTCTGTGAATTTCTGGAGGTGTTGGTAGTGGTTGAGTCTTCTCTTCACCTTTTAAGAAATGATTTAGCTTCCCTTGATCTATCATTCGGAGGATGATTATTTTTATATTCCTACAATCATTCGTTAGGTGTCTATGAAAATGGTGATAGGAACAGAATTCATGACTTCACACTGGAGGTGGTTCATTCCCCATGTTCCATGGTGCGGGTATGTTCTCCATCGGGATTATTGCTTCCCATATTTTCTCCACGCTAGCGTTTTAGTGGAGGCATCTTGATTTCTTCCCATACGACTCTATGACCTCGCTGCCTCTATGATAATTCCTTCTCTGGCCTCCATAAGTCTCTTGCGGATTATGCCTCGACCTCCATAGGTTTCTTGCGGCTGATCAAGCCTTTGAATTTTTATTATTTCCGCCACGGTTATAGAAATTTATTTCTCTTTCAAATTCTTTCCCCGATCGCGACTTCCCATGGCTACCAACTTTTCTTTGACCATCATCTGGTATCCTCATTCCTTGTTAACCTTGCGAGGTACTCACCACAGTGTTTATCAATTTGGGTAACAAACTTGCATTCGCAGCTCCTGAACTTGTATTCGCGACAGGGTATGACTCCATCTCATTTTGCTTTTCCTCTAGAGCAATATACTCCTCCTGAAGCTATCGCAACTCAGTCATTGTGATTGTATTCTTGACTCTAAAAATTTGAATATATAACAGATTTTTCGCGAACATAGCATTAATGAATGATAAGATGAGATATCTCTCCTCCACACGGCCAGCCATTTCGCTACACATTGTCTTCCATCTCACAGTTAGATGCTTCAAACTTTCACCAACCCTTTGTTTTAACCCAAATACATCTTCAACGCACGGTCGCGAGGAATTATTACTTATGTATGCCCCTAAAAATATAGCCTGCAAGTGATTGAAAGATGTTATTGTATTCTTCGGTAGCCCTTCAAACCATTTCAAAGCTTCTCTGTCGGACTTGATGCAAAATATTTGCACAATATGGCATCATGATTCTCCCATTGTAACATACATCTCATATAAGCTTTGATATGTTGTATCGCACAAGTTGTTCCATCGAAAATGCTGGTTAATGTAGGTAAGTTGCACTTCGGTGGTATTCCTCCTAATTGTATCTCTTGTGTGAACGGAGTTTTCGCAGCTTCTTCTATGGCTTCATCCAACTGTCTCTTTCCTCCTCCCCTTTTATTGTTCACCATTCCTCTCATTTCTGCCAATTCTCTCAAAATTTGTTCATTTACATCAGAATTTGAATCTATTGGTCTTTTTAATTCCGCTTCTCTTCTCCTGCGTTCATGTCTGCTTTGACTTTCATCATTCTCTTCTCGTCTTTCTCTGCGATCTTCTCCTTCACTTCTTTCACGAATTCGCACACCGTTATATCTATCAATTTCTATTCTTTGTTGCCTATCAGCTCTCCTTTGTGCTCTTTCATATTCTTCATTAATATTATCATTGTTGCGATTTTGTTCTCGCCTTATTTCTCGATTATCATGATTATTCTGGCGAGTTGCCTCCTCTAACTCCTGTTCTTCCATTTCTGCTCTCAATCTTTCTCTCTCGCGAGCTAGACGTGCTTGTTCAACATAATGTCTTTCAATTTCATCCTCAATCTCTTTTAACTCCCTATGTGCTTCTCTCCCATGCAATATTCTTCTTCCTTCTTCTTGATTTTTTTTTTCATCAATCAATTATTCTGCCCGACGTTGCCCTATTTCCTTGATTTCCACCATTCTCGCTCATTTTGAAGAGTCTCGGGACGTGGGATATAACGATCTTCCATCATTTCTCTTCTCTCGCAATGTTACGTGCCTAGATTTTGTGCTTCTTCTTGGTTTTCTTCATCGGCATTTTCGTAGGTAAAATTCTCCTCCTTTCCTCTCTAATCGATCTTGAACTTGATCTTGTAGTGCTTCTCGACCTTCTATTTTGTAATCGATGTTTTCCATCCTCAGCTCATGATTCTATCTTGTCAAGTTTGCACGTTCCTCTGCCTCTAATCGTCTCTCTTCATGTATTGTTTGTCTCAATGCCTCTAATGCTGCGATCTCTTCATTTCCATGAATTATTTCTCCAATCCCTTCTCGGTCTCTCCCTCTTGTCCATTGTTTACCAATTGTTGTTCTTCTCCCCTTTCGTCCTCGTGAGTCGATATCCAAGTATGCACGCTTACTCTATCATAATCCAAGGTTCTATCCGCTCTTTGGTTGAATTGGTGATTGAATTTGATTTTCTTCATTATTCCTTATGTTCCTTCTTGAGGATTCCCCCATTTCATTTATCCCTTCTCCGGCAAGTCTCCTACTCCTTCTAACAGTTGTTGGTTGTTCGGATGCATTTCTCCTTCTAGCCATTTCTTAATTTTGGTAAACTGTTGAAAATTATATGGAATTCCTTCCCTTCTACTCCAAATTCTTTCAAATTACGATATAAATCCTTACTCTCTCCCTGTTTCTAAAGCCATTATGTAGTTGCAGGAAATCCTACACTACACCCCTCACAAGAATCCATACAACTAAGACATTTGAAGATGAATAACTATGATTTTTATTGATTAATTCCTTGAACGTTTACAAGATAAAATGGAAAAGATCTAAAGAAATTACAATCACCACCAACTTTCTCTCTCCTAATGACTTGCCTAACACTCGAAAAAAGATCCTCCCACAACAAACTTACTCGACTCTTTATATAGGGTATTATATAATGGATGACAAAACTAAGTCGTTTTTATTTCGGGAATGACTTGAAATATCGCAAGTGTACAAGTATACAATCTCGCGACACTCCTAAACTTCGCTAGATCTTCACGTCTTTCTCGTGTTTTGGATGTCGTCATTCATTGCATCATTTATATTACTCTTCTGCGACGCCTTCGCAATGCTGTCATTTACTAATCTCGCAAGGTATTGATGTGGCGATATTCTGATCCTACATTAGCCTTAATCTAACTATGTGTTACCCAAAACTCAGTGGTGGTTTCTACCATCCAACATCCTTTCCAAACCTACTATCATAATCCTTGCTACATACAACCATATTCCCATGAACACAATCCTATGAATTCCAAGAATCTCCATACTAAGGGTAATTTAGGAAATCCACAGATTCAAAGAGCGCTAGAAATTAAAATTGGGTTATTTGGATTTTGGTACTTACATTTTGTCCAACATTAGTGTTTGGTCTAACATTTGTCCAACTTAGTGGTTGGTACTTGGAACTCACGTTGACCTTCGTTGACTGTTTTGACCAAACAATAATTAGTTTTATTTTATGAATTATTTTGAATTTACAAATATACCCTAAAGTGGCCCTAGGATCCAACGGCTTTGGTGAAAGCATTTAACCTACGGTAAGAGATCATATATATCTTAACCCTAACTTTTTATTCCTCCTCCGTGTCCAATGCTAGTTTTCTTCCGCCTCCTAACTGGTTTCATCATCGTCTTCCCCTATAAGTGAAACCCATTTGCTTGGTGGATTTTTATAAAGATTTTCTTCATAATACAAAATCTCAACAACAACAACACATTAATTTGCGTAATCAAAACCACAATTTGTGAACTCCCTTTGAATCAAAATAAACCCTGACTTACTGAATCCCCAATTGAAAACCCAAATTTCACTAAATCGAATTTTTAATATCTGAATCAAACAAAACCCTTATTTGCTGCATCAAATCAAAACCCGAATTCTCTGAATCGGGACCCTAGTTCCTGAATCAAAACACTAATTTCACTGAAAACCCAATTTCTGTTGATAAATTTTCCGAACTGGTGGTGTTGGTTATGCTTGAGTGGTGGCGATATGCTAAGGAAAAAAATGACGATGGATAATCAGAATATGAAGAAATATTTTTGTCTGATTGATATACTTGTTTTTTCATTAATGAGAGGTATAAATCGTTGAACGGGATTAACATTCTTGCCAAGGTTCTTCAAAATTGTTCTCGTTGAAGTTCACCAAATTGAGTTGTTTTATTGATTTTGAATCTGTGATATATTATTGTGGTCGTTGATGAATGAATTGACATGAGATCTAATCAGTTTGTGTGAAGCTTTGGTCTTTACTGATGAGTGAATTAAGCAGTTTATGTTCTTGCCGGGAAACAATGGTGGTGGTGGTGTATGTCTGTCGGAAATGGAAGAGAGAAGAAGGATGGGGAGTTAGGTTAGAAATTCTAAGCATGTAAAAAATGTGTGCGTGCAATTATAAGGTCAATTCAATTTAAGTGAAGGGTGTAATTGTCAATGCATATATATTCAGATTATAAATTTAATTAAATTTATACATAACTAAGTCAATGGAAGTCAACGTCAATTTCAGGTACCAAACCCTAAGTTGGACAAATGTTAGACCAAATGCAAATGTTGGACAAAATGTAAGTACCAAAATCCAAATAACCCATTAAAATTT
>JAJJWW010016241.1:0-199455 GCA_023531295.1 Papaver armeniacum
TGTTAAGCAAGTCATTAGGAGAGAGAAAATTAAGAGTGATTGTAATTTCTTTAGCTCTGTTCTACATTTCTTTGTAAACCTTTCAAGAAAACAATTAATAAAACACATTATTATTCATCTTCAAATGGATTGATTAAGCAAATTCGAGTGAGGGGTGTAGTGTGGGATTTCCTGCAACTACATATTCATTTGATAAATTGGGACAGTAAACGTAGATGTTTGAATCATGACTGTCTTACCCGCAGTCGAAAAAGAGCTACCATTCCATCTCTGCAACTTAGTTTCAACTCTCTCATGCAGACCTTGAAAAGATTGTATTTTAGAGACATGAGTGAAAAGTGGAGAACCAAGATACTTGTCATTCATAGAATTTCCTTGACCCCTAAGATATTAGTAACACTATCAATGACCGACTAGTGAGTGTTTTTGCTAAAAAAGATGCCGGACTTTTAAAATTAATCAACTGTCCGGATTGTCGACTAAAATCAGAAAACAAGTTCAGGATATTGGTCACTTCCTCATTAGAAGCTGAAGTAAAAAACAAAGAAGATCGTCAGCAAATAGTAAATGGGATATGGAGGGGGCATCGGAACCAACCTGAATTCCATGGAGCAGCTTCGGCCAAAGAAATTGCTCTAGATATCACTTCCATACAAATAATAAAAAGATACGGCGACAGAGGGTCGCCCTGTCTAACTCCTCTAGTAGGATAAAATCTGCTACTAGGGACACCATTAATCAAAACAGAATAAGTGACAGTATAGATACATTGTTCAACAAGACCACACCACTTCTCATTAAATCCTTGTTTTTTCATAATCGAGAGGAGGAAATTCCACTCGATCCTGTCAAACGCTTTTGACATATCTATTTTAATCCCCATAAGAAATTTTTTACCTCTTTGAGTTTTCATGGTATGTATAATTTCGTGGGCTATCATAATATTATCATTTATTTGCCTCCCTGGGACGAAATCCGCCTAGTAGGGAGAAATGATTTTGGGTAACAGACTCTTAAGTCTATTAGCCAAAATTTTAGAAATAACCTTGTAAACTATATTACACAAGCTGATTGGCCTATAGTCAGCCGGTTTTTGTGGAAATTAAATTTTTGGAATAAGCACAATAAACGTGGCGTTATTCTCTTTGAGAATATGGCCAATTTGAAAGAAACTGTGAACCATATTGTAGACATCTTCTCCCACTATCTCCCAATTGGTTTGGAAGAAGTTAGGAGTGTAGCCATCCGGCCCAGGGGCCTTGTCCGGAGCCATAAATAAAATTATAGATTTTACCTCAGATAAAGTTGGTAATTGAGTGAGAGAAATGTTGTCATCTTCATAAACAACCCGCTGCACCATATCGAGATAAGAGTTGTCCGTAGTAGGGTTGGTGGATGTAGAAACAGATTGGAAGTGTTCAGTAACTAATTTCGCAACCTGGTCTTTTCCTTCTATCCACACGCCATTGCTATCCTGAAGAGTTTGGATTTTGTTTCTTCTATATCTCTTTTCTGCCTTTTGATGGAAGTAATCTGTATTTCTGTCTCCCAACATGATGTCTTTATCTCCACTCTTATCCTTCCAATATTTCTCTTTAGTTCTACACCAATAAGCTAGTTCCATTTCTTTATTTCTTATGACTTCGCTTCTATTTTGCAGAGTATTGTTCAAAGTAAGATGTTCTCGATGCTTCTTCGCTTTGCTGATGTTCTCATTGATATCACCAAAAGTGTATTTGTTCCATAACCTTATTTGGTGTTTAGTATTTTTGAGTTTTTTTGCTAGCTTGAAGGCTTTACTTCCTTGAGTGGGTTGATTCCAAGTATGTTTGATCAGATCCTTGCAAGATGGGTGTTGTAACCATATAACTAAAACTTTGAACGGTTTATGGCTAGGTTTGGTTTGTGGATGGGTATTTAGGAGAATAGGGCAATGATTAGAGCCAACCGCTAAGAGGTGTGTGATAGTAGCTTTTGGGTTTTGCTTGAACCATTTTGTGTTTGATAAACCCCCGTCGAGCCTAGCTTCGCTTAAACGACCATCCTTCCTTTTGTTTGTCTAGGTGAGACTGTAGCCCGGGTGCCCCAAGTCTAAAATTTCGTCTCTTGTTAGCATTGTCTTGATTTTATCTGCCTGTCCTCGGTTGAAAGCACCAACTCCTCTATTTTCTTGTTGATGAAGAGTGAGGTTTAGATCCCCTATAACCAACCATTCATTGTTAAAAGTACTTGATACTTCTGAAATGTACCTCCAAAATTTCTCCTTTTGTGGCCAATTTGCAGGGCCATACACACACGAGACAATAGTTTCTCCGCCATTCATGGGGTTAGTGATATGACAGTTTATTAAATTCTCAAAGGACGCACCTATATTGATTTGATTTCCTTGTTTCCAAGCGACAACCAATCCATCTGCAAGACCTATTGGATCAACGATAAACCAATGCTTATACCCCAAATTAATGGTGCGGTTAGCAATAAATTGGTTTGCATTCTTAGTCTCGGACAAAAATAAAATATCTGGATCGTTCATGTTAACAATATCCTTCAAGTAGGATTGGGTAATATCATTTTTCAGGCCTTGGCTATTCCAGGCCAAGATTTTAAGATTTCCTCCATAGTGTCTAAAATGGTTGTTATGTAAATGATACTTGTAACAAGTTTTTATGGTATTTATATGGTAAGAGCAAGGGATATGGAAAACAAAATTGTCTAGAGCATTTTTGAGACAAACCTTGGTAATTGTAGCTGGGGATTTTGAGATATTCCCAGGAAAAAGACATTAAAGGATACACTTTCCCTTTGTTTGCATGTTTAAACCACCCGAGTCTTGGATTCAGACTCCTTTTAGATGGGGTGTGAACATATTCACTCAAGGTCTCATTGAAATGATTAAACAAGATAGGATAGAAATTTGTTACCACCCAAACTTTAGCTTTCTGGTAGGCTTTTAAAGGTTACCTACAATTATAACTGCAAGTGCACAGTGTTGTTTTGCAACACAGGGCAAGCACATGTCGATCCTCAGGGAAATGGTGTGTGTGTAAGTTGATCTAAGGGCTTTCCTAACTGAATTCTAGAGGTGTGTATCAAATGTTGTTGCCTTGGTTGTCGATACGATCGAGTTGGAGTTGTGACTCTAAACCGAGGTGACAAATGAAGTGTAAATGGTTATGAAGGTACTAAGGTGATAGAATTCACTCTCTAACCTATGCTAAGGTAATACAAAGCCTCTCTTTGTTCTCATGCCTTCCCTTGAAGGCTTCAGATGGAAATTGTCTAGCTAACTCCCCTTAATTACTCCTAGTATCAATGGTCTTCTTACGCACCATAGATCACAAGTAATTTTAGTTCACTAACTAGCTATATCACTAAGCAATATTCATAATAAGAACAAATTGAGACTCGATGACTTTCACATTAAATTAGATAGTTTCATCTTCACCCTAGCAGGGTGAATTAGAACATCATGCAAAATAAAACAAATTCAAATTAAATTACAGCACTCAAACCCTAAAAACAGACTTGGTATTCTCTCACTTCAAGAACAACCATTTATATCTCACAACTCACTCGAGCAAATAATTAAACAATACCCAAACCTCTTTCCTCCCTTGTCTCGTCTCTGACTCCATTGATGTGATGTTGGAGAAAAACCTAGCTCCAATTATCTCTAACCTAGCTTCTAGGGTATGGAGAAGCTATGATAGAGATAACTCGAGATAGAGAGGCGGAGCAGGTGGCTACTGGTGCGGTTGGTGCTGTCAGGAGAAGGAGATGGTGGTGGTGAGGTGGTATGGTCGGGGAAGAGGAAGAGAATGGGTTTTCTCTGCAGGTGTCGGAGAAGAAAGAGAAGAGAAAGAAGAAATGGGGATGTGGTCGATGGGAGTAGGTATAGGTGATTTTGTTGTTGAGCGGGCACATGCAAGGAATGATGTGAAAGGTGGAGCGACCGTTGGATCTCGGTGAGCCCGATGCGTGGGTTGATGCGGCCGTCGAATGTAGATGGAGCAAATCTAACGGCTCAAATGGTACGAGCTTGGATCCGGGTCGTGGGTCGGGTCTTGGACTGCTCAAGCCCATGTCTTGTAAATGGGTTGCTCCTTGTTGGGTTGCAACTGTGCTTGCCTTTGGCTTTGGCTTTCTCGCTCTAGAGACTCTTACCTCCAATTTTCTGCTCTTTTTGGTTCCTCAATTTCTCCGAGCTTTATTTACTACCTAAAAACACAAAATTAATTAGTACAAATATTTATTCTTGAAAACAGGGAAAACACAGATTTTGGAATAATATCTGATTTCTGAGCACAAAAGATGAGTTAAATGCCAATAAATAGATGTAGAAATATGCAATATTTGGCACTCATCAAATACCCCAAAACCCGAATTTTACTTGTCCTCAAGTGAAACAGAAATTAAGAAATCCTAACTATACCACCGTCGCGGGTCTCTCGAATGCATTTAGCGTATGCACTAAGCCTTTAAACCCCTAGGTGTCCCTAGTGGACGAGTTGTAGTCTCGTGAGGGTTTACCAGAGGTGTACCCACAAAACCTTCTCCAACTTCAGAGTGTAAAAGAGTCTCAATCATCCAAGGAGCTATGAGGACATAGAGTTTCGCATGCTAGTAACAAGAAGTTAGAACTACCAAAAGAACGCATTCTCATCCTTAAGTCCGAGCGAGAAATGACCATACCATATGAAAGAATTCGGATTCGATTGTGATCATAAGCCTCGACTTCTGCCTCACCATTAAGGTTTTATGATAATTGCACTCAAAAAGATCGCTTTTTTAGTCTCTCATGTGTGCAGGCAGGAATAAAGAGAGAAATCCTGCACACGTTGAAGGTGAGAAGGATAACCTTAGAAATAATTACGGAGACTCCACGAAGTGTGGGCAAAAAGAATCTTTTCTCGGTGATCTCTAAGAAAGGAAATCAACCATTAGCAAGGGTGGGAGTACTCACTTACCTTCTCACCCGATCGGCAATTAATATCACTCTATCAGCATTCATAGAAACGTCTTCAATCTTCGGTCTTCGGTCTTCAACTGTTGATGATGAACTTCTGAACTTCACAAAAACTTGACAATTTTTTTTAACACTTAAAACATGAAAATAACAATAAAACAATAAGACTCAATTTTACACAACTTGTATTGTCTTGATTTCACAAACTTCATTAATTCTCATCTTATTTTCTTTTCTTTGTTGTATGTAAACCTTGGACTATTTCAACTTTTCTTCAAATATTCGATGATGCTCCGTTTCTCGACGATGATGTGTTTCTATGAATGTGTTGATGTTGTTGAGAGGGAGAGAGATGCTAACCGCAAATCGATATTTAGAAGGAGTTTTCATCTTTAAACGTCACCCTCATGATTGACAAAATTAGCACTCAAGAGATCAAAAATAGTCTTTGAAAGTGGTGCGAAGTTGGGTAGCTCACCATTCCTACCCGAATTGACGTACGGTGATACACACTCTAAATGTGACTTTTCTAGAAAGTTGCAAAAATGAAGGTTGGTGCCTCGCTTGATGTAAAATGGGTAGTCTCCACTATGGGTGATCACAATTCTACTACCGAATATCTAAACAAAGACCTAATCAAGCCCTCAGGTATGGTTAAATCCAATCGTAACGCTCTAATCAACTAAGAAACCCGATTGTGTTCTCCAAGACTTCCAAGTTCTCGTTATTTCGGTCGAGACTCTATGTAAACATAGCTAGAAGCATGCTAGTGACTCTAAAATCTCTAAAAGTTGGAGGTTTTTATGCAAGTATTTACAAAGAGTTTTTTTTTTTTTCTTTTTTTTCTTTTTTTTTTTTTGAAAATAAAAGACTAAAAACTCTATATGCAAAAACTCTATATGCAAATGCACCCCCAAACCTAAATCAAACATTGTCCTCAATGTGTCAACAGATGATAAAATTTTAAACAGTCACATACCAAGAGAACTATGTTGAATAGAAAAAAAAAGGGAAGATATTACCGGATGTGCAAGGGTGTTGCTACCAAAGGAGGATGAATGCTTTGAAAGCAAACAACCATAGGGCAAGACAAAAAGTTTGGTTAGCACACATAAAAACTAAGCAAAAAGAAAAAGGAAATGGAAAGAGAATGGATTTTTAGTCCATATGTATGTACACAAGTGAACTAGTCTAGTCCACATATATGGGGTCTTCCAAGTCGACGGTCTCAACTTCGGTGGAAGATGCTCCAGAAATGGTTTCAATCTCTGACCATTGACTTTGAAGATGTTCTTGGTTGCTGGGTTTTCAATTTCAACGGCTCCATGGGGAAAAACGGTACGTACCAAGAATGGTCCTGACCATCGAGAACGTAGCTTTCCTAGAAACAAATGCAAGCGAGTGTTGTACAATAAAACTTTCTGTCCTGGTGTGAAGGACTTGAGCAGAATACGCTTTTCGTGAAACACTTTCATTCTTTGTTTGTACGTTTTGGCACTATCATATGCATCATTTCTCAATTCTTCTAACTCATTGAGTTGAAGTTTTCTTTGGTTACCACTTTATCAAGATCAAAATTCAACTTCTTCACACCCAATATGCACGGTGTTCTAACTCAACGGGTAGATGACATGCTTTACCGTACACAAGTCTATAAGGAGACATCCCAATGGGAGTCTTGTATGCGTTCTATAGGCCCACAAAGCATCATTTAAGCGCAACGACCAATCTTTCCTAGAAGGATTGATGGGTCTTCTCAAGAATATGCTTAATTTCCCTATTAGAAACTTCTACTTGGCCGCTGGTTTGAGGATGGTAAGGTGTTGCGACCTTATGAGTGATTCCATACTTGCACACTAGTGATTCAAAGGGTTTATTGCAAAAATGACTACCTCCATCACTGATTATTTCTCTTGGGGTTCCAAAACGGGAGAAAATGCTTTCCTTAAGAAAAGAAAAAACAACTTTATAATCATTTATTTTGGATGCAATGGCCTCTACCCACTTAGAGACATAATCAACAGCAACAAGAATGTATAACTTACCTTCAGAGTTAGGAAATGGACCCATGAAATCAATACCCCAAACATCAAACAGCTCAACAATCAAAATGGGTTGTAAGGGCATCATGTTTCTCATAGAGATACTTCCTAATTTCGGCATCGGTCACAAGCAACACAAAAAGCATGGCTATCCTTAAACAAGTGTTGGCCAATGGAAACCGCTTTGCAAGATCTTTGCAAAGTAGATTTTCTTGGCACTAAAGTGGCCTCCACATGCATGGTCATGACGAAAGAGATGACGTCCCTTTGTTTAATTGGGGACACATATCCTAATGATTTGGTCTTGGCAAGACTTAAACAGATATGGGTCATCCCAAAGGAAATGTTTAACTTCACTAAGAATTTAGAACGGTCTTGTTTAGACCAATGCAAGGGCATTCTACCTGTAGCAAGGTAGTTCACAATATCAGCAAACCATGGCATTTCAGACACAAGCATCAATTTCTCATCAGGGAATGATTCCCTAATTAGCACAGATTCATCAGCAGATTCAATATTCAACCTAGACAAGTGATCAGCAACAACATTTTCTGACCCTTTCTTATCTCGAATTTCGAGGTTAAACTCTTGTAACAAGAGTATCCATCGAATTAGACGAGCCTTAGCATCTTTTTTAGACAAAAGATATCTCACTGCAGCATGGTCATAGTATATGATGACCTTAGACCCTATCAAATAAGATCTAAACTTATCTAATGCAAACACAACAGCTAGCAACTCTTTCTCAGTTGTGGAATAATTCAGTTGAGCATCATTAAGTGTTTTACTAGCATAGTAGATCACATAAGGAAGTTTGTCTACTCGCTGGCCCAAAAAGCTCCTACAAAGATAGTCGACGCATCACACATAATCTCAAATGGTAATGTCCGGTCAGTGGTCTCGACTATAGGGGCAGATGTAAGGAGAGCCTTCAATTGCTCCCATGCTTCCTTACAAGCATCATCAAAGAAAATGCAACATCTTTTGCAAGAAGATTACACAAAGGTCTTGAAATTTTACTAAAGTCTTTGATGAATCGGCGGTAAAAACCCGCATGGCCTAAGAATGATCTTATGTCCCTCACAGAACGAGGTTGAGGCAAGTGTTGAATGAGGTCAACCTTGGCTTTGTCTACTTCTATGCCTTTTTCCGAGATAATATGCCCTAAAACAATGCCCGAGTTAACCATGAAATGATATTTTTCCCAATTCAAAACCAAATTCTTTTCCTTACACCTAATAAGCACACAAGTGAGGTGATGCAAACACTCATCAAAAGAAGACCCAAACACAGAAAAATCATCCATGAAAATTTTAAGAAACTTATCTACCATGTCAGAAAATATACTCATCATGCAACGTTGAAAAGTAGCGAGTGCATTACACAACCCGAAAGGCATACGACGGTAAGCAAATGTTCCATAAGGACAGGTAAATATGGCCTTTTGTTGGTCTTCGGGTGCTATGTGAATTTGGTTGTAGCCCGAATATCCATCTAAGAAGCAGTGAGTGACTATGTTTTGCTAACCTTTCCAAAGATTTGGTCAATGAAGGGAAGGGGAAAATGGTCTTTCTTTGTTACTGTGTTCAGTTTTCTATAATCAATACAAACTCGCCACCATGTGGTCACACGGGTGGGGACAAGTTCGTTCATCTCATTTTGAACTACAGTAATGCTAGACTTTTTGGGTACCACTTGAATGGGACTGACCCACTGGCTATCTGGAACCGGGTAAATGATACCCGCATCAAGCAGTTTCAGAATCTCACCCTTGACAACATCTCTCATATTGGGGTTGAGTCTCCTTTGCATTTGCCTAGATGGTTTAGTGTTCTCTTCAAGATTTATGTGATGCATGCAAATTGTGGGACTTATACCCTTAAGATCTGAGATGGTCCAACCTAAGGCTCCTTTATGTTCTTTAAGTACTTCTAAAAGTTGACTTTCATGTTCCGTGTCTAAACATGATGCAATAATCATAGGTAAAGTATCAGAAGGACCTAAGAAAACATACTTCAAAGTATCAGGTAATGGTTTCAAATCAAGCTTAGGTGGGATGTCAAGAGGTGGGGCAGATTTGGAATCAGAGAGTGGAAGTGGTTCCACTGCATTCTTCCATTTAGCAATATCCATGGGTGGAACCGATTCAAGCAAAGAGTGAATTTCACCAATGTACTTAGACTCAAAGAGATCTAAGTCAAAGTTATCTAAACATGCTTGCAAAGGGTCCACTGACAAATGTCTGGGAAAGAGTCTTGGATCGACTCTCAATCATGTTAATCTCATGCAAATCGGTATCATCACAATCAATGGGTTGTTGACTAGTGTTAAAAACATTCAGCTCTACGGTCATGTTACCAAAAGACAATTTTAACACACCATTACGACGCTTGATGATGGCATTGGACGTCGCCAGAAAGGACGTCCTAAAATCACAGGAATGTGATTACTTGGGTTTTGCACGGGTTGAGTATCTAAGACGATGAAGTCCACAGGAAAGCAAAATTTATCAACCTTGATTAACACATCCTCAACAATACCACTGGGATTCTCACAGATCCGTCCGCTAACCGTAGCGTAACAGGTGTGGGCTTCAGCCTCCCAAGGCCCCTTGCACATACAGTAGTATGGCAATAGATTCACACTTGCTCCTAAGTCTATCAACGCCTTTTCGACCATATGGTCGCCTATGGTGCATGTAATTGTTGGACTACGGGTCTCTAAACTTAGTTGGAATCTTGTTTTGGATTATGGAGCTCACTTGCTCAGTGAGAAAGGCACGCTTATGCACATGAAGCTTTCGCTTTTGTGTGCACAAGTCCTTCAAAAACTTAGCATAGGTGGGTATTTGTCTGATTGCTTCGAGAAATGGAATGTTTATGTTAACTCGTTTGAACATTTCCAAAATCTCGTTGTATTGGTTACCCTTCTCGTTGCACCAACCTTTGTGGGAATGGAGCAACAGGTACATGACTTGGCAAGAAACATCTATATTGGTAGGATTCTTGGGTTTATCAACATGCTCGATTCTTTCTCTATAGTAGATGTTTTCTGCGGTGTTGTGTGTACTGGTGAGTCTGATTTAGACTCGCTTGACGGTGGTACACCTACATTGTTCTCAACAACTCTACCACTACGGAGAGTGGTGATGGCATTCTCCTGACTATGTGAAGGTTCATTGAAGGTTGAGGAGCCTGTCTGAAACACATTCTTTGGATTTTGTTGGGGTTGACTAGGAAGTTTGACTTTCTCTCTCTCATTCAATGCATCACAGATTTGACCCATTTTAAGTTCTAGACTTGTGAAACGTTGGTCGGTGGTTTTCTCAAGTTTTGAAAGATTTTGGGTTAACATAACAACACAGTCTTCAAAGCTAGGCTTTTTCTCTACAGGGTACTGAGGGTGTGGTTGTACTTGGGGGTTTCTAGGATATGAGTATCCTTGGTTGTTATTTGTTGGTTCCCCTTGTACAGGCCCTTTAGACCATGAGAAGTTAGGGTGATTCCTCCACCCTGGGTTGTAGGTTTGAGAATAAGGGTTGTTCTCTTGCCTATGGTACAATGCATTGGCATGCTCGGTTTTAGACTCTTGAAATGCATGTAAGTCTGGACCATTTGTCCACTAAGTGGTCGAGCTATGGCATGCGGCACAAGTGGCCATTTCGATTTGGTCACGGAGAGTAGGGGCATTAGATTTTACATTCTTCCGCAACTCAAGCATTTTATTCTCGGGCCAAGGATGCCATTTTTGCATTTCCATCAAAGTCAGACTCGATTCTATGAACATTACCTACAGGGGTAGTCCGTTTCGGTTCACGGATGGACTCCCACTGTTGAGTCTTCTCAGCGACTTCGATCAAGAAAGTCCAAGCGTCATCAGCACTCTTGTCAATAAATGCACCATTGCACATTGACTCGACTGTGGTTCGGGTTCTAACATCTAGACCCTCATACAAGATTTGCACGAGTCTCCATTTTTCAAAACCATGGTGGGGACATTGGAGTAATAATTCATTGAATCTCTCCAAATACTTTGCTAGAGTTTCGTCTTCTAATTGCACAAAACCGTTTAGACTTTGGCGAATTGTCGCCGTCTTGTGGTTTGGGAAAAACTTTTTGAAAAACTCTTTTGTGAGGTCATCCCACGTTCTAATGGATTGTGGTTGTAGGGCATGAAGCCAAGACTTGGCTTTGTCTTTCAGAGAAAAAGGAAACAATCTCAGTTTGAGGGACTCTTCTGGCATTTGGTTAAAACGCAGAGTCCCACAAATATCCTCAAAATCTCTCACGTGATGGTAGGGGTTTTCAAAGATCGACCCCTCTAAACACGGGTAGCATGTGAATGGTGCTTGCTTTGATTCAAACCGACAAGCATCTACTGAGAATGATGCAAGAGGGCTGGCTTGCCCTAGTTGGGTACATGTAGTCCTTGAGACTACGGGGGTTGGTTTTGTTCATCACCCATGGTTTCTGTTTCGGATGGGCTTTCGATGGATTTGGGCTTTCGTGGAAGAGCTGGGTATCCGACGATTTCGTCCGGGCGGATTCTAACTAGTCGATTTGTTTGGTCTCTAAAAGACACAATCATAGCCTAGCTAGCGCATCTAGCATGTTAACATACAATCAAGTTCAACACAGAAAAGCAAAGACTACTAAAATGTTACACTAATTCCAAGCTCAAGCCCAAAATAGTGCTCTTTGATGTTGTAAGGCCCAGCTGATTAGGTGAGTTCCAACCCAGTTGTTGTGGGCTTCAGGTTTTGCAGAGCCCAGCAGCTCAGCTTATGCGGGCTTTAGTTTGTTTGCAGCCCAGGTCGTGTGCAAATGCACAGCCCAGTGGTTATGCAAAGCCCAGTGGTTGTGGGCTTCAGTTTATGAGCAGCTCAGCTAAGGTTGGCAGTTGCACAGATTGGCAAATGAACATACACAGGGTAGCACAAACTCACACAAGGTGACACACTTTTTCACAGAACTAAGCACACAGAAGTGCTTCTATTGTTGGAGACTACACAACACAGCTTAGCAGGTTTGTGCACACAGTTTATGCAGGTCACAGCACAACACATGACAGTTTTAAGAGCATCTCAGCTTATGCACAGCCCAGTTGCTGGCGGGTGCACAAGAAAATCAAAAGAAAATTTTATATGAGGTGCTCAGGGTTATGGGATGTGCTCACTCAATGGTGAAGCATGTGCTAGGTTGTGTGTTTGAAAAACAACTAATAGCTATCACTAACTTTGCTATTCAACAATTCACTCAGGCACCCAAGATCACACACACATTTTATAGATGCCGGTGTACAGATGTAACAGCAGCAAATGCACAATTTCAAGATAATTGCAAGGTATATCAACTTCACAGATAGCAGATCATTCACAGATATTTGCACAACAGTTCAAAATATCACAAGTTCACAGATACAGAAGATAGCCAGCAAATGAACACTACCAGGTGTTTTCAACATGCTCAGGGTGTGTAACAAGTCAAGATATCGGCAGGGGTATGAGTATGCTTTCAAGAGTTGCAGGGCAGAAATTCCAGCATATGACCTAACACTTAACAAGTGAAGATGGTAGCAAGTGAAGATAAATTAGCTACTGGCAAATTATAGTTCATGCAAAGTCTGTCAACACTTGGCTTTCCAAGTCTCACAGGGGAGTAGTTGGCTCACAGGGTCTGTGGGGTCAAGTCACTCAGCTGACTTCACTTGGTTTTCACAGGCTATGCTCAAGGTTGACAGAGTCAACTGGATCGGTTGATTTCAAGTGGGGATTGCAGCCAACTTGGTTAACAAGTTCTGACTCGTCTCACGCTTCAAAAATGGAGCTAAGCACCAGAGAAATAAAAGAAGGCACAAAACACACAAGTACAAAGATTTCAGGTGTGAGCAAGGTTGAGCAATGTTTGGGAAGATAGCTAGGTTATCATGCATTCAGAGTGTAATAGCTCACAGGTGCTCAAAGTAAGTTGCTCAGCACAATTTCAGGCATGCATAGGTCAATTACAGGTTTGGTTAATCTCAAAATCACAGCTCATTCATATGCTTTTTGGGTCAGCAGCATTCATGCAGATATCAGGGTTCATTGAGCATACATGGAGTTCATTTCATCACAAAGGTTCAACTACTCAATGCTACTCAGTGAGACTCACAAGTTTAAGACAAATATTCAGGGAGTAATGGGGTTGGAGAGTACAATACCACCAGTATCAAACTGGGTTTAGGCACTCCACAGTGGTCCTGCGCTTTTCCTTGTCTTTCCTGGGTTGCACAGCAGCACAGCATGTACCTGTTGACTCAGAGGAGAAGTTCAGTTCTCTGAAGTGCACAGATGAAGCAAGGGGCTTAAAACAAAGTAACACCAATGCTGAAATGACAAGATTCAAAGCTCCACCTAAGCTACAAATGAGTTATGCTCAGGCTGAGTAAGCAAGAGGCATGGACAGATGCAGAGATGCATAGGGTTATGATACAAATCAGCAAAGCAAAGTGCAGAGCTATAGCGCATCGAAAGTTACGTGGATGCTATGCAAGATGCATATTTAACAGTAAAAGATAACAGGGATGGTTCTAACAATGCAGATTATTATGCAGTGTACACAAGCAGCTAAAATAACTAGCTAAAATGCAATGAGCAAGATGCAGAAATGTGAAAAGTTGCAGAAAAAGCTAAATTTCAGTTGAGTTATGCTTACTACAAGGCTAAAAGCAATAATACAAAATAAATATGTACAGAGGTAAGTTAGAATTCGATGAAGTAAACAATAATCAACACAGCACACGCCAAGTTCCCGGCAGCGGCGCCAAAAACTTGGTAGGCTTTTAAAGGTTACCTACAATTATAACTGCAAGTGCACAATGTTGTTTTGCAACACATGGCAAGCACAGGTCGATCCTCAGGGAAATGGTGTGTGTGTAAGTTGATCTAAGGGCTTTCCTAACTGAATTCTAGAGGTGTGTATCAAATGTTGTTGCCTTGGTTGTCGATACAACTGAGTTGGAGTTGTGACTCTAAACTGAGGCGACAAATGAAGTGTAAACAGGTTATTGAAGGTACTAAGGTGATAGAATTCACTCTCTAACATATGCTAAGGTAATACAAAGCCTCTCTTTGTTCTCATGCCTTCCCTTGAAGGCTTGGATGGAAATTGTCTAGCTAACTCCCCTTAATTACTCCTAGTATCAATGGTCTTCTTACGCACCATAGATCACAAGTAATTTTAGTTCACTAACTAGCTATATCACTAAGCAATATTCATAATAAGAACAAATTGAGACTCTGATGACTTTCACATTAAATTAGATAGTTTCATCTTCACCCTAGCAGGGTGAATTAGAACATCATGCAAAATAAAACAAATTCAAATTAAATTACAGCATTCAAACCCTAAAAATAGACTTGGTATTCTCTCACATCAAGAACAACCATTTATATCTCACAACTCACTCGAGCAAATAATTAAACAATACCCAAACCTCTTTCCTCCCTTGTCTCGTCTCTGACTCCATTGATGTGATGTTGGAGAAAAACCCTAGCTCCAATTATCTCTAACCTAGCTTCTAGGGTATGGAGAAGCTATGATACAGATAACTCGAGATAGAGAGGCGGAGCAGGTGGCTACTCTTGGTGCGGTTGGTGCTTTCAGGAGAAGGAGATGGTGGTGGTGAGGTGGTATGATCGGGGAAGAGGAAGAGAATGGGTTTTCTCTGCAGGTGTCGGAGAAGAAAGAGAAGAGAAAGATGAAATGGGGATGTGGTCGATGGGAGTAGGTATAGGTGATTTTGTTGTTGAGCGGGCACAGTAAGGAATGATGTGAAAGGTGGAGCGACCGTTGGATCTCAGTGAGCCCGATGCGTGGGTTGATGCGGCCGTCGGATGTAGATGGAGCAAATCTAACGGTTCAAATGGTACGGGCTTGGATCCGGGTCTTGGGTCTTGGACTGCTCAAGCCCATATCTTGTAGATGGGTTGCTCCTTGTTGGGTTGCAACTGTTGCGTGCGCGGGCTTTGGATTTCTGCTCTAGAGACTCTTGCCTCCAATTTTTTGCTCTTTTTGGTTCCTCAATTTCTCCGAGCTTTATTTACTACCTAAAAACACAAAATTAATTAGTACAAATATTTATTCTTGAAAACAGGGAAAACACGGATTTTGGGATAATATCTGATTTCTGAGCACAAAAGATGAGTTAAATGCCAATAAATAGATGTAGAAATATGCAATATTTGGCACTCATCACTTTCCTGCTACTTGTTTCTCCTCTATTAAGCTTGATCTCACCGTTTTCTGCTGCTATATTCTCTTGCTTTAGTTCATTACTTTTAACCGTTGGGTTAGCTGCTGATATGCAGTTAGTTGTGCCTCCTGGTGTTCGTCTAGTGTTAGGCTTATTGCTATTGATATTGGTTTTTATGGTGGAGATTAAATCATTTTTCCAAAAAACATCACCATTCCATCTCCATTTTCTTCTACCTTTCCGTATGATGCTATCGTATCTTATACAAACCCCCAGCCTCTTTCTGTTCTTTGCAGCGGTTGAGTATCTATTACTCTTGCACGACCAGTTTCTATCATTATTGGCCATCATCACCAATTTTGAGCTTTTTGGCATTTTAACAAACAACTGGCTTGCAAAAAACCCAAACTGATAGCCACAGGAAGAAGAAGGAACCTAGAGACAAAAAAGAGAGGAACGAGAGAGGGACAACCACCAAGATGAAGAAATAATGAGATATCAAACGACGGAGCAAGAACAGAAGGCCAATTGAACTGGAGCAAAAGAGTCACAAATCACCTAACGAGAAACAAGTCACCAAAAATAGAGTCACCAAACTAGAATCACAAAAACTAAAATCACAGTAACCAGAATCCCAAAAAGAACAAGAATCCAAAATAGAACCACGGGAAAACAGGAGAGTTTCTAATTCTGATCACTCTCCGACCAGAAAAACAACCGGGAAAACATACTACGGTCTCTTAATGTAGCCTAACGGTCTTAAAAGGACAACATAATGGATAGAAAATGGAACTTCTGTTTCACTCCAAGGAGAGAACCGAGATGAGGAAAGAGGAGAGAACGTATTGTAAAGTTCAGTTTCACTTAGCCTACACCATTCCTTATGTCATGGCCAAATGAGTAGTGTCTTACACATAAAATTCAGGGCATAGTAGTAGTTTTCACTTGCATGTGCGGAACAATTTGTAGTTTATAAAAAAAAAGGTCAAATAGTTTTTGGATGGGAATATCGATAAACTGCCCCACTCTCAATTTCCGGTTTAATAAGTTGTCCCCGTTTTTTTCAACTTTTCAAAACTGCCCCCACTGTTAAGTTTTCCATCTAAATTTTTACTTATTTACCCTTTACTTGTCGTGTTTATCTTCTATTTCAATTTTTCAGGTTAGTCGAGTTCGGTTCATGGATTCAGGGTTCATGTTAGGGCTTTAGGGTTCATAGTTCAAGGTTCAGGGTTAGGGGTTTAGGCTTCAGGGTTCATAGTTCATGGTTCATGGTTCAGGGTTAGGGGTTTATGGTTCATAATTCAATGTTCAGGGTTACGGGTTTAGGGTTTAGGGTTCAGGGTTCAGGGTTCAAGGTTCAAGTCATAGTTCAGGGGTAAATATGACTTTTTAATAGATGAGATAACTGCCACCCTGCATTTAACCGGATGGAAAACGTTATTTGAAAAAGAAAAAAAAAATGGGGCACTTTAGAAAAGTGCAAAAAAAACGGGGGCACTTTAATTACCCTAATTCAAAAGTGGGTCACTTTATCAAAATTCCCTTTTTGGATCCATATCTTGAAGACAAGGTAGCTGAACGCTTCTCCTATTCAGTTGAATGTTCATATATTTGTATCTACCGGTGACAGTGAAAAGTGTACAGCTTTGGTCTGGTGCTTGCATCTCGGGAAATAAGATATGCTCATTGTTTGACTTCTATTCGGGTTAGGTTCTTTCCAAAGTCCTACACAAGCAATTCATATAATTATCTGCATGTTCAACTGAATGCACGAGATTGTAAATTGATTTTATTTACGAAGGACAGTGATAATACTTTTGAATTTGGATGAAATAATTCTGGTATACAATCTTTGTTATAGAAAGCCTTATTGTGAAGGTTTACAATATGAACGAGATAAAGTTTTTTATTACGTGTCATTAAATAAGAAAATCACTTTCATTCTTTCTCTCTATAGAGTGTTCTGCATTTTAAGTGTTGCTCAAATTATTTGATTTTTTTTTTTGATCCAAATCGACTACAGGCAGAAAGCTTTGGGAAAGAAGTTTGCAACCGCTACATTCGGACAGTGATCACCTATAAGTTTTGCTATTGGATATTTGTGAAGTCTTAAATAGATTCTGGTAATAACCATTTCTCATAAATCCATATTAATTTAGAGGCAGATAGAATTGAGAAGCAGTTCGACGATTGCATTTTAATTTTAGAGTATGTATTTTGGTTCACAATAATAACGTTATCTTTTACTAATCTTTACATTGTCCTTTATTACACCATGGTTCAAAAAATCACCTCCAGATTTTTATTACACCATCAATGGTTTTTCACCAGAACAGGTGACTCAAAAGACTCAAAAGGTGGTGAAAACATTGGTTCTAGGAAGACTCAAAAGGTCTGTTTGAATTTAAGATCTAGGGATGGCATGTTGACTGTTGGAAAAATGGGTTAAAAACAAGAGGATGAATAAAGAAAAACATAAACCAAACAATGGTGTACCCCTGACTTCAAGGCTCTTTCGATTCTTTTAGACAATAATTCGACCTTTCCCAATTAAATTGGCGAGTACAACAGGTCTCTCGAATTATGCCTTAAGGATTCAATGAAGCCCTAACACCGTAATCGAATTCAAGGATTGTACTTCCTTGACCCCGACCAAGTATCACACTATATAAGATTCTGATGATGCTATTAGAGAAGAAGAAAACATATTTTTTTTGATATGATGATAAACGAGTTTTGGGAGATGCTATTTATAGATGTTTTCGCATCTGTTGGGAATGGCGTCTGTTGGAATCGAAACAATGAGTCTCTTCATCATCAGACATGAATGGTGTCTGTTGGAATCGAAGATTCTGGATATGATTCTAACTGTCGAAATAGTTACGTACCACCAATATCGTAACTTTCCTCTTGCCTTGAAATATAGAGTCCAAGAAGTTGAAAAACAAAGGAATGAAGATTACGCATCAGTTCATCTTAGGAGGACGATTTGCTTTTGTTTGCACTCTTATTATTTATTATGTTAGGAGGACGTTATATTAATTTTCGGTTTTATTTTTGTTTCTCCTATAACAACACACGTACAACTATTTTATCTGCTTGGGTTTTTCTATTCTCAATAATGGATGCAGTCACCTTAACTCAAATGATTGGCAAGGCAATGGAGATGAATGTGTATGCTCTTACTATCTTACATGGGCATTGCAGTGCATAAATCGATTCATGATTAACACTGGTTATAAAATTTTAGTTGGTCAAGCTTTGAAGGTAAGATAGCTGACCTGTATTTTGAGAATGCAATTTGTATTTTACAGTATTTGTGCATATGAAACCAAAAAACTTACTGAAACTATATCTTCCTCTTATAAATTTTTTTTTCCTAATGTTGTTAGTTCTACTTGAAAAAACAACAATCAGTTCTTAAGCCTTTGAACTTTTATATTTTCTCCTCCCTATTAGGTTTCAGTAGGACTGCCACTCCTATCACGGTTGCAGCGAGTTTTGATCAAGTAGTTTCTTGCTTTGTTCTAGAGCTAACTTTTGTTCTGTAGCTAACTTTACAGAACTGCAGATCAAGGCTGTTCGGTTGACGTAATCAATGACCAGGCAATCTTCGATAGCTTGACAAACTATTTTGAAGTGTACAGTGCTTCTCCTACAAGGTAACATTTTTCGTGCCAATTCTTAAAATGGTTCACCAAATTTTTCTGCTTATAAAAAAACAAAAAAGAATTGCTTCAGTTGATTTGGCAGTTTACAAAAGTTAAGTGCCTTATCGACATAAAATATGTATGTATACTCATCTGTTGCACAAAAGTTATAGAGACTTTAGGCACTACTATAAAAGCGTGAATGTGAAGAAGTTGAGTTACTAACCTGTATGTTTTGTCGTTTGCATGCACATGCTGTGAAGGATTCTAACGACATTTAGTTGCTATTCAAATTTTATTCTCAAGGTGTTGCTCACTCAAATAATCTGAAGACATCCATTATAGTGGATGATGAATACAACTATTGTATTCAAGGGATTGAGTTTCCGCCTGATATGATTGATAACGAGTGATGACAATGATGTGGGTGATATATTGGTATTGCATACCACCCGTCACTTTTACGAAAGAGTTCAACAAGACTACTACGTCGTTGCAGATGATTTTACAAATGTTTTTACACGTCAAGAACAAAATGAACTAAGAAATCCTTCCGTAAACCAGATGTTAAAATAAAATATTTCACTTTTGAAGTGTATTTTTTTCGGTGTCAAAAAGGTGTATTCTGTTGGTGCCTATAATAGGATACGAATAAATGATGGATGTAAGAAGCTGCGCCTTTGTAATTTTCAGTCGTGCATTTGATTATGACAATTCTTATTTTTACCCTGGAGAAAGGCTTCGATAACATGACCACATTCTATACTTCGACTATTCTCATTTGGTTTCAAACAACCGTATCATCTGGGAAGAGTCAATTATTTATGGCATTGGTTATACGTGCATTTTGTAATCAATGCTACACTGCACCTTACAACCAAAGAAGATGTTAGATTGTTGATATCAAGTAAGATAATTTAAGGTGATAATATGAGCAGTACTATAATATCAGGTAAGATAAACTCAAAGCTAATTTAAGGTCCGATTTTTTGAAAACGGTTTCAGACTTTACTCTCAGAGCCCTATAACAACAATATTGGTGTTCCTACAGGGACTCCCTACCTTACTTTCTTCTAATTAATTCTCCGATTGGAATGTACGTGAAGATAAATATCTAAGTCCACATAGGATAGACATTCATTTTCTATAAAATTCTTCTTCAATTCCAACTTCTTAAATTAATGTGAAGATGATATGGCTTAAATTTTGTTAGACATTCACCTTGACAATGTCAAATTTTATTTTTTTTGTTTTGGTTGTGACTCTCACTGTTTAGATTTTTATATGACTATTTTGCAAATCAGTTGTTGTAGATTCTCACGACATTGAGAAACAAACTGGATTTGCATTAGAGAGATTGCATGCTTCTTTGGCTGGCTGGCTGAACTGAGGAAGACGTAAGCAATGCCAAGTTTACAGATGTTTCTTTTGTGGTAGATATGCAACTGTACAGTCTGTACTGTAGGGAGACTTGGAACTCTAAACGGGGACGAATACCATTCGACGACAGATAAAACGAAAAGAATAATAAAACTCGATGATGTGTATGTGCAAGATTATGAATTCTTTTAAGTCAAAAAAAAAAAAATCTGAATATTCTTCAGGAGAAAATTTGCTCTTTTAGGTTTGTTATCTTTGAGATGACCTGAATACACTTTATTATGGTACATAATTGAATTTATTTAAGAAAATTAAGTTAATTTAGTTGGTATTTAAATATTTGTTCATAAAGCACCTACCAAGTAGCTTAAATACAATAGGTACTTTTCGCAGTGTTGTTTCTATTCTTCGTATTAAGAAGATTAGATGAGCTCTCCAGCTATATGAAAAATTGTCAAGTTTCTATACAAAGAAAAAATTAATGAAATGATATCATCTTTCATAATTTTTCTTAGATTTCTATAATTCCACTCCCTATATTTCTTCGCTTCAATGATTCAAATGCAATAAGATTCAATGGTCAAGAGGGACATCAAGCTGTCATGGCATTTGATTTTTCAACTGGTCAGTTCAGATTTTTGCTTCCACTTTTATTGGTCCATGTCCACTAGAATTACCAACAGATGGGACATTTGTCTACATGCTATTCGGGTTAGTATTATCTCTTGCGCACTCTCAAAAAATTTATAATCCTTTTTTATAATGGTTAATGGAATTTCTGTCTTGCTACTCTAAATTTTGATGTCTCATCTGAAAAGTATGTGCTTTATAAAGCATTCACCTTAACCACTCTGAGTTCACAAAATGGAGCAGCATTGTCTATTCTATGATCTATGCTTCTTTACTAACAATAATAATTTTGAGGGTTCTGGACAAAAATTTAAGTCGAAGAACTCTGCTGAAGTGTTCTCATCTTTGTGGAGCTGGGTAGAGACATGATGCTTGCAACCTAAAAATTGTTTCGTTTTACATTGATATATATGGTGTGGTAGAATGGATGACACATGCTGCTTCATCCCTTTCATTGCTTATTAACAAAGTACCAAAGACGCTTCTGGTATTAATTCTTTAAGTTAGTTTCATATCAGACCCGGTTATATGGGTAACTCCTTTTTGTTTTCAGAAACTGAAGGCTTTTTGGCAAGAAAAGGTCTTTATGGTTCTTCTCATTAAATGCGAAGGAGGTTACAGAAATAAAAAATGGGAGATATCAACTTTCTAGCAAAGAAGGTTACCATCTATAAGAAAAGTACAATAAAAAAGGCACGCCTGGAAGGGTCTTAGAAGGTATCATAGATGCGTACTACAACATGCCAGTTACATAGCTAAATTCATCAATGATCTGACTTCAAAAGGCCAAAAAAACAGTTTTGTGTTGCATCAACATTTTATTCTGTTTTTTCTTAATTTGTTTTGAAGAAAAAGAATGCAACATCAGTGTGCTAACTGCTTACTTTGCGGTAGATAAATCAATTACTCGAAAACTATAATGGACTGAACTATTTCAGTGAGTAGTTTATTTTAATTGATGAATTGGATGCCTTAATTGATTAACGGGTTATTATCCAACTCTACAGAGAATTTAGGTAATGCAAGACATAATGGTCCTTCATTCCGAAAGGTTTTATATGTTGAGGCCAAGGGTAAATGCAAATGAAGTGATTAATTCAGACACTTTTCGTCAAATTCAAGCATGAGGGCAGTTAAAGAGCAATTTTATTAGTATGTTTTTCGTCTATGCGCGGAGTTGCTTCACCTAAGATGAGAGAATGAAAGAATATAATAGAATTAAGACTATGATGACATCAAGCATCCCTAAAACACTTCGATAATGGGGGCATCGGGAAACCTTCGCAGAATGAACATGTAAGAATGCGTGGTTAAACCCAGGAAAAATAGTAAAACCAAGAATTTAAAATAAATTATTACTGGTCAAATTTTAAGCTACTAAACTTGCGTCCTAAATGACAAAGGTATGGGGTCAAGTGCCATCACGGTGGAAGAGAGTATGCATGCAAAGGACATGATTGCTGTTATAGATTTTCATTTCCTTTATTCTTTCGTATCTATCATACTTTTAATAGAATGTTTTGGGACCCCTTTCAAGCATATCTTATTGAACCCAGTATAACTACTTTCTACATTTTTTTTTACTAGAAAAAATAATAGGAAAAAGATATTACGATGACATTTTACGAAAATGACATGAGCAAGATACTACATTGACAGTACTGATGATGAGAAGAACTCACCAAGAGACACATTAGGCATGAAACCCACACTATGTCCATTGCATACTATGACCTCGGTATAGGAATCGCAAAGGGTGGGTTCCTTGGATCCAGAACTGCTATGCACATCCGGTGGATATTGTGGCCTTCCATCATGGATGCATTCGACGACGCTATAAAAGATGGTATGGATCCATTTTCATTGTCCCTTACATCATCGGCTTTCGTGAGGCTGGGCTTCTCCTTCGACCCTATCGGAAATGATAGGCCCACGTAATCTACTGTAGTAAAATTGCTCCATGGATATTAATTGTTGCTGCAACCACTATTGACTGTGATTTGGAGTACGATGTGGTCTTGGGTGGTGTCAGTGATGCTGCAAACAAGGTCATCAAGGTAAGTGCATTGCACAGTTCATCACTAAACCAAATAAATCAAAACTAATCAACTCAACCTTGAATTAAAAACTAATCAAAATTAATGTTTGCTTTGATTTCCTAAGAAAAGAAGCGATACAAAGGATTCTAATTTTTTGTTTCCCATGCAGATACTTTCATAAATGATACGTATAGTGTACTCACTAAACTAGATTACGTGACATGATATTCTGTTGATATGGAATTTTAAATCATTTTTAGTTGACATTATATTCGTATAGTGTACTCACGAGATAAAGCCATATCAACAAATGTACATCTTCGTCAACCATGGGATATGATTAACTAAAATTACTCTCTTTCAAGTCTTGGTTCCAATGTTCCACAGACCAATGGACCAGCAATCTATTTTTTGTGATTATACTCATATAATATTTTACACGTCTTCTCTTTTTGTTTTTCACTGGAATTGAATTCCAACTTTCTGTTTTTTTTGTTGATTGTTAGGCGCCCAGTGAGTCCTTACTCTTTGTGATTCTAGCATTTAGAGGTGTAGTTTCCAGGGAGGGAGAAGGAAAATGAGCTCCATTTAAAAATGATGGTATGACACATTATGTGGGTGCAAAATTTTAATTATTATGTTGGAAATGAATAAGTTAAAATGAAAACAGAGATGTACTTCGATACTGGAATTATGTACACTTACGATCAAATGAGAATCTTCCTTAATTTATGGAAAATTGTTGATACGCCAACAACAAAAAGTCTTTACAGAACGAGAATAAAACTACACAAAAAAACCGCCACATACAGAGCACCCCCCTGCACGTCTTCCGAGGGATTGGGGCCACTGGGACCCACAAACAAAAGAAGAAGAAAACTGTGAGAGCGGTTTTTACCTGGTTTTATTTCTCGGTCTGTATAAAAGCACTGAGCCAACAAAAGGTAATATCTACCAAATGGATAATTGGTGGAAAGGTGTACATAATTGACGTTGGATTGCATGGTTTCCTTCATTAGAGCATCTCCAAGAGAGTATAGGTCCTAAAAAACAGGTGCCACATAGAACTTTAGATATTCTAAAATAAAAACCTCTCTCCAATGGCAGTTGGATTATCAAAATTAAAACAAAAAAATCTCTCCAATGTTAGTTGGATAATCAAAAATTTGTGTGAGTTGGCGGTTTGAGTTTGGATGGGAGTATCTAATTTAGGTACTCCCAACCATACCCACATCATCAATATTTTTGTTTTAAAACTATTTGGGCCCACTTTTTAGATTGACTAACCTATAACCAAATAATAATTGTATTAAAATAAATATAGATACAACTATTACTGGAGATGTTTATTAAAATATAATTTTATATGTATATAATGTCAACTAAAAACCTATTTTTTAGGTTTCCACATAGGTTATATATCCAAACACCATTGGAGATGCTCTTATAGTGAGACTTTAGTTTCCTTAAAAAATAGGTTTGATATAATTTTTTATGTATCACTTTTTCATGTTCTTTATCAGGCTACCTCCTCCAAAATTTTCACTTTTTGTTGATTATATGGCATATATAGGGCTATGCTCCAGATTATGGCGGGACAATGAACACCTAAAAGTTGAATATAAAAGTGTTGCATGTGCCATGATTTGAGATTCAGGATGTGGATGATCCCCAAAGACCGCTGAGTAAGAGAATTATCAGGCTAGTTGAACAAAAAATATATAAAATTGATAAAAGGAAGCTATAGAATTGTATCAAGAGGGAGCATGTGTTGTTATTTTTCACCCTATGGACATGTAAAGGATTTAAAATCAGTACACGCGCACATACTACTAGAATTCATAAAATATTTAGAACAAACTCACGAAATAAGCGTGAACAACATCTCTACTCCGTGGAGGATACATCTATGGAAAGATATTGGAATGGCGTGGAAGAGGATTTTCAAAGTCGTTAATGGTTCAAAGACCTGATGGATTGATAATCAACCTCCTTTTCAATGCTTGGTTCAACAATTTTTGCTTGAGCCGACACTGGTTGGCACATTTGCTAATCTTAGCTTCACTAGGAAGAATGCTCAATTGGTTGCTGATGCTATTCCCCTAGGCTATGATATTTTGTTATTGATATCTTTTCAAGAACCAAGTGGCTAATTTGTCTGAGATCTTACAACTTAATTTTTATGCTTAGTTTTTTTAGTGGGGGAAAATATTTCTAGCCCAATTTTACATTTTTGTATATCACAAACCCATCAATAAGATTCCATACAATAAGAATCAGTTATAACAAGAATTAATTACACAAATAACCTTTTACTTAATTTAAATTAATTAAACCAAGAAAAAATAGTTATAGTTAACGTGACTCCTAAAAAATCTCACTAAATATCTACCTCCCTAATTTTAGCCGTGATTGCTAACCTCAATAACTCACTAAATGTCACTAAATGTTATCCTAAAAAATCTCACTAAATGTAATCCGTAAGTAACCCACCTTAATTAACTTTCGTAAAAAAAAACTAACCTCAATTAACTCCTTTAAAATCCTCTCCTAAATCATTATTTAAAAAAAATTCAAATATCACCAGCATATGAAAAAACTCCCCCTCATTCCTCATGAACGCACCTTTTATTTTACCCAATTTCTATGAGATGTTTTCAATGGAAGTTTTAACTGATTCTTTAAACTGATTCTTTAAACTTTTAAACTAATGATCTTTTTTAAAAAACTCTGGTCTTGATTCTTATCGATCCTCTCGCTTATATGTTCTATAGTTGTCCAACGGTTGTGGAATCGTGATTTCAAAAATCTTAGTCCTTCTTGTTTGTTCGATTAAGTTTTCAATCTTTTTTATTTCTAGAAACTCATTTGTTTGATGGAAGCTTAAACTTCTTTGTGCAGATTTCATTGGCTAGTATGTTGCGGGGAATCCAGTGGTGGAGTTTCAAGATGCTTGCTGCACTTGGAATACAGGCAGTGGTGTTAATAGCAGTGGTGCTCACCATCTTCTCAGAAAAGGTGGTCCATAGTAGTAGAGATCCTATAGTCATTACCAAAAAAGATATGCATACATTCCTTGATGATCATCATGATCTTTCCTTCAATAATCAAACTTGGAATCCTCATCCAGAAATCCACCGAACCAGTCAAACCAAAATTCAAATTTTGTTGCCTCCTAAACTCCTCCGTCATTATAGGCATGCTTCTAATCAAGTCAAACAAACCATTCAATTAAAATTCCAGAATATCGTACATCAAAGACTGTTGCTATATCATAGGCATGTTTACAACAAAAAAGGCAACTGTATGCATGATTACAGCATGGAAAGATATCCTAGTATTTTCTTTATCTTTTCCAAAGATTTGAAACAGAATACTCGGATCTGGGCAACAAACAAACTAGGTAAGCTCATCATCTATATAACAAAAAACCCACTCTTTGAACCCCCTTACTCTGTCTTCCCTACACAAAATCATCGCATAGCTAGTACTCTACAAACTTTAGGAAACCCTACAATGGCTGAAAACAATGGAAACCGCATAAATATCCTCTCTAGACAACTCAGAAATGCAGCGATTGCGATTCCAGCAACTGAGAGGCGAGTAGTGGGTACTTCACAGAATATCAATGCTGCAGCAGATGAATGGACTCATGCTCTACTTTGTCAGCTTAAGTCAAAAACCAAGATCGATATGAAAATCATCAGAGCCGGAGTCAACTCGTTATGGAGACAATACGAGGGAAGGAGATTCGAGTTATGGGTCATAACTTAATGCTGGTGAAACTCAACAATGAAGAAGAGCAAAATGAAATCATAAAAAATGGTCCCTGGATTGTTGGTGGAGCCCTGTTTGCGGTTCAAAAATACTATCCTCACATCCCTTTACAGGATTATGTATTCAAAACCCAAGTTTATACTATTGAGTTCAAGTACTTGAAACTTGAACACATGAATGTCACAATTGTTGATGAAGCCTTGGCATACATGGGAACAAAAATTTCAACTAAGCCAGAAAACTGCAGACCCAGATATGGAAACACTGTCTCGGCTCGGATAGAGATAGACCTCAAGAAGCCTCTGTATCGTGGTGGATGGTGGAAAACTTTGGATGGAAAAGAAGCGTGGGTTAGATATCACTGGTGTCTACAGCCAAACAACATCTGTGACAAATGCTGGGTAATTGATCACGTGGATGAAACATGCATGCAAACAAACTATCTTCTGCACCTAGATAGTTTGTCTTCTGAGGAATACGAAATCTACATGAATGAAGAAGCAGATGTGTACGAAGCCAGAGATGATGAAAGGAGCATAGATAACTCTTTTGCAGAAGAAATGGCGGCGGATGAATCCAGACAAAACAAAAGAATGAGAAACTCAACCCTAAACCAAGCTCCGTCTATGAACCCTCACAATCTGCATGTCTTACCACCAAACTCTAGGGAAAACATCAACCAAAATGCTATGGACAACAATGTTACTGAGTTGATGGAAGCTGATATTCCAAGTGCAAATGACTTGATCCCTGCAATTGAAAGCCAAGGAACATCTGCTCAGGTAACCACCAGAATTTTTTTCTTTATCGTTATTCTCAGTAATTGTTTTCCTACTTGCATTTACTTCCATCTTCCCTATATCCATCGAAAGTATCCATCTTTGTTTGTTGTGATTATCATCATGAAAGTAATCTCTTGGAACTGCAATGGTTATGGGTCTAAAGAAACTAGGAATTATTTAGCAGACCTAAATAGAATGCTCAATCCTGACATTGTCTTCCTCCAAGAAACCAAAGTTAACTCTGATAAAATTCTAAGCTACATAAGACCTTTGAACTTCCCCAATAACTGCTATGTTCCCTCTGTTGGTAAAGCTAGGGGTATTTGTCTCATGTGGAAAGATGGGTTTGAATTTGAAATTTTATACAAGGATAAAAATATGTTCCATTGCTTAGTTTGTAGTGACCCAGCTAAACCAAAGTGGTTGTTATCTTGTGTCTATGGCTCACCATACCCACAAGAGAAAATCACCCAATGGAAGTGTATCGAGAATATTTGTGATTTGTATAACATCTCAGCCCCTTGGGTCATGATAGGTGATTTGAATATCATTCTGCATAGTGAGGAGAGAATAAACATCAATGGTTCCACTTCTCAAGCTTCCCCTATAGCTCAAACTATACAAGATATAGGTTTACTAGACCTAGGATTTCAAGGAAACCCCTTTACTTGGACTAGTAACAAACATGGAACTGGGAAAATCAAATCTAGACTAGATAGAGGTCTTATCAATACTGAATGGTTACTAAATTTTCCTAATACTTGTCTTAAGCACTTACCTTTCCTAGGATCAGACCATAGTCCCATTTTTCTTGATATGTCACCAAATGAGAAACAAAACATGAGAAATTGGAAATTTTTTGAATGCTGGTTGCGTGATAACTCTTGTAAAATTCAAATTAACAATGCTTGGACCAAGCAATTTAGAGGTTCTACAGCTTATTCTCTTGATCAGAAGCTTGGGGAAACAAGAAGAGCTTTATCATTATGGAATAAAACAACTTTTGGCAATATACATCAACAGTTAAGCATCTTGCAACAGCAGCTCATAACACTTCAACAACCAGGGAGTGACAGCAACAATACTGCACAGATATTAAAGCTGGAACAAGAAATCAATGAATGGCATAGCAGAGAAGAAGAGTTTTATCGGCAGAAGTCAAGGGATACCATGTTTACAGAAGCAGATCAGAACACTAAACACTTTCATCTCCAAGCCAACAAAAGAAGAGCTCGAAACAGAATTGAATCCCTTCAAAGACCTAATGGAACTTGGTGCAGCGGAAGAGATAATCTGGAAAATTTACTCATAAATCATTTCCAGAACATAATGAGCACTTCCAATCCAAGCTCTGATGAAGATTTTCTCGATGTCTTACCAACCTGCATCACCAGAGAGGATAATACAATGCTTACTAAAATCCCAGACATTACAGAAATTGAAGCAGCGCTCAATAGCATGCAACCCTGGAAAGCTCCGGGACCGGACGGATTTCCACCTGGTTTCTTTCAGTCTCAATGGGAAACTGTCAAAGAAGATGTTGTTGACATGGTTAAAAGTTTCTTTGTTTCAGGGAAGATCTTAAAGAAGATGAACAAAACCAATATTTGTCTAATACCAAAGACTCAGCTCCCACACACGCCTGGTGATTATCGTCCAATTGCCCTGTGCAACTCAACATATAAACTCATCACTAAGATTATGGCGAATAGATTAAAGCAGCATCTTGAGAAGATTATTTCTCCCATGCAGGCTGCATATGTTCCTGGTCGACAGATAGGTGATAACATTCTTCTAGCTCAAGAGATCATTCATTGTATGAAAAGAAAGAAGACCAAGAAAGGATTCATGGCTTTAAAACTGGATATGAGTAAAGCATTCGACCGTGTTGAATGGAATTTCCTCAACAAAGTCATGCAGAAATTAGGCTTTGACAGTAAATGGTGCCAGCTGGTTCATGAGTGCATAAGTACAACAGAAATTCAGATACTCCTTAATGGCACACCATGCAGATCATTCAAACCATCCAGAGGCATTCGCCAAGGTGATCCGCTCTCGCCTTATTTATTTCTTCTCACAATGGAAGTTCTCACAAGGTCGCTGGCAAAGGCAGAAAACTCAAAACAACTGCAAGGAATTAAAATCTCAAGAAATGCACCACCAGTAACGCATCTTCTCTTTGCTGACGATTGTTTGTTATTTGCAAAAGCTGACATGCATAATGTTAACACTTTGTTGGAAGTAATAAACAAATTCAGTGAAGTATCAGGGCAACAAGTGAATTTTCAGAAATCTGCAGTTTATTTCACCAAGCATATTCATCCCAGGCACTGTCGAATTTTGCTGAGAAGACTAAGGATGAAGAGAATGTCAATAGATGAGAAATATTTGGGGCTTCCACTCTTCTTAAATAGGAAGAAAACCAGCTCTTTTTCAGGGCTTGTAGAGAAGACGAAGTCAAGACTCTCTAGATTGAATGGCAAACTCATGAATCAAGTTGGAAGATCGATAATGGTGAAAAGTGTTCTCAGTACAATGCCATCTCATCACATGAGCGTTTTTAAGGTACCAGAAACTACAATCAAAGACCTAGATCAAGCTCAGCGAATGTTTTGGTGGGGGAAAAAGGATGCCAGAGGGTTATACTTTATATCCTGGCCAACTGTCAGTAAAGAAAAACTGCAAGGAGGTATGGGCTTTCGTGATCTGTCTATTTTCAATAAAGCACTGTTGGCAAAAACAAAGATGGCGTTTGTGCAATGAACAGAACCAACTCGGTCAACAAACAATGAAACGATGTTACTTCCTAATACTAATGCAATGCATGCTAAAAAGGAAGAAAAATGGTTCTTGGGCCTGGCAAAGTGTATTCAATATGCTCTCCTTCATTAAACAATTTAGTTTCGGAGTGTTGGAGACGGAAAGAAAATCGCATATGGGAGGACGTTTGGCTACCGGGAAAGTGCACACCACCGGTCCCAATTTGTACCACCCGAAGAAATAGCCACTTACAAACAAGTTTCAGATTTGATCGATCAAGATACAAATTCTTGGAGGACACAATTGGTGCAACAACTTTTCAATAGGGAAGATGCACACCTAATACTCAAGATACGAATTCCACTGTATTGTCAGGACAGGCTGGTTTGGACATTAACAAGAGATGGTCGTTTCTCGGTAAAGTCAGCCTATCGTAAGCTGCTGGAAATCAAACAAAATGGTGCAAACAATTGGGATACAGAGGAAGCTCGATTCTGGAGACAGCTATGGAGCATTGATACACTTCCTAAAGTGAAACACTTTTTATGGAAGTGTCTCATTGATATAGTCCCTTCAAACGAACGAATGGCGAGAGTTTTAAACTACACAGGAGGAGACTGCAGTGTATGCAATCAAGGAACAGAAACAACACGACACATTCTAATGGAATGCAGTTACTCAAGAGCTGTGTGGTTCACAATGCCAGGAGCCCTTCACAGCATACAAAACAATGGGAATTCGGTAGGAATTTGGATCAGAAGCTGGTTTCAAGATGGGATGAATAATATAGTGGATGACTGGCTAGTTCGAATGGCCAATACGTCCTGGGAGATATGGAAGGCGAGATGCGATCACACCTTTCAAAAGATAATACCCAATCTAGTTGGCATTATCAAAAAGACACAGCTTTTGAACATGGGAACAGGAAAAGCTATGAGAGCAAAGCACAAGAACACATCAAACACAAACCTACACAATCTGGCTGATACTCGCTGGACCTTTCCTAATGCTCCATATCTTTCTATTTGCTGTGATGCTTCGTATAAAAAAGTGAACAATAATAATTTTTCAGGCATTGGACTGATTGTGCGCAACTTTGCGGGATCATTCGAATTCGAAGCCGCACCTATGCGGATGAACACGTAAATCCAGAGCGGGTGAGTGTCTTTGGATTGCTACATGCAATGGTGGGCATATAAGGAAGGGATACAAAGAAGCGTATTTTGAACTTGATGCGCAATCAGTTGTTGAAGCAGTCAATGGGGATTACCACAAGGTAGCGTGGGATAACCAAGCACTCGTTCTAGATATTAAGTCTATGTTAAGCAAAAATCCTCTATGGATATGCAAGTTTATTAGTAGAGAATGTAATAACCCAGCCGACAAAATGGCTAGGCACGCAAGAGTCTTTAAAAATTCAAACTCATGGATTTCAAATCCTCCCAATTTCATTGCTCCAACTCTTCTGAAAAGGATAGAATATGTGTAATCCAATCCACTCTTTAATAAAATTTTTCTCTTAGTATCAAAAAAAAAAAAAATGAAAAAACTCCTATTATCACCCCCCTTAAAAAATTCCAATTATCACGAAATGAAAATGGGAAGAATTACGGTTTTTACAAAATGGTAAAAAAAAAAACTCTAATTATCACCAACAATGGAGAAAATTCCAGTGATAAAAATTCAAGTTTTCAGTTGAGATATTATAATTTTCATAAATTGATAAGAAAAATATAAGAAAATATTAATTATCACTTTCAAAAAAACTTTGAAAACTGCAATTTTCACGAGTTTCAGAAAGGTGGAATTCGCAATCTTCACAAGTAAAATACCAACATTTGAAAATTTTAGTTTTCACAAGTTGCAATGGTGATAATTTTGATATAAACTTATTGTTTCTCACAATTTTCAAAAGTTAAGATAACAGAAAGCCCTGAAAAAAAATCAACAAAAATAAGAATCAGTGTTGAAATTCTGTTAATTAAATAAAATTTTCAATCAATCAGATCGAATATAGATGACAAAGAGTGCTTCAAAAATATTGTAGATATGCAAGGATGACCTATAACTGATGGGCGTATACCATCACTAGTATCTGACCAAAATTAAAAAATGGAGGGAAACCCATGGATTCATTGACATATGTTTAATTCCCACTTGTGTATTGCTGATTCTCTTTGTCTCTTTCACATGTATTGATGTATAGGTAACAGCTGCAATAGTAAACTTATTAATGGTGATCCAATGTTTACTATTGTGCTTATGGAGGAAAGAGAAAGCATAAATTAACCAGAATAGACGTCATCAAATAATGGTAGCCAATTGACCTAAATTAACGTTACAAACCCATAAAAAGCGCCATCACCAATCCACCGATATTTATTATTTTTATTTTTTTAAAGGCTAATTCAGTCTACTTAAAATGTGATAATATAAAGTCAATTTAAAACTACTAATCCTAGCAGTAGATCTATTCTTTTGGGCTGCATATATATGTAATCTTAATGATGGGTTATTAGAAGATAGAGGACTCAAACTTGGGTTCCTCAGAAATTTCCATTTTTTTTAGTCATATGTTGTTTTTTTGTCTCTTTCTTAATAGTTTAGAGAAAATAAGAAAAAAAAAATTCAATTTGAGTTCCTTAGAAAAAATAATTGATTATAATAAATTTTCAAAACAACTTTTCCTGTTTATGGAAATAATGGATTTTTTCAATTATGATTAAAATAAGCAATTATTATAATTGTTACCAAACGCATATAGAATCCATTATAATCTGCATAATGGATTATAAGCTGATAATCCATTAAATAATGGTTACCAAACAGCCCCTTAGAATAATTTTTTTTTTGGTTTCCCTTTTATAAATTTCCCTAATGTTGAATGATTTACCCTCATCACTTCCAATACATTTATCTTGGGAACATGGAAAAAATCAATAAAATAAGAGTTTATATCCACTAAAATATTAAAAAGGTGTAATTATTTTTGGGAATTACTAAAAGCATTAACTAAACTTATTAATGTCACACTCTTTAATAAGGCTAAATATGGAAGAAATCACATTGGAATTGGTTTTATGCCTATTTATTGGGACTAAAGAATTTTACTACTTCGCATTTATATTAGGGACGGAGGGAGTAAATAACAAGAAAAAAAAAAGTTACCAAACAGGGAGTAAAGTAGTTGATACGTGTTGATCTCTGTACCTTGGTGACTATTATTATAGAGGCAGAATTCAGAATAATAATAGACGAGAAACTTAGAAAACGGAACACAAGTAGTAATTCGAAGACAATATCTTCTCTAGATTATGAACAAGAAAACTATTACAATTCTCTTTGTTACGCTCACAATCTCAAACGGTGGATTAACCTTAAACTGTTTTACTAAGCTTGCTTTTACAATAATTAATTGCCTCACAAACTTTGTTCTAGGTCCGTGTATCACACAAACCTCCCTCTCTAGGTGTGTCTGTATCACAAACCTTACTCTAGATGTTTTAGCTATGAGCTAAACATCTCTATTTATAGCTTTAACGGTTTCCCGGAACCTTCTAGGAATCTATTTCCTTATCTAGGAATAATTCATTTTCTAGGTATATTACCTTGTCTAGGAATATTCCTTATCTAGGAATAATTCCTTTTCTAAGTATATATTTCCTTATCTAGAAATATTACCTTGTCTAGGAAACATTCTTTTTCTAGATATATTTCCTTATCTAGGAATATTACCTTGTCTTGGAATATTTCCTTATCTAAGAATACTGCCTAAAAATCAGTATTCCTTCCCAAAATTACAATTCTATCCTCAATCCGTTTATGAGGATCACTAGTTCCCGGGGAGATGAAGATACACATGTATCATGCGCCCCCGCTCAAGAACTTGAACTCCTGTGAAAGTTAGATTTGGAGGTTATGGAACTCGAGGGTTCCTTTCACCTTACTGAACCATCTCTCCTTGCTGGAAACTTGACCTCGACATCTAATTTGAAAAGCGTCCATATCTCCTCGTCTTGTCTTAGTCACTCTTCGTTCCATGATGCAATCTTCTTTGAGCGGTTCTTTTTTTTCTTTTTCAAAAACACCAGATGGAGTCGTAGTCTTTTTCTTCGCCTTCCGCTTGGGTGTATAAGAATGAATACCTTCAGTCGATTCCTTAAGGGTAACTTGAACCGACTGCGTGTATGTTTGTAACTCAACCACCTTTTCTTCCATAGTTTGTGGTTCGCTATGCTTAGGATCATCAACTGACTTTCCCATCTTCGATTCCCTTGTTATCCTAACGCTTCTAGCTTCTCGAGCACCTCACCAAGTTTTACGTAGAGAGACCTAGTGAAAACCATAAACCACGGGAATCTTCCCTAAAAGAAAGAACCTTGCTCTGATACCAACTTGATACGTATTGATCTCTATACCTTGGTGACTATTATTATAAAGGCGGAATTCAGAATAATAATAGACGAAAACTAGAAAACAGAACACACTAGAAACCACATTCGAAGAAAATATCTTCTCTAGTTTATAAGCAAGAAAACTATTATAATTCTCTCTTTGTTACGCTCACAATCTCTCTAAACAGTGGATAACCTTAAACTGTTTTTCTAAGTTTGCTTTTACAATAATTAATTGCCTCACAAACTTATCTCCAGGTGATTTCTCTCAAAAACCTCCTTTCTTTGATCTTGGTGAGTCTGTATCACAAACCACACTCAAGATATCTTAGCTATGAGCTAAACATCTCTATTTATAGCTTTAATAGTTTCCCAAAAACCTTCTAGGAATATATTTCCTTATCAAGGAGTAATTCCTTTTCTAGGTATATTTCCTTTTCTAGGAATATTACCTTGTCTAGGAAATATTCCCTTTCTAGGTATATTTCCTTATCTAGGAATATTCCTTATCTAAGAATACTGCCTAAAAATCAGTATTCCTTCCTTAAATTATAATTATATCCTCAATCCTTCTTGAGGATCACTATTTCTCGGAGAGAGGAAGTGATAGGTGTCTAAAACACCTTAATATTTATTTATGGTTTATGCTTTCTTTGCTAAGTTTTCTTGTAAATTATGTATCTTATGTTTGTTTTTGAGTATTTAGGTACTTTGGAGTCATTTGGAACAAAAAAAGAAGAAATGTCGCTTAAAAGGAAAAAAAGGTGCAACTGCTGTTGGAGGCGGATTATTTCTCATTATTTGCTTTTATTTCTTCATCTCTGTCTGAAAAGTATGTCGGATTTAGTGATGCAAATTTCTGTCTGAAAAGCACGACAACTTTAGTGATTAAGAGAAATTGAAGAGAGGAAATGGGTATGAGAAATAAGAGATGGTTGTTGTTGGTCGAAGAATTCGAGGGAGAAAAAGCGCCAAGATGAGTTGCATCGATGCACGCATCTAAAGCTCATTGGAGGCCAAGGACATTGTCAGTGAAGCTGGAGCTAAAAGAGAATTTAATTCTCTTTGTTGCGGTCTGAGAAATAGACGGACATGGACTTGAAATGGAGCTTAGGTGCCAGCAATATGAAGTTTCTATGGTGTGGGCTTAACATTTGCTTGGACTATTAATTGTTCAGTGGACTTCATCTCAGGGTCATACACGTTTGTGCTAGAAGATAAAAATTAGGTTTTCATAGAAACTCAATTTCATGAGCAGAGGAGGAGGCCGAGCTTTAACCAGTGAGCTGCTACACTAATTTTGTTGCCGCAACCAGTTCGAGAACCATTTCTTGCCGCCGGTTAACCTTGTTCATATGGGTTCTCACCATGGGTCAAGAGACGTAGCTGAAGCCGAGAAAACGAAGGAAGAATGGAATGAATTTGTTGGTATTTTGGACCAGCAACAGGAAAGAGATTGAGCTGTTGAAGTCACGGATTCTGCTGAGTGTTTGTGTGAAATCAGTGGCTCGTGTTTGTGTGGTGGTTGTAACACAAGATTGCAGACTAAATTAGGTTCGAAATGATGAGCAGTTGATGCAGTTTTAAGACCAATTGAACCAGAGAAGATAATGGTTGTTGTTGGCTGATAATTGGGACTGAATTTGAAGATTTATGATTGTTGAATGGTTTCGAGCTATGGGTTTGTTGCGAAATTGAATTTACGGGGAGTTCGGATGAGTTTGGAAGCTACTGAAGAAGAGAACGACAACACCACCAGGTTGTGTACAAAACTGTTCGAGTAAAAGCCTAAACGACTTCTTCACCTCTTTGAGCTCACCGTTAGTTGAACACCGTGTACAAGGGGTGTTCTTTGAAATATGATGTTGTTCGTAAGATTTTGGGGAGTCTACAATGTGTGATGGCAAGGGTCGAGAGATTTACTTGAAATCTACAAGGGGACGAGATGGATGTGGTCTGTTGGGGTTAAGTTCTAGAGCTGAGTTTCAGTTAGATGGATCGAAACTGGTTATGAAGACAAGGAAGAAGTATGTTGTATGCAGAATTCAGTGAAGCAGACAGTAAGAGATGATCGTATTGCAGCTGGTCGGGATCATGGAATGGAGTTTTGAGCTTGTATTAATGCTGTAAAATCAGTGGACTATTTCCATGGGGTTAATGGTTGAGTTAGTGTTGGAATTTTAGCTCAGATGTGGCCGAGAAAATAGCAAAGAACCTGATGTTGCTGCAATGATCGATGAGTCGAGCGCTTCCGTATCCGGTGAGCTTAGGGGATAATAATGGGATAGTTGAGCGTACTAATTATCCTAGGGTTGTTAGTAACAAGATAATGCGAAGAACGTGTTATATATCGATTTGGTTTATGTTTCGTGGTCGAGAATGATTCCTTAATCAATTCCATCTCATATTTGAATACAACTTTACAATTTTCAGAATTTCTATAACAAAAATCTTCTTTGCTAAGAGTATTTGCATAACAATTATTACTTCACACCTCCCTTGGGATGAATCCTTTCATATATTACTTGCTAGTGTAAAGAGAAGTAGAAAATATTATTTGCGAATCGACACCTCGTCAAAATTGGCCGCATTGCTGGGAGAGACAGTGGCAAGTTTAGTTGTTATTTTTATTCTTAGTTGTTACTTTTACTTTTATTTTCAATTTCATTTTACTTATTCAACCTCTTAGAATCAGATTTTCAGGTACTATTTCTTTGGTGAATGCGTGGAGAGGGCAGACCAAGTCCAATTGGTATACGTCTTCGATCGGGCACTTTACTTAAAGACTTCATTCGAGCAGTGAACACTCCACTTCCTCCTAGTTTTTCACCTAACGAATTCTCGGATTCGGACAAAGAGGAAGAAAACACAATGGGAGATCAACCACCTGCTCCAAGAACACTCAAGGAGCTCACTTCTCCAAACATTGACCAGCAACCTTTATGTATTCAATTTGAATGGAACCATTGAGTTGAAGCCGCAATTGATTCACTTGCTGCCCAAATTCGGAGGTTTAGCGGGAGAGGATCCTGTCGTCACTTACAACAATTTCATCATGTTGTGACTAGTTTGAAGCAAGCAACGCAAATGCCGATATGGCTATGATGATGACTTTTCCTTTCTCCCTTATAGATGCTGCAGGAGAGTGGTTCTTTTGTTTACCCTCTGGAAGTATAACTACATGGAATGGAATGAAGAAGTTGTTCCTTGAGAAGTATTTTCCAGCATCAAAAGCAGCGGTGATTCGCAAGGAGATATGTGGTATTAGACAAGTATCGGGAGAGACTCTCTATGAGTATTGGGAGCGCTACAAGAAGCTTTTAGCTAGCTGTCCACACCACCAAATCAGCGATCAACTTGTGATTCAATATTTCTATGAGGGGTTACTTTCTAATGATAGAAATTTGATCGATGCCGCAAGTGGTGGTGCACTTACCAACAAGACCATTGCGGAAGCTACAAGCTTGTTAGAGAATATGGCTGCAAACACTCAACAATTCTACACTAGGGGTGAACAAATGGTAAGGAAAGTGAATGAAGTTGGAGATTCTCCACACATGGAATAGAGGATGGGTAACATGGAGAGGATGATGCAACAAATAGCAGCCGCCGTCATACCATCATCACACACCGAAGATGTTGAGCAAGCAAGTGTTATGTACCAAAATCAGCAAAGGCCGAGGTATGATCCGTACTCCAACACATATAATCCAGGTTGGCGTGATCATCCGAATTTCAGCTACGCCAACAAGCAAGTGCGAAAGCAAATCCTACTTTCAATCAACAAGGAGGGTACCAATTCATGCAAAGAACACAACAAGAAACTCAAGGTACAAGTGTGGATGACAAGTTTACTTTTATGATGCAAAGTATGCAAGAGATTTCAAAGACAATGCAAGGGTTCAATCAATTCCAGCAGAAATCCGAGATGGCTATGAGAGATGTGCAAAACCAAGTTAGTCAATTGGCTAATGATATGAATCAACTAAAGGCACAAGGATCTGGAAAACTCCTTCGCAATCTTTGAATCATAAAGAGAATGCCAATGCTATTGAGTGCGAAGTGGGAAGCAAGTAGAGAAACCGGCAACATCACCGGTGTCCCATGAACCCGATTTGGAGAAAGAAGAGGGTGAAAAAACCCCTAAAAAGGTTGACCCGGTAACAAATTCTAACTCTAAAACTCGTGTTTCTTCTTATGCTACTCCTCCACCTTTTCCTAGCATGTTTGCAAAGTCGAACAAGGAGACATTGTACCAAGAGATTTGGGAGATCTTTAAGAAGATTGAAGTGAACATTCCACTCATTGAGGCGATAAGGCGGGTTCCTCGCTATGCAAAGTTCTTGAAAGAATTGTGCACTAACAAGCACAAATTGACCGGTAATGAGGTAATGAGTGTGGGGAAAATGCTTTAAGCATATCTTCAAAAGAAACTTCCACCTAAGTTGAAAGATCCCGGTAGTTTCACCATACCGTGTACTATTGGTAAAATCAGGTTTGAACATGCTTTGCTAGATTTAGGAGCATCCATAAATGTTATGCCCGCTTCCATTTATGAATCCTTGAAACTTGGTCCTCTTAAGAATACGGTATTGTTATACAACTTGTCGATAGATCTAATACTTACCCGAAAGGGGTTATTGAAGATGTTTTGGTGCAGGTTTATCAACTCATATTTCCATGGATTTTTATGTTCTTGACATGATAGATGAAGATTCACCATCGTCTACTCCCTTGTTTGTTGGGTAGACCATTCATGAGAACCGCTAGAACGAAGATAGATGTTTTTAAAGGCGCCTTAACTATGGAATTTGATGAAGAAGTCATAAGTTTCAATATCTTTGAGGCTATGAGATATCCTAGTGATGTTCATTCCTGTTTTTCAATTGATATTATTGATTCTCTAGCTCAACAGATTTTTGAATTGAATAGTGAAGATGCTTTAGAAAACACCATAGTGGAAGGTTTAGGTTATGGAAAATACAAAAACCTTGAAAGTGAATTGTCTATTTGTGATGAGCTTAAAGAGGCTGTTTTAGCTCTTAACTCATTAAAAGAAGTTCCACAAAAGTATAATGCGTCTTATGTTTCTTTGCCGCTTACTAATGAGAAACTTTTACCATCGATTGTGAAGGCACCTATTCTTGAGTTGAAACCTCTTCCGGATCACCTCAAATACGTATATTTGGGTGATTAGGAAGAGTTGCCGGTGATCATTGCCAAAGGCCTTACCAAGGTACAAGAGGAGAAACTTGTTCGAGTGCTAAGAGAGTACAAGTCTGCCATTGGGTGGACCATTGCCGATATCAAAGGAATCAGTCCTTCCACATGTATGCACCGAATACTTCTTGAGGAGGGGGCAAAACCAACAAGAGAAGCTCAACGTCGCTTGAACCCTCCGATGATGGAAGTAGTCAAGAAAGAAATCCTGAAGTTGTTGGATGTCGGGGTTATCTATCCCATATCCGATAGCAAATGGGTGAGCCCGGTTCAAGTCGTTCCAAAGAAGTCCGGAATCACGGTGGTGAAAACGATGATAATGACTTGGTTCCAACAAGAATTCAGACCGGTTGGAGAGTTTGCGTTGATTGAAAAGCTCAACTCGTACCACCCGAAAGGACCATTTTCCCTTACCATTCATTGATCAAATGCTAGAAAGGTTGGATGGACACTCTCATTATTGCTTTCTTGACGGTTTTTCAGGTTATAACAAAATTGTAATAGCTCCAGAAGATCAAGAAAAGACGACGTTTACTTGTCCTTTTGGCACTTTTGCGTATAGACGTATGCCATTTGGCTTGTGCAATGCTCCAGCCACTTTCCAACGTTGTATGGTAAGTATATTTTCAGATTATGTGGAAATCATCATAGAAGTGTTCATGGACGATTTCAGCGTGTACGGTGATTCTTTTGACAAGTGCTTAGATAACCTTACACTTATTCTTAAACGATGCGTAGAAACTAATCTTGTGCTTAATTGGGAAAAGTGTCACTTTATGGTGAATCATGGGATTGTACTAGTGTTGATGGTGGATTTTCGTTTAAGGTTAAATTTGTAAATAACCAGAAAACTCATGCGCTGACATCTTGTAAAAGATAAAGCCATTTATAAAGTGTTGGATACTCCCTCACTTAATTCACCAAGAACGGAGCATATAGCAACAATCCCTTCCCGTGAATTTCATATCAGCCTTGTATTTCCGTACTCATTATCGTGTGGCATGACGATCGAGTGTTACTCTTGCGAGTAACACGAACCTCCAAGCACTATAATGAATCATTATCGATGTGGCATGACGACCGAGTGTTACTCTTACGAAAGTAACACGAACCTCAAGCACTATAATGAAACCATGTACGAAATACCCGTGACACAGCCGATTCTCGGTGTGTTATACTAGCCCGAGCCCTCTCGGTGTGTTATACTAGCCCGATTGAGCCCCTCTCGGTGTGTTATACTAGCCCGATTGAGCATCCCAAGACCGACCATATCGGTCAGGATATGATCCGATCGTTGATCATCCAACTCCACAAGCATGATTGGGCGACCCCAAATCAATTCCATCACCCCCAAGCGGTATGGAATACACACGGCCGACCCCGCATGGTCGACCATTGGCCTTTGCCTGCCAAGAAACCGTCCATACCAAGCATTATGGGCGGAAAACCCTAAATTAGGTTTGCGGCATATTACATGTGCCGCAAAACGGTCTCAACCATCCATCTTTGCGGTATAGATGGAGGGTGTAGATGTAGACTCAAAGGGCCCGGAGCATGTCGACACAATCACCATGTGACCGCCACACGCTTGACCAATCGGTCAAAACCAATCATGGTTGGTTACAACACATTCGTCACCCAAACAAAGATGGTCGCGCGGCTTTGAAAGCCAAAATTAGGGTTCGAGCCATCACGCGCGTCCATCTTCTCCGCACGAATGGAGGGTCACATATCAAATCGAGCGGTGTCCGGTCATACCAAAGATGACCACCGTGGGCCCATATACCCCCTCATACAATCGGCCAAGGCATATCATGCCCGGCTACTCCAAAACGCCCACCCAAACATGCGTGGATACACTTCCCAAATTACGAATCGATCTCGACCACTCAACTTCACCGGACGAATTGGGTGGCTTAGATCACGTTTTCATGGGACGGTGAGACATGGGCGTGAACATCAGCCTACCATCTTCACGCCAAACCAACCGGCCAAGACCGACCAAGCTAGGTCGTATTGGAAAACGCGCTTAGGAAAAAGGGTATGGCGCGCGGCTTCTTGCGGTATCAAACTCTTATCGCAAAATCAATCTCGACCACTCCTCTTTGACGGTCAAATTGAGTGGCCCGGATCGCGCTTTCATGAGGGAACGGAATACAGGCACCTACACCATCATGCCGTCAACACGCATGTATGGTCGATCCTCTCAAAATCCTTCCCATGCTTGGTTTCGACCAAGCTGAGAGTGATGCTTGCGCACCTCTTCAAAAACCCTAATATTCATTAACGGCCGCAGAGATGAGTGTCTCAAGGCTCATCTCATCCGTCCAACTTCACCAACTTGGTTACACAACCCCGGTCGAGTCAATTGGTCAGCAAGGCATCATTACCCATCGCCTTACCACACCACAATGCAAGCACTGCATGAAATACACACGATACTTCACAAGTATCGACTTTCTCCGAATAACGCAGTTATTCAATTCAAAGATTACATGCTATCTTTCGTGGATCCATGATCCACATTCCGTACATCAATCATGTCACAAACCGGGGGATACTTACTGGGGTATTGGTCTGGCGTTTACAAGCGTGCGGCGTGCAACGCGCCATCACAAGAACGTGTTAGGAAGTCATGGACGGTTAGAGATGAACAGGGAAAAAGTGGGCAAGACCGGTCGTGTGTTACCGACACACAACTCCACTACTCCATCATTCCACTACCTCCACTTCCCACGAGAAACGTGAATGAGGCTCAATGACTTGTATAAATAGGTTCTCCGCCCTATTTCCAACAACAAGGAAAATAGAGTAACAACACAAGTTCGGTCGACGAAACCAAGTGTTAATACAAAAAACCGTATTCAAACACTCAGCCACGCTTGCATCATCAACCGTAAGCTTGCTCGTCCTTCTCGTTACAAGTCATAAGCAAGCCAACACCTTCACAATCTCAACACCTTCTTCGCTTCCCTCCCTAAGATCAACCCCATCTCCTTCACTTTGTGACCGAAACAAGTCCTGGAACGGCCATTTCTTGGTTTAAGCCAGACTTGCACAGATTGATCTCTCGAATCTACAAGCACTCACCGCGCAGTGCATTTGTTGAAGGTTTAGATTCATTCCTCATCCACACCCCAAATTACCAAATTCTACAGGAGTAGTTTTCACCCATCAACAATTGGCGACCACAGTGGGAGATTGATCTATCGGTTGCACAAAAATTGAATTCTCAATTTTTCGGTTTCCATCTCGCAATGTATCCGGAAACCACAGGTGGTTCAGATATCCTGGGAAGCATGGCTAAAATGCTGGAGGATGTCTTGGCAAATCAAGTCGGTATCGCCAGAAGGCAGAGCGAGACATTTCGCCTTTTGAATGATATGGCAGCACAATTACAAGAAGCGTCGACAGGCATCCACTCAGGCAGCGCAAGAAACGACGAATCTTTAACCAGGAGTCACATCTTTATCGGTGGAGAAGCAAAAAGGGCGCGCAACCGCAGGAGACCCAGGGGAAGATGAACAACATGGTCCGGTCAACAATGGAGACCCGATGCAACTCCACAGGAGAGGAGACTTATCAGGAATGCTACGATGTTCCATGGGATAAAGAAGGGGAACCTCGCGCCTATGGAGCCTTGCAGAGGATTTATACCTCAAAACTCTTGCCAAGCCCGGAAGACTGTCCAATCCGCGTCGGCCTTCCAACCAACTGAAGAAACGCTTGAGGAAGGAGAAGTCAATCAAGAAATTCCTGAATACAGAGGATGGGAGCGTTCAATCCGGTCACTCAGCAGTGACATTACGACACCTTCCACATCCCTCTACCTAGGAAGACAATCCGCGGATATGATGGCGCTCGCAAGTCTTCCAACTTCATCTCCTGCTCCACATCAAAGCCACGGGGAGACATTGCAACGCCCGCTAACGCAGGAAAAGCTAGACTCAAGATACTTACATTTCCCCTTCCCAATGAAGGAGATTCTGGAGCTGCTGGAGACGTGGGTGCGAAATGGAGAGGTGGAGCTACCCCCGGTATGGCGTTCGCCTACTGATCAAGAAGTAATGGACCCGAGGTACTGTCATTACCACCGGTTCATTCATCACCCCACAGTGAATGCAACGCTTTGAAGCGCATTGTTCAGGAGAAGCTCGGTTCAGAGAGATAACTTACAGAGGATTTTCTTAGAGACTACTCCGGTTTGATATAAGTGAGGCTTCGAAAGGCAAGTAAGTTTTACTCAACAACTTTACAAGAAAGATAGTTTAGAATTCACTGGGGACTTAGCATCCCGCACGTGGAGAAAGAGGCTCGGTGATCAAACGCCATGTTTGTTTCCATTCGTACCTCCCTTTTACATAACATTTGCAATTTCATGTAATATGTGCAATCATTCATGACCAAGATGCAAATCTCATTTAACATAATCCCTTTCAAAAAGGTTGTTCACAAAACTATCTCAAAAATAAGCCAATTCAATTACCTATTAATCCAAAACCGGAAGTCAAAGAAAATCCTCACTATCACTCAAAAAAGAAAAGCATATAAGAGAAAACGGCAAAGATATAGCACGAATGCTTCAAGGAAAGTCTTTAAGCAACAACTCATCCTTCGGGAAAAGAGACTTTCATCCCGTGAAGCACGGCTGCTTGACTCCCTTCAACTTCTTAGACAACCTCTCAACCTCTTCTTCCCGGGCGGGCAACACACTCCGCGGAAGGGACTTCATCATGTAGTTTCGGAGCTCCCGAATCTTGGAGAACCCTTGAAGAACCAAGGAGCATTGAAACCGCACCGCGCAAACACGTCCAGATGGCACCTCCAATCTTCAATCACCTCTTCGAAACCTGTTCCACGGTCGCCGTGACGCTCATCCCCTCGGATAGAAACTAAAGCTTCTTGGACGCGGTTGACCAATGCAAGGCGACTCCTGAGCTTCGCGGTGGTAGCAATATGGCCGTGTTTCTTCCGATCATTGTCGTGTACAACTTTTCAAACCGAACCGCACGCTGAACCCACCAACCAACACATGACCCGGATAAGGGACAAGTAAAGGAGGATCGAACAAAGCCCTGTGCCGCATCACCTGCATTCGGGCGACCGCGGGGAGTCTTGTCGATTCGGTGGGGCCTTTCGAAGAAGTCACCACAATAGCCATATGGTCGGAGCTGCATTTCGGGGATGGATGCCAAGGGGAGCCGTCTCAACTACAGCGGGCCATCGTCTCTCTTGCATTCCTTACGCATCTATTTCACTGGTGCCGATTTCCGTCACGACCCCGTCGACAAGATCACTAAGGAAAGCTCCTTGTTCAACCGAGCTTGCATCATCTCTCGCGTCGTGGTCGAAAAAGGAGCGGTTTCTCCAGACTTCTCAAAGATGAAGGTCCATACCGAGACTTCTCAAGATGAAAGTCGCATCTTGACTTCTCAAAGATGAAGGTCCATACCGCCGACTTCTCAAGATGAAGGTCCGTACCGCCGACTTCTCAAAGATGAAGACCAAGACCGCCGCCTTCCCGTTTTGAATGCGTGCCAACCTTGTGAAGGCATTATCTTTCGAAATTCCCCGATTTAAAACAAGGATCGTTTTTAGAAGAACTTACACTTGGAGAAATGAAAGAACCGATGGGAGGAGATTTAAATACCCGCATATTGGAAGAATTGAGGATTACCGAACCGCATGCTTGCCTCTTAAGTCTCTCTCCTACTTGGGGACCGTAATCCTCGCCTCCGGTCCGTTTGGCTGGAAGTGGCTTCAACCGGAAATGCTTCGTCAAGACGTCGAAGATGGCTCACTACGGAATTCACACAACACTCTTCGAAAATTTCTCGGAAGATCAACAGTTGTTTCCCCCAAAATTCTTTATACCTGCTTGGCCACCACCGGGTTTCTCCCAATAGGCCGTAAGGGAAGGCTCACCCGGTCTAAGAACACATTGGCGTTAAGAATTTGTGGAAGGAATTCTTCCTGAGCCCCCGGTGGACGGATAAATGGGACACCCCGATCGAATCCCATTTGTAGCAGCCTGTCAATGTTGTACGGAGTCACAGAAAATTCTCCGTCGAATAGAGACGGACATATCCTGGAATGCGAGCCGCGTAGGTAAATAATTTCCCCGGATCTCATGGTCTTGACATCAGACGCAACACGACGCCGGGATCGTCGCCAAAGGTCTTTGGTTGAACAATGGAAGAGTGAATCGGCCCCCATGGACGAAAATCTACGGAAGAAATGTTGTCAAATACCTCCACAAATTTCGCACCGCTTTAGGACGCTTCTTATTCCATCGGAGTATTCTCGAGCCGCCATACAAGTTAACGAGTGAAGGTGCAGGAGTAGGAGCATAACTTCTGAAGTGTTCCCATAAGAGCGCCTGAAGAAAAGAAAAGTGAACGTGCGACTCCACCTTCTTGTACCCGTTAGAAACGTGCATATCCATTGCTAAAGCGTCCAGATGAGAATACAACGATCCAAGGAACAATGCACCTAGAGGAAGAACTTCACCCTTCGCCAGCCTTATAGCAATTTTGACAAGGTCACTTCTAATTGTCCTCTTTCCGGAACCGTCATCAAATACATCTCTGGATAGCCATAAAGACAGGAACGCGATCAAGCTGAGCTCGTTTTCCAACTCTTGATTCAACTCTGGGTCTGCAGAAGACCACTCCGACACCCACCAGGTGTAAAAGCATCTCGCATCCTTTTTCTCCTCCTTCTCCGTATTGTTTAATTCCGCAACCTTTGAAGTATAGCAAGATAATTACTCTTCTCCGCATCGAGAGTTCGTAAGAAAGACTTCCAAAGAACAGCGGGTTCATTAATGCAGCTACACTCTCCAAAGTAATAGTCATCTCTCCCCATCTAGATATGGTGTGTGTGAGTGGAAATACGCCACCGAGAAATGAAGGTGATCAAGCCCGCGTGTCTTTCCTAATTTCGAGGGTAGCAGATGCCATGACCGCATCGAGGATTTGTGCTTTGGTCAAATTGTCCTTAATGCCCTTATTACTCAACATGCGTCTCATCCATCCCTCATAAGAACCCAGCGGAGCATGGCAAATCTTGAAGTCAATAGGAGAAGGCGGATATTCGTTTCTCTGGAGACAAAATCTCATCACAAGTGCGGAAGAAGAGAATGGATCAGCATCCATGTTTTCTGAATCGGAAAGCAAGACTATCTTATGAGAAGGATGTTTCCTAATATTTGGAAAAGGCGAGGTGAACAACTCATCATTGATGTTCGGCATATCCTTGAAGCCAATCAACACTTCGACTTAGCACCAACATTATCTTCGAAGACATGTTGATAGGAGTTCTCTTCTTTCTACCGCAATGAGATAAAAGACAGGAGTTAGAACTTGTATGAAAGCACATGAGAAGTGTAGTCACACACGGCAAGACACAACTCACGAGCGAAGCATGCAATAGCCGGTCCAAACACCATTCAAGTCCGGCACAAAACTCAGTTCGGTATTGATTTCAGTCTGGTACAAATTTTAGGCCAGACAAGTTTGATTCCTGTATCGATTTCAAGTTCTCCCAGATAACTTTCAAGTCGGTGTGAGTTTTCAAGATTCAAGACAAATTTCAGTCAAGCATATGTGAATAAGACCCACGTTCCGCAAGATACACGGCGGCCCGCATTCATCCGCATGCATCACAACACAATTTTCTTTATTCATGGGAATTGTGTCTACTGGATTCAAAGCTAAATGGTGGAAAAAGCTAAGCATGCACATGTCTTACAAAAGTGTTTACCTAACAAACTAGGGTTTTACTTTTCTCAAAAAAAAAAAAAAAAAACAATGTTCGTGAGAAAAAGAAGAAAGGGCTTTGGTCTCTTTTATAGTCAAAAATTAGAAGAATCCCAATAGAAGAAGGATTCCTCCCTTATTTGGTTTCCTCTTTTGATTCAAATACCCAAAGAAAGGAACCGGCCCCCACCAAGGGATTCCATACAAGCGCGACGGCGTGGGAAACTAGCGGTCGGCCAATACTCTTCTGGGTAAACTCCTTTTATCCTGTCTTTCTCACGTATGTATGTCACCATCTCATGCCTACCACACAATAGTGTAACCATTATGTGCTAGGCAGGGGACTTAATGTTGATGGTGGATTTTCGTTTAAGGTTAAATTTGTAAATAACCAGAAAACTCATGCGCTGACATCTTGTAAAAGATAAAGCCATTTATAAAGTGTTGGATACTCCTCACTTAATTCACCAAGAATGGAGCATGTAGCAACAATCCCTTCCTGTGAATTTCATATCAGCCTTGTATTTCCTGTACTCATTATCAGTGTGGCATGACGACTGAGTGTTACTCTTGCAGAGTAACACGAACCTCCAAGCACTATAATGAATCATTATCGAGTGTGGCATGACGATCGAGTGTTACTCTTACTACAGAGTAACACGAACCTCCAAGCACTATAATGAAACCATGTACGAAATACCGTGACATGGCCGATTCTCGGTGTGTTATACTAGCCCGAGCCCTCTCGGTGTGTTATACTAGCCCGATTGAGCCCCTCGGTGTGTTATACTAGCCCGATTGAGCATGTTATAAGCACCGACCATATCAAATCCGGATATGATTCGATCGCAGATCATCCAACTCCACAAGCATGATTGGACGACCCCAGATCAATTCCATCACCCCCAAGGTATGGAATACACACGCCGACCCCGCATGGTCGACCATTGGCCTTTGCTGCCAAGAAACCGTCCATACCAAGCATTATGGGCGGAAAACCCTAAATTAGGGTTTGCGGCATATTACATGTGCCGCAAAAACGGTCTCAACCATCCATCTTCGCAGTATAGATGGAGGGTGTAGATGTAGACTCAAAGGGCCCGGAGCATGTCGACACAATCACCATGTGACCGCCTACACGCTTGACCAATCGGTCAAAACCAACCACGGTTGGTTACAACAAATTCGTCCGCCTGAAATAGCATGGTCGCGCGGCTTTGAAAGCCAAAATTAGGGTTCGAGCCATCACGCGCGTCCATCTTCTCCGGCACGAATGGAGGGTCACAGATCAAATCGAGCAGGTACGGTCATACCAGCATGACCACCGTGGGCCCATCTACCCCTCATACAATCGGCCAAGGCATATCATGCCCGGCTACTCCAAAACGCCCACCCAAACATGCGTGGATACACTTCCCAAATTGCGAATCGATCTCGACCACTCAAATTCACCGGACGGGTGGGTGGCTTAGATCACGTTTTCATGGGACGGTGAGACATGGGCGTGAACATCATCCTACCATCTTCACGCCAAACCAACCTGCCAAGACCGACCAAGCTAGGTTGTCTTGGAAAACGCGCCAGGAAAAAGGGTATGGCGCGCGGCTTCTTGCGGTATCAAACTCTTATCGCAAAATCAATCTCGACCACTCCTCTTTGACGGTCAAATTGAGTGGCCCGGATCGCGCTTTCATGAGGGAACGGAATACAGCACCTACACCATCATGCCGTCAACACGCATGTATGGTCGGTCCTCTCCAAAATCCTTCCCATGCTTGGTTTCGACCAAGCCGGAGAGTGATGCTTGCGCACCTCTTCAAAAACCCTAATATTCATTAACGGTCGCAGATGAGTGTCTCAAGGCTCATCTCATCCGTCCAACTTCACCAGCTTGGTTACACAACCCTGGTCGAGTCAATTGGTCAGTAAGGCATCATTACCCATCGCCTTACCACACCACAATGCAGTACCTGCATGAAATACACACGATACTTCACAAGTATCGACTTTCTGAATAACGCAGTTATTCAATTCAAAGCATTACATGCTATCTTTCGTGGATCCATGATCCACATTCCAGTTACATCAATCATGTCACAAACCGGGGATACTTACTGGGTATTGGTCTCAGCGTTTACAAAGTGCGGCGTGCAACGCGCCATCACAAGAACGTGTTAGGAAGTCATGGACGGTTAGAGATGAACAGGGAAAAGTGGGCAAGACTGGTCGTGTGTTACCGACACACAACTCCACTACTCCATCATTCCACTACCTCCACTCCCCACGAGAAACGTGAATGAGGCTCAATGACTTGTATAAATAGGTTCTCCGCCCTATTTCCAACAACAAGGAGGCAGAACAGAACAACACAAGTTCGATCGACAGAAACCAAGTGTTAATACAAAAACCGTATTCAAACACTCGAGCCTCGCTTGCATCAACCGTAAGCTTGCTCGTCCTTCTTACAAGTCATAAGCAAGCCAACACCTTCACAATCTCAACACCTTCTTCGCTTCCCTCCCTAAGATCAACCCCATCTCCTTCACTTTGTGACCGAAACAAGTCTGGAACGGCCATTTCTTGGTTTAGGCCAGACTTGCACAGATTGATCTCTCGAATCTACAAGCACTCACCGCGCAGTGCATTTGTTGAAGGTTTAGATTCACTCCTTATCCACACCCCAAATTACCAAATTCTACAGGAGTAGTTTTCACCCATCAACAACTAGGCCATGTTATATCCTCCAAGGGGTTAGAAGTGGACAAGGCTAAGATAGATTTGATTCGAAACTTACAATACCCCACAACTGTGAGGGAGGTTCGCTCTTTTCTTGGTCATGCATGTTTTTATAGGAGATTCATCAAGGATTTCTCAAAGATTGCAATGCCCCTGTGTAGACTTTTTTAAAGATGTGGCCTTTGATTGTGATAAGGAATGCAAGGAAGCTTTTGACACCTTGAAAAAGTTGTTGACTACCGCACCAATCATCAAACCACCGGACTGGAGCAAGCCATTTGAGTTGATGTGCGATGCAAGTGATTATGCCGTTGGAGCCGTATTGGGACAGCGAGATGGTAAAATTCCATATGCCATTTATTATGCCTCTAGAACTCTCAACGGTGCACAAATCAACTACTCCACTACTGAAAAGGAGCTTTTGGCCATATTATTTGCACTAGAGAAGTTTCGATCTTATTTGGTGGGTACAAAGGTGGTGGTTTTCTCTGACCATGCTGCACTTCGATACTTGCTCACAAAGAAGGATGCTAAGCCAAGGCTCATAAGGTGGATTCTTCTTCTTCTTCAAGAGTTCAACTTGCAAATCAAGGACAAGAAGGGCAGTGAGAATACTATGTAGCGGATCATTTAAGCAGATTGGTTGTGTCCGAAGAAGCGATTCCTTTGCATGATAGCTTCCCGAATGAACAACTATTTGCGGTTGCTGGCACAACTCCATGGTACGCTGATATTGTTAACTTCTTGGTGACGGGACAAGTACCTAGTTCCATGTCTACGTTTGAAACACAAGCTCAAGAAGATTGCTAAGCAATATATATGGGATGAACCTTATTTGTGGAAGCATTGCTCCGATCAAATGATCCGCAGTGCGTACTCGAATCCGAGTTCCAATCAATTCTGAATTTTTGTCACTTACATGCTTGTGGTGGCCATTTCGGAGCCAAGAGGACAGCCCTCAAGGTTCTCGAAAGTGGTTTTTATTGGCCTACATTGTTTAAGGATGCATATTTATTTTGTAAGGCTTGTGATAGGTGTCAAAGGACAGGCAATCTAGGTGCTAGAAACCAAATGCTGCAAACACCAATTCTCGCTGTTGAGATTTTTGATGTTTGGGGTATCGATTTTATGGGGACTTTTGTGAATTCAAATGTGAGATTTTATATACTTCTTGTTGTAGATTATGTTTCTAAGTGGGTGGAAGCTAAAGCCACCCCTACTAATGATTCTCAAGTTGTCTGTGAGTTTGTGAAGGAACATATCTTTTCTAGATTTGGCACACCTCTAATGGTGATTAGTGATGGAGGGTCGCACTTCAAGAGATCCTTTCACGCTCTTCTAAAGAAGTATAATATTTCTCATAAAGTTGGCACACTGTATCATCCACAAATGAGTGGTCAAGCTGAAATTTCCAACTTGGGAGATTAAGTCCATCTTAGAGAAGACGGTGAACGTCACAAGGAAGGATTGGAGTTATAGACTCAATGATGCTTTGTGGGCGTATAGGACAGCTTACAAGACACCCATCGGTATGTCTCCTTTTAGGCTTTTCTATGGTAAACCATGCCATCTTCCCGTCGAACTTGAACACAAAGCTTATTGGGCTATCAAGGTATGTAATATGGAATTGGATGCAGCTGGTGAACATAGGAAACTTCAACTCAATGAGTTAGAAGAGATACGTAATGATGCATATGAAAGTTCACGCATTTACAAAGAAAAAACCAAGGCTTTCCATGATAAAATGATTTCCCGAAAGAGTTTTGAAGTAGGGCAGAAAGTTCTTTTATTCCATTCTCGTCTTAAATTGTTTAGGGTAAACTTAGGTCCAGATGGATTGGACCATTTGTTGTTACTAATGTGTTTGCGCATGGTGCAGTTGAAATCATTAGTCCCAAAACGGGGCTAGTTTCCAAGGTCAACGGCCATCGTTTGAAACCATACTATGAGCAATTTGTGACGGAGAATCAGGATATGGTCACATTGAGTGATCCACTCCCTCTGGAGGAGTAATTGGAGCTGAAAGTCGGGCTGACGACTTAAAACCAAGCGCTAAGTGGGAGGAAACCCACCGGTTTTGTATCCTTTTCTTTTTCTTTTTCTTTTTAAGCATTTTATCTTTATTTTCTTGTTTTGCATATCATTTGCGGAATTTCCCACCTTGAACTTTACTTTGAATGACTAAATTTACATTGAGGACAATGTAAAGTTTAAGTGTGGGGGAGCATTTATATGTTTTAGAGTTTGTTTCCTTTAGTTAAAAAAAATAGAAAAAAATAGAAAAAAAGAAAAAAAGAAAAAAAAATTGCTTTATAAACTCCGAAATTTAGAAACTTGTGCCTTTAGGATGACACTACCAACATAACTGGATGGAACCTTCTTTAGGAACCCATTAACTAAAAGGACGGACAGAGCTCATGTGTTTAGAAATAATATGATAGTTGTCACCATATCTCGGAATGTCACCATATCACTTTCTGTTTTTATTTTTGCAATACTTTTTGTTTCTCTAAGTGATTTGGTGGGTCACTAACATCGAATTGTTATTACTGCTATGATGAAATAGAGTGATTGAGTTACTAAAAAAAATAGATCAGACCAATTAGACCAACCGGTGTATATACACAAAAAAAAAAAAATGACACTTGGATATAGCAATATGTGTGTGTTCTCCCTGTCTCCGTCGCCTAAACAAGCGTGGAATGCAGGATCCACGGGAACTATCATGTAATCTGCTGACAAGAAGCATGCGCTTGGATCCAAAAGATCTAATCATGATATCAATTAGAAAAAAAAGTGAAAAAAAAAAAGAAAAAGAAAGAAACAAAAAGTTATTATTATTGTTCAATAAAATCAACTGCTGGTTCCCTTGTATATGCCAGTGTAGTTGATCTAGAATTAAGATTGTCGAATGTTGGTTCCCTTGTATATGCCAGCTGAGTTGACATTAGAATTCAGACCAGTATCTCAATCCGTTAGGTCATAGGTTCATCTTGGCAGTGACCTTCAGACAGATATGGGAAACACCGTTCACTTAGTCAACATTCGCAAACATCTATCTCTATATCCATCTTCTTAATCTATTCATGTGGGATTGTGGTTAGTTAAATTCCGAGTATTGTGGTTTGTTCGACTTTCCGAGTAGAGCTTTGTTTATATATGAATTGAATTTGCATCAAGGTACCTCCTCCTGTAGTCATTTTGGATTCATTCGTAGACTTTTCACAGGTAGTTGGAATTTGGAGTAAAAGGTTTTGTAGGTACACCTCTTGTAAACCTTCATGAGACTATAACTCGTCCACTAGGGAAACCTAGGGGTTCAAAGGCTTGTTATTTATGCTAAAATTAACCGTAGCCTCGACGACACGGAGTTGTATGTATGTTTTAAAATTATTTTGTTTGATTTGCTCGAGGACTAGCAAAGTCTAAGTGTGGGGAATTTGATAGGTGTCTAAAACACCTTAATATTTATCTATGGTTTATGCTTTCTTTGCTAAGTTTTCATGTAAATTATGTATCTTATGTTTGTTTTTGAGTATTTAGGTACTTTGGAGTCATTTGGAACAAAAAAAGAAGAAATGTCGCTTAAAAGGAAAAAAAAAGGTGCAACTGCTGTTGGAGGCGGATTATTTCTCATTATTTGCTTTTATTTCTTCATCTCTGTCTGAAAAGTATGTCGGCTTTAGTGATGCAAATTTCTGTCTGAAAAGCACGACAAATTTAGTGATGAAGAGAAATTGAAGAGAGAAAATGGGTATGAGAAATAAGAGATGGTTGATGTTGGTCGAAGAATTCGAGGGAGAAAAAGCGCCAAGATGAGTTGCATCGATGCACGCAGCTAAAGCTCATTGGAGGCCAAGGACATTGTCAGTGAAGCTGGAGCTAAAAGAGAATTTAATTCTCTTTGTTGCGGTCTGAGAAATAGACTGACATGGACTTAAAATGGAGCTTAGGTGCCAGCAATATGAAGTTTCTATGGTGTGGGATTAACATTTGCTTGGACCATTAATTGTTCAATGGACTTCATCTCAGGGTCATACACGTTTGTGCTAGAAGATAAAAATTAGGTTTTCATAGAAACTCAATTTCATGAGCAGAGGAGGAGGCCGAGCTTTAGCCACTGAGCTGCTACACTAATTTTGTTGCCGCAACCAGTTTGAGAACCATTTCTTGCTGCCGGTTAACCTTGTTCATATGGGTTCTCACCATGGGTCAAGAGACGTAGCTGAAGCCGAGAAAACGAAGGAAGAATGGAATAAATTTGTTGGTATTTTGGACCAGCAACAGGAAAGAGATTGAGCTGTTGAAGTCACGGATTCTGCTGAGTGTTTGTGTGAAATCAGTGGCTCGTGTTTGTGTGGTGGTTGTAACACAAGATTGCAGGCTGAATTAGGTTCGAAATGATGAGCAGTTGATGGAGTTTTAAGACCAATTGAACCAGAAAAGATAATGGTTCTTTGTTGGTGATAATTGGAGACTGAATTTGAAGATTTATGATTGTTGAATGGTTTCTGAGCTATGGGTTTGTTGTGAAATTGAATTGACAGGAGTTCGGATGAGTTTGGAAGCTACAGCAAGAAGAGAACGACAACACCACCAGGTTGTGTACAAAAACTGTTCGAGTAAAAGCCTAAACGACTTCTTCTTCACCTCTTTGAGCTCAGCTGCTGTTAGTTGAACCTGTGTACAAGGGGTATTGCTGAAATATGATGTTGTTCGTAAGATTTTGGGGAGTCTATAATGTGTGATGGCAAGGGTCGAGAGCTTTACTTGAAATCTACAAGGGGACGAGATGGATGTGGTATGTTGGGGTTAAGTTCTTGAGCTGAGTTTCAGTTAGATGGATCGGAAGCTGGTTATGAAGACAAGGAAGAAGTATCTTTGTATGCGAGATTCGATGAAATGACAGTAATAGATGATCGTATTGCAGCTGGTCGGGATCATGGAATGGAGTTTTGAGCTTGTATTGATGCTGTAAAATCAGTGGACTGTTTCCATGGGGTTAATGGTCGAGTTAGTGATGGAATTTTAGCTCAGCTGTGGCCGAGAAAACAACAAAGGACCTGATGTTGCTGCAATGATCGATGAGTCGAGCGCTTCCGTATCCGGTGAGCTTATGGGATAATAATGGGATAATTGAGCGTACTAATTATCCTAGGGTTGTTAGTAACAAGATAATGCGAAGAACGTGTTATATATCGATTTGGTTTATGTTTCGTGGCCGAGAATGATTCCTTAATCAATTCCATCTCATATTTGAATACAACTTTACAATTTTCAGAATTTCTATAACAAAAATCTTCTTTACTAAGAATATTTGCATAACAACTATTACTTCACACCTCCCTTGGGATGAATCTGCTTTCATATATTACTTGCTAGTGTAAAGAGAAGTAGAAAATATTATTTGCGAGTCTGACACCTCGTCAGGAAGATACACATGTATCAGTAGTAAACCAAAGGTCCTCTTCCCCTATACAAAACCAAAATGAATCCTCCTTTTAAAACCAATCTGAATCCAAATTCTCGATCTTGGATTCGTAAACCTATTTCAACAAACACTAGAAACCGTAGCATGAAATCCCAAATTCCTTCGACTGGAAAACGTCAAATTGAGGCTACGGACCCTACCCTAAGAGACAAAAAGCCAGATCAGTTGACAATACCCCAATTTCCCCTAAAATCGTGAGCAATCTCCCAATCAAGATGGATGTTTTCCATGGTGGTTCGACTTCTGACAGTCAAGGAAAAGCTAAAGCAACAAAAAGCCCTAGAGTTAGGAAATTCTCTACTAGAAAGGCTCAGGGTGTGATGGCTAATGCTCAGATGAAGGAAATCTCGGAGTCTCCTACCATGGGAGAACTTAAGGAAGCTAACCAGGTTTCTTCAAAAATCCTAATTTTATCTTATTTTTGGTTGAATCCTGTTAAAAATACCCCATTGCTTATATCCATGTTTAAATTATATGCTAAAATCTTAGTTTTTCCAAATTTTGCTTACCCTGTAGTCTCTTATTTCTGGCAATTCATTAATATTTTATCTTGGAACTGTCAGGGCTTAGGACCCAAAACCACTTGACAACAACTGAGTAAACTTATAAAAAAGCATGTTCCTAACATAGTCTTCCTCTCTGAAACTAAGAACCCAAATGAGTATGTTAGGGATATTCTAAAGAAAAACATGTTTGACAATATTGCCTGTCAAGCTCTTGTTGGTATTGCTGGGGGGCTTGCAGTTGCTTGGGATAATTCTGTTAAATTATCCATTTCTTATCAAGATGATAATCAAATAAATTTTCATGTTTGGAATGAAAAAACTAAATCTAATTGGGTTCTTACTTGTATGTATGGTAGTCCTTATAAAGATTACAGGAAAGCAAAATCTTGGGAAATGGTTAATCTTATGGGCCAGAATATGAGCCTGCCTTGGCTTATATTAGGGGATCTTAATGTTATTCTCCACCCGTTTGAAAAGAGAGGAGGAAAGGCTGCTAATGGAGCAGAAATGAGGAATTTCAACACTAATTTCAAAAACCTAAGGCTGACTGACCTAGGTTTTCTGGGCTTCCCTTTTACTTGGTCCAACCACCAAGAGGGCTCCAACCTTGTGGAAAAAAGGCTGGATAGAGGGATGGCTAATGGGGGCTGGATTACTACCTTTTCTAATGCTTGTCTTAAACACTTACATCCTATAGGTTCTGATCATTCTCCAATTCTTTTAGTTACCGATATCCTCATCACTAAAGGCCATAGGCACATTAAATACTTTGGTTTCTATCAAGAAGAAACTGCTTGTAGAGACATAATCAAATCTTCTTGGGACACTAGATTTCAGGGATGTAATGCTTATGTTCTAGCTAGTAAACTTAGAATGGTTAGGACAGATATTGGGAAATGGAATAGAAATACTTTTGGAAATATTACAACTAAGTTGGCTTGTCTAAATCAAAAATTAGAGAATCTCTTATCTAATCATAATACCAGATTGAATGATAATAATATTCAGATCACTACTACTGAAATTTGTAAGCTTAGGGATTATGAAGAGGAGATGTGGAAAATTAAGGGTAATGAAAAATTATCCAACTAGGTGACAAAACACTCATTTTTTTCATCAGAATGCCATAAAACGTCAAAGAAGAAACAATATAATAGGTCTTTATGATAATAAAAATAGGTGGATAGAAGGTAAAGATGAAATTGTTAATTGTTTAAATATTCATTTTGAAACTCTTCTTACTACGTCTGCTCCTGTGCTTAATTATGACATTATCAATCTTGTCCCAACTGCAATAATCGATCTTTGATAATATTCAACGCATGTCTTTTCCTACCATTGATGAAATTCGTAGTGTTGTTTTTGGAATGCCTCCTAGTTCTAGCCCTAGTCCAGATGGTTTCTACGCATGTTTTTTCCAAAAAAAATTGGTCTATTGTCAGTGCTGACATTGTCAAAACTGTCCAATCATTTTTTTCTAGTGGTCATATGCTCACTCAACTTAACCAGACTCACATCTCTTTAATTCCCAAGGTGCCTCACCCTTCTAGTCCTGGTGACTACAGACCTATCAGCCTCTGTAACATATTTTACAAAATCATTTCGAAAGTTATTGCTAATAGATTAAAAGCCTTCTTAGATAGACTTATTTCCCCTTTCCAGTCGGCTTTTCTGAAGAAAAGGCTTATCTCGGACAATATTCTTGTTGCTCATGAGATAATCCATGCCATGAGGGGGAAAAAAATGATAACTATATGGGGATCAAAATTGATATGTCGAAAGCCTTTGATAGGGTGAGTGGGATTTTCTAATTGCTATTCTTAAAAAATGGGCTTTTGTATGGGTTGGTTTAATCTCATTATGCAATGCATTAACACTTCCTCTTCTTCTATTCTTATAAATGGAGTGCCTAGTAAGAGTTTCAAACCTACTAGAGGTCTGAGGCAGGGAGATCCTCTATCTCCCTACCTATTTATACTATGTATGGAGTCCTTTTCTAGAACCATTGTTAATGCCGAGTCTTGTGGTCTTATCTCTGGTTTTAAAATAAACAAAAATTGTCCTTCTATCAGTCACTTGCTTTTTGCAGATGACTGCCTCATATTCACTAGGGCTTCCATTACTCAAAGTAGAAATCTGCTAAAAGTGCTTGACGATTATGGTAAGACTTCAGGCCAAATGATCAGTTTTCTTCAAATCAGGTATTTTTTTTACCCCTCATGTTAGTAATAGCTTTGGCAAAGAGATAATTGACATTCTTAAAGTTAAGAAAATTAGTCTCAATGATAAATACTTAGGGGGTCCTCTTTTTACGAATAAATCCAAGATAGCCTGTTTTGAAAACGTTTTAGAGAAAATGACCGGTAGAGCTAAGGGCTGGAATGGGCAATCCTTATCTCCTCCGGGTAGAGGAGTTATGGCGAAAGCTGTGCTTGAGACCATCCATGTATATAGTATGTCCTCTTTTATTCTTCCAAGAAAATTATCAAAAGAGCTAATGCTATCATTAGAGACTTTTGGTGGGGCAAACATGATGGTAAAAAGGGTTACTACATTAAGAATTGGAAAGGGCATTGTAAACTGAAGGAGAAAGGCGGCAATGGGCTCAAGGACTGAGCCATTTTAATATGTCTCTTATTGCTAGGAATGGTTGGCGCCTTTTCCACCAACCTAACTCTGTATATGCTAAAACTATGAAGGGGAGGTATTATCCTAAAACCAATCTGTTTGTACCCGAAATAAATTCTAGGCATAAAACACGATGATTTGATGATGCGATTAGGGTTAGAAAACGAATTAAAGATGAACAAAGAGACGGATTTAACGTGGTTTGGCAAGTTGTGCCTACATCCACTGAGGAACAGAGAAATAGTTTATTGATTGTATGATACAATAATTTTCCCTGAGTTAGCTAACCTAAAATCCCATATCTTCTTAGGGTTTAGGATACATGTATTTATAGTGTTTATGTAACCCTAATTCTGGTACAAACTTGATGTGCAAGCAACTTGGGCAACAAGCCTTCCAGAAACTTCTAGAATCTTCCTTCACGGGCTTGATTTACGGGCCTTCCATGTATAAAATACACAGTACAAACATCGCCCCCTCTTAACCTCCAACTTGTTGGGGGTTAAGAAGTTTGTTTTTCCTGCTGCGTCGACCGTTGATGACGTAACTCGCCCCCAAGCATTTGTATAGACATTGCGAAGACGCCCCCAAACCGTAATTACACTCGCAAAAAATAACAAAATAAAATAAAATAAAAAATGCTCACATATTAGGCGAGACTTTTTGCCACGTAGTGGACTTGTGATGCTCGAGAGCTAGTCGAGTCTTGAGTGAAATGTAATGTGCTTGCGGCTGGGGCAAAGCTTTTTGCTCGCAACGTAACAAGGCTGTAGCGCTCGCTGCTCGGGCAGGCTGGCTGTATTGCTTGTGTTGAGTACGAGTCTTTGGACCAATATCGGGCATTGGGCTCGTGGTCGAGACGAGACTTTGTGCTTGCCAAGGTGCAAGTCTTTTATACTCGCGTGCAAGACGAGATTTTATGCTTGCGATAAGAGCAAGACTTAAGTGCTCACGTGCAAGGTGAGGCTTTAGGTGCTTGCGATGTGATGCAAGGCTAAATATTGAAAGGTCTAAGCAATCCTCGTATCGAACTCTCGATCATGTCGCCATCCACGAACCTCGAACCCGATCATGTCGCTACTCGAAGTGCACATCAAATTTTCTCGAACACTGGATTTTTTGCTTCCATGTTGTAGGGAATTGAAAGAAGATTCTAACGAGCCAAAAATCACTAAATTCGGACTTATAACGAAGAAGTTATCAACGCAACAAGATTTTAAAGAAGCGCACATTTACATTTGCATACGTGGCAAAGTCTTGACGATGCACGGTTCTTGACGTGGCGTTGTTGATCGGGCACGTGGGGGCTTGACGTGGCGATCTTCCATTGGCCCATTCAGAAACCGGTGGCTTGCTGACATGGCACTGCTGACTGGACATAGATATGCTGACGTGGCACCGAACCGGCGCTGACATGGCAAGGTTCAAGCACCAGCTGCTGATATTCATATGCCAATGGACGGCAGGTGGTCTGCATGTCTGCTACCGTTCAGTCTCTTGTTGCAGAGGGGAACTGTACTCCCGTTCTCGTTCTCACAGAATATTGAGAAACTTTAGTTCGAGCTTTTTCTAATAATAGTTCAACTAGAGTATAGCCATACGCTCTCTGACTGAATATCCACTTTCATAAATAAAAGACATGAGCAAACATACAAGATGGATTTGTCTCATGCAAATAAATAGTGGTTTCACGTGATAAGTACAGATAACCAAGGAAGAAAACCAAACCCAGTGTAGATGTTGCGCATGTGATCATTCGTTTATACTGCTTGCTGAATTTTAAAGCCTCGTGTAGTGTATCCAATAAATTAGATCCCTCTTCCTCTACGACGCTCACAAATTAACTTCGTTCATTCCGTCGTGATTAATTCTGGTAATAATTTTTAATCAGGGAAAGCACGATATCTTTTTTCGTTATCGCCTTAGTCGGCGCCAAAGATGTTTGGACATAAATTGATCTTCACCACAAACAATCTCAAGTTGATGCTCGATCTTCTCCTCCTGATAAATGGAGTGGGGTACCTGCAAAAAACCCTCCGACGCTCAAGTTAGCATAGAGTTTTCTACAGGAGTTTTTAAGGTTTGGAGACATCACTTTTTAGGGTTTATCTTCCCTGTATTTATTCAATGCAACTTAGAATGTTCTAGAACCTTTTCCTAGGGTTTTGGAAGTAGATATGTGGAATTGGGCCAATGAAAATGGGCTGCTTTTAGCTGATATTATTGAGAAAATATTAGGGTACACACACAATCCTTTCCATGCCACTTGTAATGCGAGATCTTCTTGGGCATGGAAGGGAGTGTACAAAGGCCTTATGTTGATTAAGGATAATAGCATTTGGAAATAGGGAATGGTAAGAGTGTGCATATTTGGAAAGATAAGTGGATCCACGACTCTGAGGGAAACCTTATGACTGATAATAGTTGGAATATTCAAACTATGCAACTTCTGTTCGACTGGAATACTATCAGGAGAATTCTAACAATCCAGCCTAACAATGAAAATGAGGATACCTTGAGGTGGATGGACAACCCACAAGGAAATTTCAGTAGCAGATCTTTGTATGATATTTTGGATATGAAAAAAATGCAACAGAAAGATACTTTGGTAGGGAAAATATGGGATATGAATGTGATACCTAGAATAAATTTTTTCACTTGGAAAACGCATAAGAACATCTTACCTTTTAGTGGACACATTTATACTTATGTAACTCATATTAACCCCATTTGTGTGATGTGCAGGAATCATTTAGAGACAGGAGAACATCTTTTAATGCATTGCAATTTACAAGAGCAGTTTGGGCCCATTGTTCTTTAAACTTGAATGCTTCCACTTTAAACTATGATACTCTGCCATAGATTCTCCTATCACTTCTAATAGTATAACAATTATGGCTAGGCAGTCTGATGCCAACGCCACTCGGAACATTACCTTTGCTTATTTGTCTAGCTTTAACTCATTTACAGGTCTAACTGGTGTGAGTATGACAATTTCAGATCAATGTGGAGAAACTTTTGGAAGAAGAACCAGAGGAGTCAGAGCTCACAACAAAGAGGAAGGAGACTGCATAGCGCCTCAGACTAAGTCTTATGGGCTAGATTGGAGGTGCTAGATTAGCACTTAAGTGTTGCAATTCAAAAAAAAAAAGTGTGGCAAAAAAGTTAACACTAGTTCTCTCTCCTACCAGATTGCTAGCATGTGAACTAAAGATGCTTAGATAGTTCTGTTGAATGATTCGCTTGAAAACTACATTTTCGCGGAATGGTTCAATATTTGAGAGATTTATTTTTGATCGGATTTGAGATTTAATGTTGAACCATTCAAATTGTGAAAGAATGGTTTAGTTTTGGCGCGGAATGGTTCGGCGTTGAAGTATCGTGTTTCGCTAATCTAGGCTTTGCTAGATTAGCACTCCCATAAGACTTAGGAGGTAGTCCTGACTGCTAATCTAGGTGCTAGACTAGCACCCCATAAGACTTAGTCTCAAGATGCACTCCAGTGGGCCTCTCTTTTGAATTGCAGAATTTTCAACTTTATGGGTAATAACAGAAATCTTAACATCACTCTGCAAGGCGGCCCAAGGAAAACAACCTGGAAGACAAACCAGATTGTGGACAATCTTTTGGCAACTTTACTACTTTTTGATAAGTTCTATTGTAAGGACTTTAAGTCCAATAATTTCACAGATCTTAGACAGCTTTCTCTAATAGGTTCTAAAAACCAAAGTCCTCAATTGTGGGAGGCACAAAACTTATGTTCTATCTTTTCTTTTATAAAAAAAAAAAGGTCCAAAGGTATCTCCCGGTCCAGTGTGTCTCATTTGTAGAACTTCTTAACGAAAGGGAAAGGAGAGTGGAAGAGAGATGGCGGGTGCATTTTGGGGGACGAGGTTTCTGGAGATAGTGAAGAAGCACGACTCAGGTGGGAAGGTCTGGAAGAAAATAAAGCTTACTCCTGCTAGGAAAGCCAATGCCAAGAAGAGACTTCTTAGGGTTTGGCAGGTAAAACTAGCCATTCTATTCCTTTTTATGATCTAGGGTTTTAGGCGTTCGGCAACAAAATTTTCATCTCTTCGTTGTATTTTGTTTGAAATTAGTGATTTGGGTTTACCTTCATTTGCTTGATGAGTGACTACTTTCTCGGAATGTAGTCGAAGTGAGTTACACTGCTGTTACATTTGTTGTTCTGTGAGTAAGTGAGTTAGGTCGTACCGTAATAGGCACTTGAGTTCAGGCCCTTCAGGTTATTTTTAGGCAAATCTTCACTTGTATAATAGCTGGCCCAGTAATTTGTATGAGCATCTCTTGGAAGCACAATGTATTTGGGTATCGATGTTCAAATCTTTAATCACATTGGTTGGGATTGGACTTGTAACGGGTAATACTGATTTATGAACTATTAGAATTTGGTATAGAGAGGAAGAGCGCAAATAATACATAGAAAATACATTGTTAATGGTTCTTGTGTAGCAATTAGGCATATCTAAAAGGACCAATCCTAATAACCAACATCCAACTCTAACTCACATAACTTCTAGTATTATCATTACGGTGTCTTCAAAAACATATTGTAATGATTAAGTAACCTTGAACTTGAATTTGTTAACTTGTAACACCTCCTTAGGATGAAGGTATTAAAACATTTAGTTGACAATACTGTCAGGATAGAATCCTAATTGAAAATCGAAACTGAAAGCATAGCACATTAAGTTTCTGTTGAACTGTTCGGGCTTTGCTCAGCTGCAACATATTTGGCGTCTTCCAGCTTATAATGATGCTGTTTTATTCTGTAAGCTCGGGTTTGTACCCAAATTGAAAAATATGCACGACTTAAAGTGGGAAAAATGTCTGCATTTTGTTGTAAACTGGCAAGGTGCACTGCAATTTTCAATTTATAGGGTGTAGAAAATCTTGCATTGTTTTCACCTGTTTTTTATAGAGGATCGATGCAAACTACTAACAATTGTAGCATTACTTTCTACGAGGAGCTTTACTCTCTTGTGAATGTCAGATATGATAGGAGTTGTATACTACGATGTTTTGGGTAGGGTAGCCACAGGTTGTTTATCAGGACTTTAATTAGACTACATGTTTGACTGATTTTGCAGAATGAGGCAGTCTTGAAGGCATTGTCTGCTGAACCTCCTTCAGGATCTGCAGTAGCTGGGGGTACTGGAAAGGAGGAAAATAGTAGCAACAGCATGTAGCCTTATTTAACCAGCAAAGTGAGTAAAATAGGAAATTGTGATCAGGAGGACGGTTTTTGTCCATTGTGAGCTGCATGATGCATAAATATTTTCAGCTTACAAATGAAACTTGAATTGAATTCTTTACTAGCTGTTTGGTTCTTTTTAATCTATGACTGTCTGTCTAAGAGTGATGAAGATTAAGGGTCTTTTTCTTTGTTTGTAGATATCCTTATCTGAACCTAGTATGTTCAGGAATTCTTCATGCAAGTTAGTTTTCGAGTGTAAAAGAAAATAAAAAAAGTTTACTTTGTTGTTTGGTGAGTTGATATACATTGTCCTATTCATCGCGTCGTCTGTTGTGCTGCCATCACATTTTGGCTTCTTGGTTGTTAGGGACCTTAAGGTTTGATATGCATCTTCGATTTAGATACGTTAGGTTTATTAGGTGGGGTTGTTTGGGGTTTACATTGTGTAGTCTCTTTGGTAGGCAAATTTCTCGGCAGAAGATCATGCAATCATGTCTCTTCAAGGCATTTTACTGCTGAAGGTTTTGAGAAAAAGTGAAGAACTGTAGAAGTATTGAGGTTTTATCTTATTTAGTGCAGTCCCTGTGCTTAACTGCTTGAACTTGAGTGCCATGAAGTTTCAGTCAGCAATCAAGGGTTTGCAGACATTTAAAATTCTACTGGTAGCACTATTGGATGAGAGACCATTGTAGTGACAATGACTTCTTTGGATGAACTCAGATCATTAGCAGACATCTAGGTAAATGCCTTTGTCATGGATGCCTGTGAACCTTAGAAACGCTTTACGCTTCATTATGTTCTTCATTTACTACCTAATTCATGGATGCCTGTGAACTTGTTTGTTTGCATTTTCAATCAATACATTATCTTTTCATTTTACGATGCTAAGATCCAGTTCTTCATTTTTAATGTTTTAGTTTGCTCTTAGATCAATAATTGAGATCTGTTCTGTTGCCAAGTAGTTTTCTCTTACATTACTTATCATATAAGAGGATTATGTTTGACACTTTCGTGAACTTAAAAAACATAACTGATAGCTCTCTTCCTGAAACTGTTTAAACACCCTCATATCGTCACTGTTTTTTTTTTTTTCCCTTTTTCTAAAGCAGTCACTGTTTTCACATAGGCGTTACACCGTCAATTATTAGCGTATTTGCAACCCTAGAAAAATTTGAGATCTGATATCACTAGAGCCATATGAAGAGTTGTTGAGTGTTGTGATGATAAATACACATCTTAAAATACAGACAGGGGTAGGTTTATGTCTTTCTTAAATACCCAAATTACCCTTCAACTACAAAGTCTTAAACGAACAAAACATCTCTTCTTAATCTTTGTTTCACAATTGAGTTTGATTGCTTAATTTATTTATTATTTTTCCTTTTTATGTGATTGACTTGATTAGGTGAAACTTGTAAAACCCTAATTAATTAGTGGGTGTGGTCTACCACAACTCACAAGAGAGATAGAGGAGATTGAGATTAACACTCATCAATCCAATCCATTGGGCTCTCTCTTTGTCCAACTTCTCTCGTGGTGGTGGGGGTATATATATAAATGCAGAAAATGAAAAAGAAGGTGACGTGAAGAACCTCAACTCAACAGCCTTAATTATGTGATTCTAAAACCAATATCACAAGAAACATAAGCAATTGTTTTTTTTTTTTTTCTACTCTCTTTTCATTTTTTTAATCTGTCTGATTCTGCCATGTTTGTCTCTTAACTGTTATTGTTAGGGTTTAATTAATCTCTAATCTCACATTAGACAGTGATTAACCGTCCTTCCAGTCTCTGCATTACACATGTCAGTTGCCCCTGAAGAGTTTCTTCTTGACCCCAAAAACTTGATGTGGGTGCTTTGATAACATCATGTTTCTCTTGTCATGGCTTTGGATGGTTATGATAGTTTGATTTGGTTGATTGCTTATCCTGGAACATCTTCTACTTGGAAAGTCTTCATCTTTGACTGACTTGGGTGTCTGCCGTTCGTACATGACTTGGAAAAGTTTCGCTAAATTGATTTAGAGACTGAACTCAGTGTAAGTTGAGATCCTAAACATGATAGGCAAATACGAATTTGTACGTAGACACCTAACTTCTAGTCACAGCTCACAAGCTTGCTTCTTCTGTACACATACTGTTTCTGTTTAGTATTCCTTGGTTAGTGACCAGTCTATGCTTATACTCCTAACAATTAAAAGTTGCTTACTGTAAAATAAAAATAAAAAACTTCCAGAAAGTGTTGATGTGATAATTATTGCATAGTTTTTCCCTTTATCATAATCTAAAGCACTAAATCATCATGTATATCTGATACAAATCATTTCTTTATTATCATTATATTTCTTACATACTGCATTCTTTTAAAAAAAAAAAATCTAGCAAAAATTCAAAGCATTTGATGCAGCAGAGTCATTGACTAATAATGAGATAGAATCTCCTCTGTTGATTGTCCTGTTTTTAAATCTTTATGTGAAGTTGGGAATCATAATTGCAAAGCATTATCTTTTTTGTGTTGGATTTCTTTATAATGTGCTGTAAGTATGGCAAACATTCATGCATTTTTGTATTCTTACCTCGATAAGTTACATCCCTTGCAGGACATAATGCATTTCATTGATTTTGTTGCACCATAGTTGGGGTTCAATTTCTGTTAGCATCTGAGTGACTGTTTTTTCGAAAATTCCTCGGTGTTTCTTCTTCGGAATTTACTTATCTTTAGCATCTCTTTCTAGAATTAAAATCCAACACGAAAACAATTTTACATGGAATCAACTGAAAGAGTATTCCAATTCCAAATTGCTTGTGCATTTGAACATGTATTTTGGTATGAAGTTCTTTTGAGAATAAATCAATTTAACAAAGAGAGTTTTAGGTGAATCCCATGTGCAACATGTTATTCTTTTCAAACTTTTCTTCTTTGTGGTTGCCAAAAAGCTTGTCTTTGACATAATTTTTCAAGTGATAAATAAATCTTTCCTTCATTTTTCCTTTAATAGATTCCTCTTCTTTTTCCTCTTATCTTTCTTTTCCTTTATATAGAGCATCTTTCTTATAAAATTATCGAACTTTTTGATAAAAAGAATAATAGCTCTGTAGACTTGAGTGTAATAAGTGCTATAACTTCTCCTTTGTTGCAGTTTTAGGGTCTCATAATGAACATGCATGTCACTCGATCCAATTTATGACTTTGGGTTTGCTTACAATGCACCCATTTCTCAAATTTAACTACTTCTCCAAACAATAACTAAGACATTTTCATGGTAATTGTTGTCTTGTTTAGGGTTCTCTTGTTTCTTAAGAAATAACTCAAAAGACAATAAGAAAAGAAACAAAAAGAGTGATTAAAACTAGAGTTAATTCGTGGGGATTGGTTATTTCTGATTGGGTCATGGTTGTATTCCATAACCAATTCATTCCTGATACACACTCTTAAAAATAAATTTAGAAAGAAAAAAAAGAGAAAAAAAAAAGAACAACTTTTCAAGGCTTTTTCCTACAAGGAAGCGGAGACATACTATTGCAGCTATTGTTCTCATCACTATCAGTTGCCGTAGATGTGACGTCGGTGGTAACACCACTTGATGCCGACGAAGACGAGGTCGAAGATGCAGGTCTAACAACAACAGCTCTGTCTTGGTTCATAAAATCAATAAAACCAACTGGCTTAGCGACCAACCCATTAGTGATCACATCCTCGCCATTTTTCGAGTTCCGCTTCTTTAGAAATATTCGGCAGAGTACCCAATCCTCCTCCATTTGTACAGCTGCGCTCTACAAACATATGCAAGAACATGAAATTAGTGCATTTCTAAAAATGGGTGCTTAACAGTGCAAACTTGGTGTTGTGCAGTTTGCAAGAATTTGCAACCATAATCATATTGGTTTGCAAGAAAATTAGTTAAGCTGCAAAGAGCACTACTACTCACTTGATTGCTGGCAAGTTTCGTACCGGCACCGGCAAGACGATATTCATGCATAATCCAGTCAGTTCTAGTACCATTTGGAGGTTTACCTCTATAGAAAACAAGTGTTTTTTTCATTCCTACAATTACATTACCCTTTGAAACTAAAATTTGTTTGTCTAAACCAGTAGCTTTCCAGTATCCAGAACCAGTAGCTCTGTTGGTTCTATTACCATTCCTGTATTTAGCTTCTCTAGTACTGAAATAATACCTCTCTTGTTCCCAGTCCCCTGCACAAGAAACAAATAGGAATTACATTACTATCAAAAAAGAAAAAAAGAAATCCAAGTAAACTTTGGTTCTAGGAAAACCGGAACAAGAATATACCTGGTAAATCCCAAGGATCAAACTTAGAAACATCAATTTCAGGAATGATTGAAGCAGGTAATGGGCAAAGGAAAACCTTTCTTCTTAGATATTGAACAACAAGTTCTTCATCAGTTGGATGAAATCTAAAACCAGGAGGTAATCTGATAATACCATTCTTGACAAAATTCATTTTCTCCATATATATATATATATATGCAAATTCTGAATGAAAATTTCAACTTCAACTTCAAAACTTGGTTTCTCTCAATAAAATCAAGATGAATTTAGAAAACCCATGTTGAGGATTTAACTAAATCCATCTAGAAATTAAAGATTGGAGAGAGATTACAGGAAGGAGGAGGAAATGGAGAGTGTTGAGTTTTTCGGAGATGAAAATGTAATGACAAGGGGTTGGTTCTTTATAGTGCTGGTTTATCGAAGGTAGACAGACACTTCTCCTCCTCATCCATTTAGCGTGAAGAAGACTCAAACGTAATACTGATCTATTTATTTGAGATACCAAATATGTTTTTTTAATTTAAGACAAGAAAAACGTACATGGAGTATAAATTATTAAGTTTCGTTTTATTTTGGTTTTGTTCCGTGAAAAGAATAAAATAATAAAAGAGTAACACACGATTTTTTTTTATTTATTTATTTTTATGCTAGGCGCAGGCCGTGCAGGTAAAAAAAAACCTGACATATTTAGGGGCTACTCAAAAGGAATTATGGGCCAATAATAAAACAAAATAGGGTCACTCAAACCTAAATTGAGTTCACCTCTTGTCGTAATGGCAAAATTGCCCTTCAATAATCGGAAATTAAACATGAATTCGGTAGTTACTTTACATTTAGTTATTGTTAGCAAAAAAAAATTTTTTTCTTCGCGAATTTTGGTTCTACCATAATCGGTAGATAAAAATCTATATTATCTACCGATTATGGATGATGTTCTTGGAATTACACTAGCAGAAACATAATCGGTAGATAACTATCTACTTTACCTACCGATTATGCTTGATGTTCTTCGTTTCTTAAGAACTTCAACCATAATCGGTAGGTAAAATAGATAGTTATGTACCGATTATGTTTCTACTAGTGTAATTCCAAGAACATCATCCATAATCGGTAGATAATATAGATTTTTATCTACCGATTATTCTTGATTCAAAAAATTCAATTTTTCTGCACCAAAAATTAAGCACAATCGGTAGATAATATATATTTTTATCTACCGATTATGATAGTATCAAAGTTCGAAAATTTTAGGATTTTAGCAAAATCTCATTTTGGGGCCAATATACATTCGGTAGATAATATATATTTTTATCTACCGATTATGTTAGTATCAAAGTTCGAAAATTTTAGGATTTTGGCAAAATCTCATTTTGTGGCCAATATACATTCGGTAGATAATATATATTTTTATCTACCGATTATGGTAGTACTAAAGTTCGGAAAATTTAGGATTTTGGCAAAATCTCATTTTTGGGCCAATATACAATCGTCAGTAAATTGTGTTACTTTAACTTCCGAATGTACTAAATTTTCAAATTTTGGTACTACCATAATCGGTAGTAAATTTAACTTCCGAATGTATATTGGCCAAAAAATGAGATTTTGCTAAAATCTTAAAATTTTCGAACTTTGGTACTACCATAATCGGTAGTAAACTGTGTTAATCAGTGATGCTTATTATCTACCGATTGTGTTCATGGACCCAAATTCAAATTTTCAAAACTTAATAAAATTTTGAAATTTTCTACGTTCACAATCGGTAGTTAATGGTGTTCATTATCTACCGATTGTGCTTATTTTTTAGTACAGAATAATTGAATTTTTTGAATCAAGAATAATCGGTAGATAAAAATCTATAGTATCTACCGATTATGGATGATGTTCTTGGATTTACACTAGCAGAAACATAATCGGTAGATAACTATCTACTTTACCTACCGATTATGGTTGAAGTTTTTAAGAAACGAAGAACATCAACCATAATCGGTAGGTAAAATATATAGTTATCTACCGATTATGTTTCTGCTAGTGTAATTCCAAGAACATCATCCATAATCGGTAGATAATATAGATTTTTATCTACCGATTATGGTAGAACAAAATTCGCGAAAAAAAAAAAAAATTTGCTAACAATAACTTAATGTAAAGTAACTACCGAATTCATGTTTAATTTCCGATTATTGAAGGGAAATTTTTCCATTACGAAAAAAGGGATAAGGGGTGAACTCAATTTAGGTTTGGGTGTGCCTATTTTGTTTTATTGTTGGACCCTAAATCCTTTTGAGTGACCCCTAAAAACGCTAGGAAAAAAAAAGCTTTAACACGCGAATATGATTCGACCGTTTTCTTCCACGCTAGTGATGGTAAAACTGGTTACAGCTTTATTTTTTTCGGCATAACTTGGATCAACTCCCCTGAATAAATCCGGCCTAGAGGTGTAACTTGGGGCTAGGCTGTGCAGCCTGGCATCATACCCAAAAATCTGTCAAGCTGGGCAGGCTAGGTTATAATACTTACTCCTCCTGGAAAAGAAAATACTTTCACTTCTTTAATTTGGCTTATTTTTAGGTTAAAACGAAAAAGTGAAACTATCTCTTTTCCAAAAACAGATGGAGTATTTTTTTTTTTAGGAACCAGAGCCCATTCCATTAATCAAGTCAGGTAGACAAAATAACCTATGAGTTTTTGTACCCATAAAATTTTATGAAAACCGGGTCAATTCTTTATGAATATGGAAGTTACTATGGTTTGAAGTACTCGAATAGCGAGTTTGGATACAAATCTGCTCGGACTTCTGCTTCTCCGTAAGTTGAAGTCAAAAGCAAAACTATTTTGCTTCACAAAAAGTTAACTTTCCGGCTTCTAGAAGTCGGAAAGTTAATTCTGATGTGCTATCCAAATAGGTTATAAGTAAATTTTTTGTTTTTTTGGATGACTGAAAATGTTATTAATGAACTAATGAGGTTCAGGCATGAAATGCATGGATAACAAAGACTGTATCAAGGGAGAATAATCATTATACTCCTCTACAATAATTTTATCTAACCTAACCTTTTTCGATATGACATCGGCTGAGTGATTGCTATCTCTTTTAACATGAGAAATTTTCCATGAACTAAAATAAGATAATACAATTTTGATCTCTTATAACAGTTTATTATTCTCCCATCTAACATAAACAATATCAGTGATGATCGAATTAAATACTACTTCTGCATCAGCAACCAAATGAAATTTGTCAACCTTTAGACTTTTGATCCCACTTAGAGCTTCTAGATTGCCATAAGCTCTCCGACTTCAGAATTGATCACTCCAATATAGGTGCCTTTGAGAATCCACCTAGTAAAAGAACAAAAACTATCAAAGAAAAATGTGAATCACCATTAAGTTGAAGGCAAGAATCACCGATAAAGGTGAATGCTAAAACACTTAAATTGCAGATAATAAAAACAAACCGTAAAGTTCTGGAAAATTCATAAAAAAATAACTGAAAATCTTTAAATTAAAACATAAAAAACTAAAATCCTTGCTCAGATCTAGACTCATATGGACTAGATCCGAGCAAGAAGATAACCAAAATACATAATAATTTTGCCCAACGTAAAATTAAACCTCTTAAAAAAAAATTGGCTTTCTTGATTAAAAAACATGTTCGGTATGAGATCCCAACTTCCTTCTCTACCTCGAAAAGACCCTTGTTTGTGTGTCACTCTAATACTTGGTATCTTATGTTTCTATACTTACATAAATCTTTTCTTCCAAAGATATTGAAAGAAGAATACGATGTATCCCAAATATGTCTTCTCATGGTGGTTATGTTTTAGGGACTAGACATACTCGGTAATCAAGTAACCATGTTATTAGGCTACGCAATTCAAACATACACTAGTGTTTGGGCGAGTACCAAGTCATGCTATTAAATTTTAGAAAAAACCTGAGCGTGCACATTTAATCTAACCAGGCCATGCGGCAAGTAACAACCTTTGGGATCCTATGGGTACATGCATGCTCGGTACAGGAAGACCGAGTATTTTCGGGTATTATTGACATCCCTAATCCAGCTACCAGGACCAGCTTCATTGTTGATCAACCGTCTTTCGTAGTAACAAAGTCAATTTTTGCAATATTCGTAGCTGATCAATTGTTGTCCATAATTACAAAGTTCAGTTTCGACAATATTATGGATGAGATTGGATAAAATAAGGAATCCAACCCTTTATAGTGGGAGTAGAATTCGCTACCTCATGCCCACTCTATGGGCGAAAGGAATGTGTATTATGATTGTACTATACATCGAAACCCAAACTGGTTACATTTGAAAGAGTAAAATCGGGACCCAAACTAAACCCAAACCGCTTACATATTGAAATAATTTGATGACACCCATCTTTTTTATCTATAAATTCCAAACTCTAAGAGTCTGTAGTGATTTTAGACCAATTAGCTTATGCAACACCACTTATAAAGTAATTTCTAAACTAATTCTTTGAATAAGTTAATTTTTGTTTTTCAATCAAAGATATGTTTCGACCATACAAACATTGACAATATAATCGGTGCTCATGAAATGTTTCACACTCTTGAAACAAACATAATGGTAAAAATGTGTATTCGAGTATTTAAATGATATGTTAAAAGTTTTTGAATGGGTGAAATAAATTTTGTAATAGCTGTCCTAAGAATACGGGGTTTGATAACAAGTAGAACAATTTAATTTAAAGGGTAATATTATCTTAAGTAATTTTGTATTATTCAATGGACTGCATGGGACTAGGAAACCCCCAACTAGATATGACAAGTAAAATAATATAATTCACCGGGTAATAGTACTTTAAGTGATTTTGTACCTGTCAATGGGACGCATGAGACTAGGTAACACCCAATTAGAAGTATAAGTTAAGGAGATTGTTCGCCGCCTTATGTTTTAGTCTTTCTATGAAATCCTAATCAGGCTATCCTATGGCAACTCAAATAAAGGGTCTTACTCAAGGTATAAAAGTTATTAAAGAAATTCTCTATGAAAAAGTGGGGGTCTAACAACAACATCCAATATTTCATTAGGCAATCTGTATGGACTAAGTCCAAGAGAATCAACTAGACAATCAGACTCAATCAAGGAAAATATATCCAAGAGTTATATCTCAGTTTCTCAATGTAATCAGCAAATCAAACAGATAGGAATCCGTGAGCCTAATTATTATGAGAAATAACTTGAACGGTACCAAAGACTAATGTTCAAGTATCAATCAATTTCAATCAACAACCAAAGGTTGGATTTACCAATTGATTGAACTACGCATAACCTGTGATATTTCAATTATATAGAAAATATAATGCGGAAAAGAAATAACACATACACCAAAATTTTGTTAACGAGGAAACTGCAAATGCAGAAAAACTCCGGGACCTAGTCTAGATTTGAACACCACACTGTATATTAAACCGCTACATACTCTAGCCCACTACAAGTTAACTTCGGACTGGAATGTAGTTGAGCCTTAACCAATCTCACACTGATCAAGGTACAATCGCGTTCCTTACGCCTCTGAATCTCAGCAGGACTCTACGCACTTGATTCCCTTAGCTGATCTCACCCACAACTAAGAGTTGCTACGACCCAAAGTCGAAGACTTGACAAACAAATCTGTCTCCCACAGAAAAGTATATTATGATAGATAAATCTGTCTCCCACGGAAATACCTACGAAGTTTTTGTTTCGTCTTTTGATAAATCAAGGTGAACAGGAACCAATTGATAATCCGGTTTTATATTCCCGAAGAACAGCCTAGAAATATCAATCACCTCACAATAACTTAACTATATGATAGTAGAACAAGTTATTGTGGAATCACAAAGAATGAGACGAAGAACTTTGTGATTATTTTTTATATCTTACCTATCGGAGATAAATCTCGAGCAAATATTATAGAAGATAATACTCAATACGATAGAACAAGTAAGATCAGAACAGACAACTACAAAGAAAATAGTTGGGTCTGGCTTCAGAAGTCTTTAAGTCGTTAACCTGTAATGGTTTTAGGAAAACCAAGGAGAAACGACTCTAGTCGCAACTAGTATCACACAGGAGGTGTGGGTTTTATGTTTCCTAGTTGCTAGAGTTCTCCCTTATATAGTCTTCAAATCAGGGTTTGATTACTTTGAGACAAAGCAATCAATATTCACCGTTGGATGAAACTTAATTTAAGATTCAAGCTAATATCTTTCCACCGTTGGATGGTCTTAGATTGTTACACACAAATGAAATATACTTTCATTTAGATATGGGTAACCGTACCTAAACGTGTATATTGAGTTGGCTCAATAGCAGTTAACCGAAGTTAGCCACATGAACATTTTTGTGTTAACCATGTTCATCTTAACACATCTAGATCAAATTATAATCAAATGAATCTAGTTGTGTTACTCATGGAGTTGTTCAATTGTTTATATTCTCATAGAAGTATACAAGACACAATTGAAGCAAAATTGGATTGATTCAAAATAATCAGTTCATCAACATTTTAGCCACGGTTTGCAAAGATTGCATTCCTTAATTTATAAATGTATTTATTCATGAGTATGAAATCATACTTAGACGATTTTAGAATCTAATCTCATAAGTTTGCAAACAAGTACGCAAATTTAAGTTCCGGATTTGATCCTTTCCGACAGTTCGCAAATTTAAGTTTCGGATTTTAGAACACCACCAATATGCATGTTCTACATAGAGAGGATAAATATTATCATTGAGTAAAGAAAATTAAGTTCCAACTCTTACCAGTGGGTGGTAAGATATCTTGACAAAAATGAAAATTGCCTTCTCAGCACTCGACCTAATCCTCTTCCTCAACACATAAACAAACTGCCAAATCGGCAGGAATGAGATATCTGTATTGGGTATTTCTGCAGAACATCAGATGGCAATAAAACTATCAATAAGGCAACCACAGAGATCCCCTATTAGCAGGTACCATATCAACATTTTAAATTTGAAGTAACCATGTGAAGCCAGTTTTTTTGTAATCTTAATGAATGAAACTTTTATTACCAAATATCCTGGTTGACATATGATTATACTGATATAAAAGCTAATTAAAAAAAATACCAACACAACCAGCGTCTATAATCCACTCATTCCTTCTTATTTGAGTCTCAGAGCTCTGAAATTGGATCCAATTCCTCAGACCCTTGCTAGCAACAACATCACTTCATCATCCCTTCCTTGCAAATTGGTCTCAATCATCAATTCGTCACAAACCCATCTTTGTTCGTCAATTGCAGTTACAGTCGAAACCCTAATTTCATCAATTTCTTCATCTAATCTTACAGAGACATCACAACATTACCAGATCCACCTGTGTTTCCTTCTGAATTTGAAACCATTCTTCGAACCCACCTTCACCAACTCAATCACCCATTAAAAAACACCTTCTAAATCCCTGAATTTCTTTAATCTCAATTCTTCTCAAATTCTGAATTCATCGAGCACAACCATCTCTAGTAGTTGATTCTCTAAGTTTCATGTACAAACTTCAACCATCTTCTTTTTGGTTTCTTTTCTCGGACATAACAACAATAACAACAACAACGACAAAAACAAGAAATCGAGAGGAGGAAGAAGAAGAAGGAAAAAAAAAAAACTAAAATTTGGAGGTAGCCGGCATTCGATCCCACAACCTTTATGTTACTTTGACAAAAATAAATTGAATCAGATGGGCATTTTAGTTTTTTCAGTCTGGAGCATTTCTAATCTATTTGTGTCAATTGATCACTTATATTTTACAAAAAAGTGACCATATAGAAGGTCCTCCCTCCCTCGCTTCGCTTGGTCGGTCGTTCCAATTACTCTAATTCATTGGAGTACCAATTGATCCTTTCGTTAAAGCCTAGAATTGAAGCCCGGAATTATAATATTCTGCGCTGAAAAAGCAAAATAAGTCGAGAAGATTATACACTATGCGACCATATGGACTATTTGGAAGGAGAGGAATGGAACGGTTTTCGTTACGCACAACAAATCTTCACAAGAAATTATAAATTTGATTAAGCAAGCCATAGTGCTGCGGTGTTGTGATTTGGATTAACTGGTAGGCGATAATGCTAACGATATTGTCTTCTGTTAACTTGTTTTTTTTTTTTTTTTTGAAGCATGATAAGTATTATTAGAATTAAGCGACAATTACACGAGGGTAAGTGATACCCAAGGAGTCATCTATTACAATTTGGTTAATGCATGGTGGGATTGTATGGTCCAAAAATAAAGTTGTAATGTTCTCCAATTGGCTTTTGTCCGCCACCAGGTTGGCCAGTCCGTCCGCCGCATGATTACCTTCTCTATAATTGTGGTTGACAGTACAGTATGGGATCCTCCTCATGATTTGTTTGGTTTCAGAAATCATTCCTGAGATGTACCAAGGCGGATCATCGTCCGAGGTTAGAAACCGAAGCAGGTTTTCCGAATCGGCTTCGAACTGAACCTTTGGCCAACTTCGTTCTTTTGCCGTCCTGGACGCTATGAGCATTGCTCAAGACTCAGCTGTGAGAGCGGTTGTGATTCCTAGTGGTTGCGCTACGGCTACTAAGGTGTTGGTAAAAGCATCCCTGCAAATGAAACTTGCTCCAGCTATTCCCGGTTTTCCTCGTGCTGCTCCGTCTGTGTTGATTTTGATCCAGTCTATAGTAGGTCTGATCCAACCTATTAAGATTGTTGTAGACGTTGGTGTTTCATTTCTTGGGTTTGCGGGAGCTGGTATTCCAGGTAGCACAGGAGGGAGGTTCTCTTGGGCCCAAGAGAACTCTTGTTGAAGACTGAGAGCCATTTGGGTAATGCTATTGGGATTTGGTTGCCTTTGTCGATAAATATAATCATTCCTAACTATCCATAAGGACCAGAAAATGAAACATAAGGCTGTTTTGAAAAAGTGATGAGCTTTCATTTGTAGAATTTGTGTGATTGTCATCTGGGAGTTTGGCAAGTTTGGAAGATTTTGGGTTGTTGCTGATTGATTAGGGAGTCTTATGAGGAGAGTGTTCCATGCAGTGACAACCATTGGACAATGGGGGAGAATGTGATCAGCAGATTCCTGATCAGAATTGCATTGTGGACATATATTGGTATCTGTGAGGTGGATATGGTTTAAAATGGCGAAGGTCGGGAGACCTTCATTGATTGCTTTACACAAGAAAAACTGTAATTTTGAAGAACATGGAAGTGTCCATAGGAACTCATTGGTTCATTCCCATCAAAACCCACTGTTAACTTGATGTAACTGACATTATTTTTTTCTTTAATATAACATTTCTTTTTTCCAGGAATAATATTAATCATGAGGGGGTATTTTGGTCTCTTACAACATTGTCCGTAACTGGGTTGCATCCCTGCTGTAAGATGAAGTCATCTTATGTCATGCTTTCTTGACCGGAAATAAAGGTTTCTGTTGTTGTACAACGTAAATGCATCTCAGTTTAAAAGCTAGGTCCGACTTGAAGACAAAATACCCTTCTTATAACTCAGAATTCACCATCTTTTCGTGAACAAACATCAGCATCAAACCAAATTCCAAACCAAAAATATGGAGGATGACATAATCCTGGATTTCGAGAAATCGCCTTAATATTTCTCAATGGTAAAAAGGGCAATTTGGTCATACAAGTTTTTGATTCAAGACTCGTGAGTCGTGATTGCAGGTCGATGCACCCCAAAAAGACGAACACTCACGTCGGATTCGGGGTAACTGACAAAACTACCCGTCCTCTCAAAATCTCTACAAAATCTCCTCATTTCTTTGTCATTCATAATGACAAAATTGACCTTCGAATTTTCTCCAGATTTAATCATCTTCCCTTTTCCTGTTTCTTGATCACACCTGTTTGATGTTTATCCGACACTCGGAGGAAAAAAGAATAGGAAGGGTAAAGCCGAAAAGGGTGTAGTCGTATTCGTATTTGGGGCACGAAATAATGACGTGAAAATGTAACAAACTCGTGAATGTATCTTGTTTTGGCAATCATGACATGAGTTATTACGGTCGTGGGTGATTTAATACGTCACCTCTACGTCGTGTACGTAAACAGTATTGTCCTTGCTTCCATTTTTTCTTTCTTATTCGTTGTACTTGTACGCCAACTTTCAAACAAAGGTATAGAGATCGTATGTATTTTTGTAGCATGTATTTTGTTGTATACTATGTAGATGTGAACTCAAATTATCAATACTCCTAAAAATTACTTTTTAATAATTATTCCTGGTTTGGTTTTTTGAGAAAAATTAAGGAAATTTAAAAACTAATCATTGAAAGTGGTAAAACTCATGACACTTCGATAATAAAAGTGATAATAATTGAAATGGTCATGACACTCGTCAACAAAAAGTAAAGTGAAATGGTCATGACACTTGTCATCAAAAGAAGTTTAGAGAAAAAAGGTCCCAAAAACTAAACTAACATTTGACTTTCCCGATTAGAGAAAAAGCCATTTTTTGTGTAACGTTTATTTATTAAACCACTTATTTCTATTAAAAAGAATTGGAGGAGGGAGATTTAACGTATTGAAAAGCCATTAAAATGTCATTTGTTGGAGGACTCGATTAAAAATAACTATATTAAATCACGTTATTTTTCGCCAATGAGAAAATGGAAAATATGCACTCTCACTTATTTAGAAATATTTTAAATCTGAACTTTTAAGGAAGAAAAGACCTTGTATTACTAGTACTCGAAAAATGTAAATGATTATAATCCTATTAGATACTTCCTTATTTCTCGTGAGTGATTACCATCATATGAAGTTAAAATGAAAAAGTGAAAATATATTTTTTTTCTCCCAAAAACAGAGGCCTAGCATTTATTGTTACGAGCATAGTCTATATTTGACAACTAACGACATCATACGCCTCTTGTATTTGCAGGAGAGATACGCTCTACCTGCAAGTCCAGGACTCCAGGTAGCTAGGCAGAATAATTTTTAGAAAAATTCCCCTTTTCGGGTACAAGCAGGATGTGAACCCAAACCACCTCCTGGTATAACCATCAAGTGTCTGACCGAGACGGACACTTATAACCGTGGGGTATTATAAGTTTTTGGCCGACTGATGTTTTCATTGCATTGTCTTCGCTGACAGTTCATTTGTCACCAAGATAAAGCAGAGGCAAATTGGTGTGTCAAGACAGTGGATTAAAGCAAGGCTCCTTAAACATTCAAATGGAGAAATGAAGTGGGGAGTAACGTGGGACGGTTGAAGTTTAGTTAAACTGGAGCCTCAAACATTGACAAACCCTTAACTAGAAGAAATTTTGGGATTCCTTAGACACAAGCTAAACCCTTTTGACAATTTTTATTTATAAAATATCAAGGACTTTTTTTTTCTAAAATTAAAGTAAATCATTTCCCCTGAAATAATAAAATTATTCTTTTACGTTTTAAAAAATAAAAGAAGAAGAAAAGAAGTTGAGATTCCCATAAACAAATGGTCACACACACACGGTCTCACCCACTTGTAGTATGGAAAGAAAAGTTGGCTTTCGTAACCCCATTTGCGGCCCTCTTTCTTTCTTACCCTTTTCTTTAGAAGATGAAGAAGAAGAAAGCAAGAAAGACACAAGAAAGAAGAGAAGGGTCAAACTAGGGGTTTGCGTGTGATTGTTAAAGAGAGGGTTGTAAGGAGCATATTAAAGAGAAACGTCAAACCTTGCAATTATTGTGTGTTTGAGTAATGCGACAACAACAACAAAAATAATTGTCATTTTGTTTCTCAATATTTTTTTTTTTATCATCGTATGTATGAAAGTTATTGTACGATACGTATGTATTGTTATAACAATAACGGTACTTAAATTATAAATGTCTCTCTGATAGAATAGTAATATTTCGACAAATAAGAATCTACTTTCTGACAGTTTAGAAAAGATTCTAAGTTGTGCAAGTTCCCATCCCTTCTCTCTTCTCTCTTTTTAGGATTGATTTTTTGGCAAAAGAATTCTTATATATTTGGAGATTTCGTCTGTGATTTTAGTTTTCTTCCCACACAAACTCTTTCTTCTCTTTTGATTTCTTTTCTTTTCCCTTCAATGGGATTTCTAAATTTTGTAAACTTTTTGTGTCATAGTTAGTTTTAACTTTATTAGGGTTGCCCACCTTAGAAGCATTAAATTTTGAAATGAGAATGGTACACTACTACTACTTCACACACAAATATATTTTGTACAACTATGTCAATGTCACACTTTTTTATATATTGTCTTTTTTTTTGAGTGGATTTCAGTGGTGGAATTTAATGGGGGATTGAATTTTATTGTTTATATGGTTGATAGATGGAAAAGAAAGAGAGAAGAAGTAATCAGTTTTGATGGAAACTCATGTAAGTTATCCCCTTTGAAAGGAAATTGAATCAAAAACTTTTACAAGTATTTATGAGATAATTTATGGAAATTTCATAGAGAACAGGGAACTAAGGTTTTCTTGTTGCCTAGGATCAAGAATTGGGTGTTATACTTTCTTTGATGTGAAATGGGTTGTCTATGTCTATTTCCCATTTATGTTTATTATGACGAAGTAATCAAAACTTTGAAGACATGATTAATTAGGCTAAGCATAATTACCCTTGGGGTAATCTTACTTAGTTAATAACAGTTATAGTTTCAACTATATAGGATTAATTAGATGATCCTTCGTGTTCCTTAATTATATCTGATATAACATATGACGCATTCGTGTGTACAATGAACACGTATTTTTAAACTGTGATGTTGTACACTTAACAATGATAATAGGACTTTTTTTTTTTCTTCAGAGTGTTTAAAAAATATTTCTGAACAAACAACTTAAACATCACCAGCCGTATTTTCTTATGCCACCTTATTTTTCTTAGCTTGGATCTAAAATATCACACCGCCCGTCATTAATTATTTATGAACTATTGAATTGGAAAATATTAACAACAAGTTTTGTATAATGATGTTCTAGAGAAAAAACATCAATCAAAGAAGATATATTATACCTAGTTAATAAAACCCTTCATCCCTATCAAATCGAAAATTCATGAGCTAAGATGTTAAGTTTAACACAATACAAGCAAACCATAAACTATAGTCATATTAGTGAAGTAGAGAAGTTTAAACTAGGCTATGAATGTTGATGTCAAAGTTGACCATAACATTGTTTAATATTGAAAATAAAACTAGGTAAGAATACCAATCCTACAAATGTTTCTTATTAGACTTTATAATGCATTTTTATATAAGATTATATGAGGTAGTTTACTTGAAAAACAAGATAATTAGAAAAGTTTTGTCAATGAAAAATGCTCTTTTAAGCAAGCAAGACATAAATTTCAAAGGGAATATATGTTTCAAATGAAGAACGGGCCCTAGCTGTCTGGTCATCCAAGTTCCCCAAAGTTTAATGCGCTCCAGGAGGTCCTGGGTTCGAGTCCCCAATGGCGTAATATTGCGAGAATTAACATGGAAGATAGTGTTAATTTGCCCCCCTTGTGACACAATCTCGCCCTCCCGCCATAGTTTCGGCTCTCCTTGGCAAGGTTTCCCATGAGGCCATTGGTAGACTAGCACATCAACCTGTTCAATTAATGTAGTAGTATGTCGTTGGAGCTTAGCTTGTTAGGCTTCCAACTAGTTTCATGTAATAATAATGATCTAAAATAAATATTATATAAAAAATTTAGATATAAACTAATTAAATAAAACATAAACATCAAATAAGTAGGAGTATTATATATCTCCGCCTTTTCCTATCAATGGTAAGCCAAATTTCTTGCATACTTGTTAGTTTACTTAAAATGTTAATTTTGTATCATCGATTAATAAATACAATATTTTTATTTGGATTGGTTACGGCAAGTAACCAAAAAAAAAAAAAAAAGAACAGTTGAATGCGTTGATGAGACATACAACATCAGACGTCCAAACTTGATGGCCGTTCTAGTGCTTTTTATAATTAATCATCCCTTTCTAGAGTAACAAGAAAGTATTACTATAATCAATCGGTATTCGACAATTACCAAATTGTTAGTAGATGGGCCTGCTGCTAATGGCAGGCATGGAGAAGATACGCGCCCATCTTGACTTGTTGAGAATAGGAACACATGAGACGTCAAATAATGTAGAAAGAAAATAGAAATAAGTGTACTCGTAGAGGGTCAAGCGGAAGGAATTTGAGCTGAGATACATTCCGGTCAGCCCTTGCAACTGCCACGGCACAGCATTTCCGCAAGTTCGTCCGAAAGCTGAGAATTCAAAGGTCTGAAATTCTCAATCAGGTGTGCAAGAATTAGAGTCATAAATTTATTTAGCAGTATGAATATTTTCATTTTCCCGTCAATAGTGGGGTGGGCTTTGTTTCGCTTGGGCTCTAATATTTCCATACAACGTATATCGCCACAAGTTGGTATAAGAATTGGTAAATTAGGTTTCTCCTATCAAATCTTTAGTATTTTGGAACATTAATGGAGTTTTGTCTCACAAGTGTAGACATCTTCTTTGTGTGTAGTTTCTGCAGTGCGTTATGCCTGACGAAGAAACTTATAATTATAACGAATTGGAAGTGCAAAACTCATCACCAAGTTGGCAGCACAGCACACTTCGGCCTCAAAATTCCCACGGGTTGGTCACCTACTACTAAGGTGGAAGGTGTCATCAGTGTGTTCCTGGACCAAATCTGGCGAAGTTTCAAATGAATTGGGTTTACGCACAGTAATTGCAAGTACTGTAAAGGCAACTATTTCACTTCCCGGTCCATCAGTACTTAATTTGTTTGGCGTTATCGTGACATATGGTTTTTGCAACGTTACAATTTTTTTTTTTTTTTTTATCAATAACAACGTTACAATTTTTGAATAAAGCAACGTATTTCTCAGTTATGAAGCAAGGTTGTTACCATTCCATGGTTTGTGTAAGTTCAATGGTTATTTACAGTGAGGTATGGTGATGGAGATTTCATTTACAAGTAAATATGGAAACAGGAAATTCCGTATTTTTCTGCATCTAACATGGATATTTCGACAAGGCTTATATTGAGTTTTAGGTATGAGTTTCCTTATGGTCATTCAATGTTGAACCAATTCGGCTATGAGTTTTAGTAGAAATCAATGTCTGCTCATCCACTTCGTCTTCTTTCATGCTCTCGACGGTATCTTTTTTCTCATTGTCATTACCAGCTCCATTGTTTTGTGCATCAAAAACTGCCTCAGTTATTTCTTGAACTAAATCGACAATCACACCGTCAACGCCCATTATATGTTGCATGTACACTGCCTCTGCAACATTGCTGATATTTGAAAAACACCAAAAATATCATTTAGCATTAGTGCGAAACTACAACTCGGCAATGCATAATAAAGAATGTAAACATAATCTTACTTTAACTGGCCATAGGATAAGAGCGAGAGATTAGACTCTTTAATCTTGGATACCATTCCTGGATTTTTAAAAATGCCTTTTACTTCTGATACAATTCCTTGGAAGCCATTTTTCAAGCATAGTTTCATGGCCTCCTCCAAGGAATTCCTTCTCACATCTGTGTACACTTCACATCCTCCATTTGTGAGAAAGTAAACCTGGTTTTGAACCCATATACGTATTATTATTCTATAGTACATAAACCCGAATTAGAAGAAACAAAAATGTTGTAGTCGGCAGTATGAAGAAAAGAAAAATATAACTACAAACAAAGACAAGTCTTACGGCGTATGTATTCTGCAACTTGTTGATTAGTTCAGCTGCATCTGGTTGAAAAGTTGAGAAGATAATAGGTCTATCCTTAGCGTACTTAACAACCACCTGTTTCATCACAAAATGTTGCGGGTAGTAAGCAAACAAATTCTGTTGGCAAACTGAAGTAACAAGTGCGGTGTCAATGTGTACTACTACTGGTGCAAGACATATATATATAAATGGACAAAGTTTAATTCACCTGCAAGATTGCTTGAAGAACAAATGTGAGTTCCTCCTCTTGATAGACAACATGATCGTCAAATTTCAACTCAATGTTAAACCCCAAAGAAGTATTCACATTCTGGAATGCCTCTTGCAATGTGCAAATAGAGTCGTCGTGTTCAACATTCCAGTCGAAAATTCTCCCATCCTTAATCTTTCTTAACAGAGGTTTTCCCAACTGATTCAATTATCAGAAACAAGTGAAACACTGAGTCTCAGTTCATTTTCCTCGGTATGAATAAAATCCAGACCAAGTACAACATTAGCACTAGCAAGTTACCTTCTCAACATCTCTTTGCGGTCCATAGCAAAGGAGTTCCGCTAAAGTTAGCTCTGTGACTCTTTTCTCATATATCGAACCCTGTATGAGAAAAAAACGAACTATGGTTTTGGCATTGGGATTATTTCAAATTTCAATTGGCGCAGAGAGTGAAAGAGCAAGAGGGAAAATGATGCTTACATTTTCCTGGCTGACAATGAAGTTGTCGTGGAAAATGACAGGGCAGCCATCACTTGTCACCTACAAAATTAAGTTATGTCTTGCCATTATTATTTTTCCATGATAATGCAAATACATCTCTGAGACCAATTGAGAACCCATCAGCTGGTACCATAGCTCTCCGGCTTCCTCCCATAGGGAAGCTTGAGGATTGAACCCCTCTAAATAGTACAAATCCTAGGCCAATGCTAAAATGCAACCTAAACTCAACACTTACTATAAATGGATTCAAGAAAAACCAAAAAGATGACGTGGTCAACGGTCAAACATCCAGGCAGGGGCATAATTTTTGTACTTTTATAGGATATCGAAATTGACTCCAAGTCTCCAACAGCTGAGGAAAATGACCATGTCATTTAAGGACACCCCGCGGTCGTCGTCTTTATCTTAACAGACCACTCTTGGGCACCCACATACCACCAAGGTCGGTTACCGACCCGCATGAAACATAAGAAAGCAGTTAATATGTTACGCGGCAGTTTGAGATAGAAGTCAGAGTACACGTGCATTCATGGAATCATTTACAGACAACGCAACACCAACCACAACCTAACTCTGTGTCTAAACCCGACACCACCGGGAATTGTGAAACTTGACACCAGCAACAGAAAGAAAAAACTCAGCAAACAGAAAACGATCGTTAAGAAAAGATAACCTAAACTAATGAAAAAGGAAGAAAAATAGTTTAATTACCTGAACATCAAATTCAACAAAATCAATAGGGAACTTAGAAGCAGCATTGAAAGACATGATTGAGTTTTCTTTGATTGATTTCATTCTCAAGTCCGGCGACTGCAACATGTTCATGCCACTTCCTCTATGTCCGATCACATGAAACTTGTTTGTCCGTGAATTATTCCCTATATATATCATACCATGCAAACTCAATAAAAATCACTATATCAGGATAATAAAAAAAAAAAGACTTTTATGATCAAGTTGGCCGTGCAATATGAATGACTAGCTGGTCATGGTTACCAGCACTGCTGAAGTTTTCGTAAAAATTTAGAAAAGAAATGAAGTGCATATACCTGCAAATGATGAGAAGAATGTGGAATATAAAGTTGATGCGGTGGTGCTGTCAGCCTCAGGAATGTGATCAAGTTTGAGGATATCGGAAACGTGAACGGCTTTAATAAATGCCATTGTGGTTGTTCCAGAGAAGAAAAGTAGAGATGTGGATGAAGATGAAAAGGGAAGTTTAAGAAATTTGGATGAAGAGAAAAACAGTGTCTTATTATAGAGAAGAGTCATTTGTAAAGAAATCGCAAATGGTAAAAAAAAATGAAAAAGAGGAAACGGGTTTAAAACGTAAGAATATTCCAGTTATTTCTCGGGTTTATGCTTATCGTATATTCGTATTTTCTATTTTTAAAGTGCTTCTATTTTAACTACTTTTAGCTAGTCAGGGCAAGTCCTATGGACTAGGCAAATTTGCCAATTTGAGGCACCTATGAACTTGCCGGATTGACAAAATCACTTGGTTAATTAACAAACTTAATTAATTAAACCTGGCTTAATTGGAGTATAGTGCCCTTACTAAGGGGAGGCCAAATATGGGTAAAGTTACAAAACTACCCTTTCCCTTTATAATTCTTATTACCCTAAATCAGTTTTCTTTTATACCATTTCATCTTCTTCTCTTCTTCTTCTCCTCCACCTCAACCTTACCGGCCCCTCCTCCCCCACCATTGAAAACTCGTCGATTCGAAAATTCCGATTAATCTTCAACCATGGAGCCGCCGAGAGGTAGTCGTATGAAAGGAACAAATAGAAAAATCCAATGAATATAACCCTGGAATTGCAAATTTAGTTCAAAGGAAAGTGAAGAAAAAAACCGTCGAAGAAGAAGAAATCAACGCCGCTGAAACCGAAAAAATGACGCGATTGAGAAAGTAAAGGCCTACTTAAACTCACTCTAGTGCTTCAATTTCATGTTTGCATGTCAGATTAGGTTAGAAAAATCGAATGTTTGAATTTGCAGTTATTTGGCCGGCAAGGTGTTTGTTCCACGACCTTGCCGACTTTTTCATGTATAGGGTTAGTCGGCAAGCTCTTAGGTTGAAGATCTTGCCGGTTGTTGAATACATGTAACTGATTTTACAGGGTCGACAAGTTATTCAACATAGGAGCTTGCCGGCGTTAGTTTTTTTTTTTTTAGTCGGTGGGTTATAATTTTTTACCTTGCCGGTTGTATTCAATTTTTTTGTGTCTCCTGATGCCTTCAAAATATTTGAGTTGTTATAAGCCGACAGGTTATTTGAGTAAGACCCTGCCGACTATGGTTTAGCTGGCAAGGCTTATAGTTATAGACCATTCCGACTATTGTGTTATGAGCAAGGTTATATTTGTCGACCCTGCCGACTGTTGATTTTTTTTTAAATTGTTCTTGTTTAGGTCGCTTAAGGGAAAGAAGAAAAATGTTACTCCTCCTTCAAGACCTCCTCGTGTTGGTGAAAAACTCTTGACTTCAACACATCGAGGGGCATACATTGTGCCGGGAATGCTCAAGATCCGTGTACCGAATGATTCTGAACCACCATCGGAACCCAGTGATTCAGACGACACTCCAGATGAAGACCAATCAATTCCATCTGGTAGAAGAGGTGATGATGATGATGTTGATGAAAGAACTCCGGCTGCTGGAGGAGGTAACAATGATGATGGTGATCAGGACATTCCTAATGTTGGAGGACGTAATGATGATGATGATGATGGTAATGGCGATAAATATAAGGATATCGAAGATGAAATTGTTGAAGAGGCAGTGGAACAAGAAGAAGAAGAAGAAGAAGAAGAAGAAGAAGGAGATGGAGAACAAACTATAGCTATTGGAGAACAATGGGTTCATTTGATTCTAATGAAGATTTGGCAATCACCAAAGCTTGGTATGCGGAAACTCGAGTTAGACGTCAATCTTCCGAAAGGGTGGATTCCACAACCTTTTGGGCTAGGGTACACAACAAATTTAGCCAAGAGTTTGAGAATCCTAATGCAAGAAGTGTTCAACAAGTGCACGATAGGCACCTTGTCATCGAAAACGCGATACTTGCTTTTTTAGCTCTCCAACCTCGTATTTTTAACGCTCGCCCCTTCACCTTGTCCATTGCACAATTTGTAAGCAATTTTGTGTTTTTTTTTACGTAACCCATGTTGTTTTATCTTCCAATGAAACAACACTAACAAATGTAAGTTTGTTTTTGCGTTTTTGTAGCACGAAGTCGTGAAAGCACGATACTTGGAGGAAAAGGGGAAGCATTCGCGTTCGATACAAGCTATCACTTCTTGGGAGAAAGAATCCCGGAGGATAACCCGGATTACTTGGATGTTGTATCGTCTTCGGAGGAGGAAGATTAATGGCTTTAGAAGTTTTTGTATAGGTTTTGTGGGTAGACCTCTATGCAAACCCTCACGAGACTATAACTATTCCACTAGGGTCGCCTAGGGGTTCAAAGGCTTGATGCACATGCTAAGTGCATTCGTTTTTCCGTCGACAAGGAGTTGTATTTTATGTTTCAATCAATGTAGTAACAAAAATTGCATGAATAAAGTGAATTACATCTTCCCATATTCTGTTTTCTGTTGGGTATAACTACAGGCCGACAATGTTATAAATCATTAGCATGCCGACTATAGGTCAGCCGGCAGTGTTTGAAATTATGTGCATGCCGACTACATTATAGCCGGCATGGTAGAAAATATTTACATGCCAACCGTTAGATTGCTGGCCCAAGATAGTCGACATATTATTTATTCAAAGACCCTTCCGGCTTGAAAATTGTCGACGTGTTATTCATCCGCGGACCATGCCTAGGCTAGACTTCAAGCATTCTATTCAACGCGGACCAAACCTAATGGATCTTAGTCGGCACCTTATTCAAACCTGGACCTTGCCGACCTTTCATATTTTCAAAACTATTTTTTTGATCGAAATCGAACTCATAAGACATATAAAAGGTTTAATACACTGAATTCTCATTTTCAAAATTTTAATCTAAACTCAATTAATTAACCTAATCAGAATTTTTAGTGTTAATTAAACAAGGGCATATTAGCCATTTAGAAAATACAAGGTTAAGGGGTGGCTTAGTTTTACTTCATAATGACCAGATTTTGTCTTATTGGGCATACCCCAATTAGTTTGAGATTTCGTCACAGAAGTCCAAACGTTTGCGTTTTGCCTGGCATACCGACAACTTTTAAGTCAACCATTGTTGACGGACAAAATCGGTTGTCCGTCCATTTTTCTTAAGTTTTGTATTTTTCTTCCAAGTTCACCCTCAACCATAGTTAATAGGACCGCCCATAGTTACAGTGTGGACAGCTTTTCCCACTAATTGGAATTTCAGACTTGGGGTTATGGGGGTTACTTATCAGCTGACCGCTATGATAAAGATTCGAAAATTTCTGATATATATTGTTGCTGAAGAAGAAACAAGGTGGGTCATTAGGTTGGATTAAAGAATTCAATTTGAGCAACACAGATACACAAGAAATTTTCCAAGATCCCTTTGTTCTCACGAGTAGGGGTACAGTTGTATGTCTCTCAAAGACAAAGGTAAATTCTTCATCTTCAAAGGTGATGTCAGGGAAGGAGGTGTGGCCAACTGCTGCTTGTGCTACAGTGTGGGAACGAGGTAATTTTTTAGGGTAGCAAGTCAAGTGTGAGAAGGTTTAAGGCTAGAATTATGCAGTTGGTCTTCGAAGGTGGTTTACAGGATTAGAATGAAAGGAAAAATTTGGAACTAGGGATATGACTTACCGGTTTTGAACTTTTTTAAGATCGGAAAGCAGAAAGCTGTTTTGTAGTTGCCGAGAATTTGTTTCATTTTTTGGCGTTTTCATGTATTTTTACTTGGCAAAAAGAAAACAAAAAGTAATATAATCATAAATAAAGGAAAAAACAAGAACCCGCCGAGACTGACTGACCAACTGACAGTCTAACATAAGCATGCTTATTGCTTACCCAAGATATTTTGCAGTATAGAGCACTGCAAAACACCGATCTCCATAGAACTCCAATTCATTCTTTGTTATCGCTATCGTTGGGTCATTGAAAGGAATTGGCCGGACAAGGATGAAGTGAAATTGCGCAAGTTAAAGACACCTTATTATGTCCCCTACAAATCCAAATGATCAATGTATTGATTGACAAATCTTGATATCTTTACACGAGTACACGACTATGATAAACCTATAACATCTTCACCACAGACCTATAAAATAAATCTGGTACAACACTACATGGTAGTACAAAATAAGTTCACCGCTGCCCTATAAAATAAATTGGGTACAACACTACATGGTAGTATAAAATAAGTTGGGTCTTCTGGTGTGCGTATAAATTAAAATGTATAAGCGATTATATATATAAACGGATACCTAATCAATTATTAGATCTAATCAGTCTGAATTTTAGTTACAATATACACCAAATTTTGGAATCTGAAAAAAAAAATTACTCAACTGATGTGATAATCTTTTACAACAAAAAACAGCAAGATAACTCGATCATCCAAAGGTTTTCCCTGCAGTCTGCTCAACCAGCTCCGACATTTCTCAACCTCATAACCTACACCAAGACATCCAACTCCACCAGCTCATCCACACCCATTTATTCAAGCTCAGTGAAGCAGATTCTTGGGTTCCTTCAATAAATACAAATAAAAAAGTTAGTAGCTTTACTCATCAACAGCGGATTCAGCACTAACTAGGACATAAACGAACCTCCTACAAGTACAACCCTTATGTCTTACATTCTAAAGTAACAACGGGTAAGAAGAAAAGATAAAATGCATACAGAAAACATAGAAGCCATTCTACTGCACAAATAGGTTTGAGACATATAGGACACACAACATAATTAACTTTGACATATTATCAATAACCACTTCTTTCAATCTAGCATGCAATACTCCCCCAAGCCATATTCTTGTTTGAGTCTGCATCATAGTGAAAGCCAAAATACAAAATAAAGCGAGACCAAATGTAAAACAAATCAAAATTGGTCTTTTCTCAGTTTGAGTCTGAAGTATTGTATAAACCCCAAGTATTTTGTTATCAAGAGAAGAAAAAGATTATAGTAGTTCAAACATTAGTACTAGCCTTTGTTACCATTAACTGAAAAATATTAAAAGACAGCGTTGCATTGCTTAGGCATGTCGTTGACAGCCCTTCTGGCAATAAAAGAAATCACCTCTTTACTCAAATAGCTGAACTGCTTGTTTTATTTGTATGAACACTTCAACCAATGCGACCCAGAAAACCAAATAAGTATGTAAGCATCAAATTGTACCTCTAATGAGTTGGTTGCAAAACGACGCCGACAAAGAACCATTCCCCCGAGTCATTTGCACAAATCCGGTTTGAAATAAAGATGAAGAAATACACCTATAATCAAGTTATCAAGAAAAATCATTAGCCATAAGAATTGATCCCGACCAAATGGGTTTTACATCCCTACAAGTCATTGGGGGTATGCCCGCTACCCCCTGGCAGATTTTTTTAGAGTAAATGCTTGCTAGCGAACACACCCTTTAGACGGGAACCTTCGTTTCCCAAGGAAGCACAATTTGGGTAAGGATTTCGATTCGATGGATTTAAACACATATTCAAAGAAAATTTCAGTTCGTCCTATATAACCCAGCAACCCAATTAGATTCATAAAAATAACCATCGAGTCCATCATATGCAGGGGATTTCACATTATTTACCCATATTATCTCAAATAAAAACCTTATTTATTTACAAATACTTTGAAAAACAGTAAAGAAGAGAACCTAGAGGAGGAGGAGGAGCAGGAGGAGCAGGAGGAAGAGCAGCAGGAGGAGAAGAAGAAGAAGAAAGGCAGCGAGTTGGGTTTTGTTCAGTTTGCGGTACAGCTTGTTAACTTGACCCACAGTCGGTTTGGTTAAGTTAGCAACTTGAAGGACTATAACGTCATTTGTTAACGATTCTGTTCCAGGCAGCTCCACCGATTTAACCCTGTCCTTCTGCTTAGCAAAACTGAAAGCACGTCTGTCTATAAGCCAAAGTGGGAACCTTTGAATTTCCATGACGATAACCCAATTAGTTTGGGTATACCCCAATCTCGCTAGGGAATTAAATTCAAATAAAAATATACTCCCTCCGTCCCACATATATAGGCGGAGAGAGACAATTCTCTTAGATTAAGAAAATTGCATGTGATTCATAATTTTATATGTTTTTTCTTGTTTTACTCTTCGTCTTATCTCCAACACAATTACTTATGTACAATAAATATGGGTATATATGAAAAAATTCATCTTGGAAAGCAAAGTCCGCCTATTTAGTGGGACAAACAAAAACCAAAATTCCGCCCATATATGTGGGACGGAGGGAGTATGACTTTTTTTTTACCGTTTGACGGTAATGCTATTTTCTCGCTCCCTTCATTGTCTGCAACAAATAAAAGAATCTCTCCACCTTAAGGTTCATCTTTATTTTTCATTCAAAATCTCACAAAATGAATTCATTAAATGGAGTTTCTCTCATGAATTAATGTCCTGCAAATACAATTACTTACTGTTAATGATTTATTCATTAGTCTTCTTACTCATCTCTGATCTGATCGTCTTCGAGAACAAACTAAGCACAAAATTAATACTAACCCAAAAATTATAAATTGAATCTAAGTTATGCAATACAAAAGCCAAGACAAACCCAGATTTACATTACGGCACGCATTACCTATGAATATTCATTGGTAAACACCAGAATAATAAAATTTTAATCGGTCACTTTTTCAAACTCAAAAATTTGAAAGGTGATAGAGATTACAAGTGAAGTAAAATATAGACACGGAGTAATTCAAAAAAAAAAAAATTGATCGGTGAATTTATGGTTTAGATCTGTAATAGGGGAAGAGATAAAATGGGCTAGAAAAAGGGAGGATGGTGTGCAAAAATTAATTTGGGTTTTAGATAATAGGTAATGAGGCAAGTAATCACCATCTAATTTCACTGTATGGAGCAATCAATTCTCGCTGTGAAGAATAGCAAATCAGGATCTCTTTAAGGCTTATCCACCTTGTTTTGGGGTAAATCTCTATTAGACAAAACAAAAAATTAGACAATAATTCATTTCAAAACCAAACCAATTTGGTTTCCGTGATGTTGGTAACACGATTTCGAGATGATTTTGGTTAACATGATGCTGATTTTTATATTACAGAGAAGAAGAATCCATACTATGTTGGGTGCAATAATCAAAAATAAGCAAAAAATCAAATAAGCAAAAGTTATTGATACTTAACTCCTTTATAGTGGAAGTGATCGATTTGATGATACGGACGAGCTCCCTAAATCTCCGCTTGATATCAGGCAAAACTTTGGAAAACAGAGTGAGTCACGTGTTCAACACGTTGCCCTTAAGACATTAGCGCCCGGCTACACTCAAGAGTGCTGCTATAGCCCTCACAGGACGGATATCTCCAGGATAAAACACCCTACTACACCTACTACTAGCATATGTAGTAGATGCTCAACTTGAGCTTGGCAACTCCGAAAAAACCGTTAAGGAAAATCGTGAACGCTAAGAAACGGCTATAAAATATTTTCCCTTAGGGGTCCCTCTACAGAGAAGGAGAAACCCCTTTCCCATAGATTTAACAAAAAGTAGTGAATTTGTTTATATAATTGACAAATACAACTTAAGAAGAAAAACTCCCGATGTGGGACTAAAAGGTTTATATAGTCTCTTAAAACTACTAAAAATTGGAAACTCCACAATGTGGGACTAATAAGTTTTATTCACAAAAGAAAACAATAAATTATAAGTTTTATTAAAAACTTTAAAAATCCTTTTATTATTAATGGTTTTCTAACAATCCCCCACATGAATGAAAACTCAATAAAACACAAAAACACAGATAGATTTTGGTAAATCAACAACCCAATCTCACGACCCGAACTGACTGAATAGACAGACAGATCGTGCATGTTGAAGTCATACTAGCCAATCCAACGTCTTTTCCCTCACACAACAGTGTGATGACCCCAGGATCATACTATGGATTTCTAAAATCATATAATATAGAGAGCTTTCATCTTTAGTTCCTCACAAGTGAGACTAAAGGTTCCTTTCACCAAAGTGAAAAAAAGAATGAACTAGTGAACCCTTAGTGACCCTTAGATCCTAAGTTCCAGTAATACCAAAACCATCAAAACGAAAATCACATAAAAGCGCATGAAATACCATTTTAGGCGAGAGGTGTCCATGAGGTCTTGAACCTTTGCTTAGTGAGATATTAGGAATTACTTGCTAGAGACAGTGAACTATGTCTTGAACTGCTAGCGTTTGATGTAATTCGCGATAACAACCACGGATGATATCTCCAAGGGTGCTGCCAAGCTCGTGCCGTTTTGTCCAATTTGGCCCTGGACATATCATGTTTATCAGAATGCTCTAGAGAATCAAATCTCATATTCTCATAGGAAGCGGCCCCACTTCCTCATTCAGATAGGTGAGTTTCCATAAAGAGTGTTACTGCTACACCCCACTTCAATCTTAAATTGAAACTATAAAACTCATTAAGACTTCTTAAAAGTCATCCTTCACATGCAGTCACACTATCACGTCTACACCATAGGGAAGGGACAAATAATTAAATTCTCTAATAGTGTTTACCTTTACCCACCACAAATTAGTTGTCTCATTCGAAACCTTGATCATAGGATCTCCAGTCAGCAAGGTTGAGTATCCTTCATGGAATGTTTAATTTATGAGCTTAAGCCCCATCCCCCTCGATGCATTTCTAACTATCTCTTTGGATAAACCTTTCGTCAAAGGTTGCGTGATATTCTCCTTGGACTTTATCCAATCAATGGAAATAACGCCGATTGAGATTAGTTATTTTTAGCTTTAGCTATTATAGCTTGGCTAACACAATGTATAGATATAGCGGCGGGAATGCCTATGCCGTAGAGGAATGTCTTCTAAAAAGCATCTTAGGCACTCGGCCCCCTCTCGTGCTTTATCTAACACAATACTCTTAGATTCCATAATGAATTGAGCAATATATGTTTGTTTGGAAATCTTCCAAAAACAAACCATCATGCTAAAGTGAAACCATATCCACTCGTATACTTAGACTCCTCTGAGTCAACTATCCAGTTTGCATCATAAAGTCCCTCAAGGACAACAAGATACCTTTCATAAATCAAATAAAAGGTATAGAGTATTTTAGGTACCATAATACTCTACTAAGTGCATCCCAATGCTCTTGCTCGACTACAAGTATATCTAATTAACTTACTCACAATATAGGCAATGTCGGACTCTTACTAGTTCATTAAATTCATCAAACATCCTATAACTCTTGAGTATTCAAGTTAAGATCCTCCATTTTCCTTATTTTTCTTGAGTCTACAAGAAGAATCGTATGGAGTACAAGCGTGCTTACAATCGATCGATTGTATCTCTTAAGCACAAATTTAACATAATGAGAATAACTAAGACTATAAATGTTTGATTATCTTCTAATCATCATCCCTAAGATTACATCAAAAATCCTTAGTCTTTCAAGTCAACGTTCTCATTCAGTGCATGGTTTTAGGGGAATTAATCACATCTAAGTTTGTATCAAGTATAAACATATCAACATACAAGCATACGATACACATGCATCCTTAACAAGTTACTTATAAATATACTTGTCAGATTCATTAACTTAAATCCACTACACATTATCTCATGATCAAATTTTCCATGTCACTGTTTACGTGCTTATTTGAAAACCATACAAAGATTTGTTCAACTTACAAACTTTGTCTTCATAACCTTTCACTACAAAGTCCTCAGGTTGGTCTATGTAAATTTCTTTATCTAATTCACGGTTTTAGGAAATGTCTTAACATCCATCCGATGTATCTCCAAGTTGTTTATGGCAGCAATATCAATTAGCATCTCAACAGAAGTAATTCTCGTCACAAGTGAATAAGAATCAAGGAAATTTACACCTTCTTTTAATTTATATCCTTTAGCTACCATCTTAGCCTAATATTTTTCACAGTTCCATATATCTAACATCTCGACTCATTTACATCACATGGTCTTACTCCCTAGAGGTAAACTAGCAAGCTCCCAAGTCTGGTTCCGACGGACTGAGTCCATTTCAATAAATGAAGCTTCTTACCAGAATGGGGTTTCAATAGATGTTTTACGAGTCTGGAGCTCAGATTAAGCTAGGCTTATTAAGAACTCAGGTCCATAAGAAGTCTCAATTCTAATCTTTTACTTCTCCTAGGATCAACTCTAATTCATCTTCCTTAAAGATAAGTCCTGACTATTTGAAAATAAATCTAGGGGATCAACATCACATCTCTAATGAGGTACATGATTAAGAATAAACATGTTCAAAGAACTCAGCATCCCTAGATTCCATAATAGTATTCACACCAAAGTCCGAAAAAGCAGAACTCACAACCAAAAATAATATGCAGTAGGGTACTCAGGATATCTTATCTAAACACCCCCACACTTTGTCGTATGCATAAGAAGGTTTTCTATCTTTCATAAACATATGGGGTTTTATCTAATCCTTTAAAGGTTACTCTATGACCGCGGTCGTAAGCGTCAAAAATAATTTACACTTTCTTACTACTCAAAATATAAATATAGCAAGGGCAAGAAAGGATCGATCCCACAGAGAGGTCTAGGTTGTCAAATTTTTATGGTTTCCTATATAAAACACCGAGGATTTTGTGATTATAATAAACTAAATAAAACAAATAAAAGCAAAGAAACAAATAAGCAAACAAATAAAATCAAGGATGAGAAAGTATTGGTCATGGATTTCGTTTTCATTCACAAACATGTTTTCTACACAATAATTAGAATTGATATTTTAATCTCAACTTTTATCAAAGACCCTAGAATACCTTGATCGCAAGAATATCCCGCAAATCTCCTCATGTCATCAACAAACACATTAAAAGATGCGAATATGAATTCTACCTAAAGGAACAACCTAACGTGTAAAAGCACTAATCAAGTTTAATTCCCTAGATGCATTAGGTTCTATGAAATCAGGCCAATCAAAGCAATTGAACGTGGAAAGCGCACTAATTCAATTTAACAAAGGTTACGATTCACATATGATCATAAGAATATATCACTACAAACTATAATCATATTATGCTACTTGTATCCAAGGAATATCACTTTTGCGTATAATAAACCCTAAACTAGCAATAGATGTGATTAGAAGTTCTACCAATTTGCAACTTGACAAAACAATCAATCAATCATAAAACAATATTTCCGGAGAATTGCAAACGATAATTATGAGACAAAACTAATATATTGAATCAAAGAATCATATTATGTGAAATCCAACTATTCCATAACCAATAATAAACTTAGGTACTCATATTCAAGGAGTTCATAACAAGAAGAAAGAGAAAAGACTTCATGTTGTAAAACCCTAGAACAAAGTAGAGAAGAGATAATAAAAACGTGTCCAAAACATTGTAGAAGTCTTCCCTTTTGTAGTCTTTTTCTCCTTCCAAAACTAGGTTTTGTCTTCAAAGTCCATTAGTTGGCAATTCATAGGCCCACCATGGAGAGAAACTTAGTGTAGAAATTTTGTCCCAAAAACGCTCGGAAAAGCGGGATTGTGGCGGGAATTTGGCCGGAAAAGTCGCCAGGAAAACTAGCTCGGGTGGTGATCGGCAAAGTCAAACCGATCACCGGTCAACGGGTCGAAACGGCGGGTCAGCTCGGTCAACTCACTGAGTCAAACCGGGTCAAGACTCAGCTGAGTCAGAATGGGTCAGGTCAGGTTAACTGGTTCTAGTCAGAGAGTCAGGTCTGAGTCATGGGCTAACTTGATGAGTGCCAAATATTGCATATTTATACACCTTTTTATTGGCATTTTACTCATCTTTTGCGCTTAGAAATCAGATATTATCCCAGTTCGTATTTTCTTTGTTTTCAAGAATAAATATTTGTACTAATTAACGTTGTGTTTTAGGTAATAAATAAAGCTCGGAGAAACCGAGGAGCCCAAAGAGCGAAGAAGTGGAGTCGAGCATCTATGGAGCGTAAAGCCAAAGCCCGCGCAGCGGTTGCAACCCAACAAGTAGCAACTCATCTACAAGACATGGGCTTGAGCTAGACCCGACCCGCGACCCGATCCGAGCCCGTCCACTCCCGGCCGTTGAGATTTCACTCATTCGCATCCTACGCTCGCTGCTTCCACGTGCATCGAAGATCACGCTCCCGCGCAACACCAGATCAAGCCAAAACCGCTTACCATCCTGAGCCGTTGAGATTTCTTCCCCTAGATCTGACGCTCGCTCCGTCATTCCCATCGTCCATTCCTACACCCGCTCAACACCGAATCAACCCATACCCCTATACCCCCACTCGACTCTACCATTTCCCTTCCTCACCTTCTCTTTCCTCTCCCACGAGCTCTCTGCAAAACCCTACCCACACCATACCTCCACCTCCTTCTTCCACGACGTTTGCATAGAGCCATCATCATCACCAACAACTCCTCTAGCCTCTGCGCCACCACTCTCTCCCTTATTTATCTTTTTTATAGCTTCTCTTCAACCTAGAAGCTAGGTCAAAGATAAATAGGGTTAGGGTTTTTCACCAACTCCGTTGCATGTTCGATTCGAGGAGAGGTCGTTGACGCGTCAAGGAGCGAGTAAAGGAGGGTTTGGGTCATCATGTAGTTGTTATTTGAATTATTGTGGAGAGTATAAATTGAGGTTTGAGATGAAAGAGAAACTAGTCGGGTTTTAGTTTTAATTTAGGGTTCATGTTTAGTTTGCAATTGAATTGAATCTGTTTTATTGTTCATCATGGGCTAATTTCAATTACTAGGGATTGACATGAAACCCTGATTCTGTTGTTCTGTTTCAACTGTTATTGAATTGTTCTTCATATGTTTAAAAGATAAGATAGTTAATTCTAGCATTTTCAGTGCCTTGCTCTCACAATGGATGCCATGTATCCATTGTAGTTAGGATAACTCTGCCTTGAGTGCAATTCAGCCCTAGCTTAAACCACTTTTGCTAACCCTTGACTAGTTGTTCTTAAATAGACAACTAGTGCTCTGAATTAGCATACTTAGCTGAAAGACTAAACTATCATTTGGTGAAATTTTAAGATAATTAAAGCTTGACACACTCCTCTTATCTGTAGAAAGAGCATTCAAGTTAGTTGAATAACATAACTTGAAGCAATGGTGGATTTGATAATCCTAGTACCACTAAACCATCAGTTTGTACTTTACTTTGCTTTTCATATTGCCTTTGTTCACTATCACACCTTCATCTCAGTCGTAAGACTTTAAACAAAAGCTTTGTAGCTCTGTCACTTATCACTTATCACCTGAAAACAGTAAAGAAAGCTTAGAACAGCCTAGCACACACAAGTTCCCTGTGGAAAGACCTGTGCTTGCCACTGCCTTCATTGGCTCTGTGCACTTGCAGAATTAGAACATAGGAAAAGCATATTTATTTTGCTATCAAGTTTTTGGCGCCGTTGCCGGGGAACTGGTAGCGTGCTACTAGTTCATTAGAGGTTAAGTTCTTGTTTTCAACCCCGCCTTGTGCTTAACCCCGCTATCATTGCTATAATTTGCTATAATTTGCAACTCAGGCATAGCTCCGAGCTCGCCATTGTTGTCTTGCCTCGTGCTTTGATTGTGAGACCTTGTGAACTGAAATTTTTCTTTCAAGTCACGAGTACTGTGGAGCAATTGGAGAAAGCCCACTGTGGAGTGCCTTCAACCCAGTATTGCACTGGTGGTATTGATTTCTTAACCCTACTTCTACTCTGTCTGTATGAATGAACTAGTGCTAGGCCTTTCATCTTGTGAGCCATCTGCCACACTGCAAGCCCCTGTAGCTGCAGACTTTGACACCACTTGGATAGCCAAGTTGGCTGAAAGCTCAAGTGAGACTTTGTGATAGTTCTCATCTGAGCAGTTGTAAGCCGTGCCTTGTGTATTCCACAAAACCCCTGAAGCTGCAAGTGTGAGCCATTGAGCAATTTATGCATGCTTGAATCCATATTCTGTGCATATTCTGTGCACCTGAGCTGACCTGCAAACCATTGTTAACTGAGCATATTCTGTGCACCTGAGCATATTCTGTGCTGCTGTGCAATTGTTAACTGTGCACATTGTTACTTAGCATCTAAGCATTCTGTGTGCCTGTATTGCCTTGCCCTGTTTTGCTTAGCCCTTGTGTATTCTACAACCAACCCTGAGCTCTGAGTTTGACATCAACTCAGAGTGTTGGTATCTGAGTGAGTTGATGCAACAAACTCGGGGTGAGCACCTACCCCTTGGAAAACCAAGTGTGGACAGACCATGACACCCCGAAGTTGTGAGCATTGGAGTCATATAACCCCTGTATTGATCCCCAGAGCATGCTGTGAAGTTTTTATATTCTGCTAAGACCTGCACCCTTGTGATTTTGATCCCTCACAACTGAGGTCAACTGACCCAGTTGGCATGAACTGTTAGCTTCATTTTTTTGTGCAATCTGTGTGATCTTGTGACAAGAGCTTGAGTTGTTGAGTAGTAGATTTGTGATTAGCACTTAGGTTGTTTTTCAAAACAACACAACCCTGCACTATGCTGCACCATTGAGTGAGCACAACCTGTACCCTGTGCACAATTCACCAAATTTTTCTTCTTTGCACGTCTTTTGTGTTGTGAGTATAGTCCTTGCTGTCTTTGTCCGAGACACAAACTGTTTGTGACCACCTAACCAGCCGTGCATACAGACCAGTGGCCGAGTTGCCAACCTAGCACCAATAAGACCTTGTACCAAACCAATTGAACTAGAACCCGGTTTCACCGGCTGCAATCTTTGACAACCCAACTAAATTTTTGTCACAAAACCCTGGTCGCTTAAGCTAAAACCCAATTCGGGCTTGCATTCCACTAAACTCTCGGCCCACATCAACTGAATTACTGGGCTCACTTCACCGCTGGGTCTGTATCCACCAATCCGGGCTCTATACACAGCTGAAGCCCACAACCCAAACCGAACCCAAATCAATCTGGGTTGTGCAAACAATCAAACCCACACCTTTGGGCTGGAACCAACCTACTCTGCTGGGCCTTACAATACCAATAACCAATCTCTTGGGTTTGAGTTTTGTTTTTGTGGGTTATTTTTGAGTTTTATTTTTGTGTGTTGAACTTGTTGGTGTGTTAACATGCTAGATGCTAGCTAGGCTATGATTGTGTCTTTTAGAGACCAAACAAACCGACTAGTTAGAATCCGCAGGACGAAATCGTTAGCATACCCGAGTTCTTCACAGAAAGCCCAATTCCATCGTAAAGCCCATCCGGATCGAAACCATGGGTGATGAACCAAACCAACCCCGTAGTCTCAAGGACTACATGTACCCAACTAGGGCAAGCCAGCCCTCTTGCATCATTCTCGCGGTGATGCTTGTCGGTTTGAACCGAAAGCAAGCATCATTAATATGCTACCCGTGTTTAGAGGGGTCAATGTCGAGAACCCCTACCATCACGTGAGAGACTTTGAGGATATTTGTGGGACTCGCGTTTTAACCAAATGAGATGAGTCCCTCAAATTGAGATTGTTTCATTTTTCTCTCGAAAGACAAAGCCAAGTCTTGGCTACATGCTCTACAACCACAGTCCATTAGAACCTGGGATGACCTTACAAAGGAGTTTTTCAAAAAGTTTTTCCCAAACCATAAGACTGCGGCAATTCGCCAAAGTCTAAATGGTTTTGTGCAATTAGAAGACGAAACTCTAGCAAAGTACTTGGAGAGATTCAATGAATTATTACTCCAATGTCCCCACCATGGTTTTGAAAAATGGAGACTCGTGCAAATATTGTATGAGGGTCTAGATGTTAGAACCCGAACCACAAGTCGAGTCAATGTGCAATGGTGCATTTGTTGACAAGAGTGCCGATGACGCTTGGGCTTTTCTAATCGAAGTCGCTGAAAAGACTCAACAATGGGAGTCCATCCGAGAACCGAAACGGACTACCCACATGTACAAAATGTTCATAGAATCGAGTCGACTTTGAGGGAAATGCAAAAATGGCATCTTTGGCCCAGGAGAATAGAAGTGCTTGAGTTGGAAAAGAATGTAAAATCTAATGCCCCTACTCTCCGTGACCAAATTGATAAGGCCACTTGTGCCGCATGCCATAGTTACGACCACTTAGTGGACAAGGTATCCAGATTTATATGCATTTCAAGAGTCCAAGTCCGAGCAAGCCAATGCATTGTACCGGAGACAAGAGAACAACCCTTATTCTCAAACCTACAACCCAGGGTGGAGGAATCACCCTAACTTCTCATGGTCCAAGGGACTGTACAAGGGGACCAACACATAACAACCAAGGATACTCATATCCTAGAAACCCCCAAGTACAACCACCCCCTCGGCACCGGTAGAGAAAAAGACTAGCTTGGAAGAGTTTGTGTCATTCGTCGACCCAAGGTCTTTCAAAACTTGAGAAAACTACCGACCAACGTCTCACAACCCTAGATCTTAAGATAGGGCAAATCGTGATGCATTGAATGAGAGAGAAAGGAAAATTCCCTAGTCAACCCCTACAAAATCCAAAGATCGTGTTTCAAGCAGGCTCCTCTACCCGCAATGAAACTTCACATAGTCAAGCGAATGCTGTCACCACTCTCCGTAGTGGTAGAATTGTTGAGAACCATGTAGGTGTACCACCTTCAAGCGAGTCTACATCAGACTCCCAAGTACACACAACACCACCGGAAACATCTACTGTAGAGAAAGAATCTGAGCCCATTGATAAGACCAAGAGTCATACTAATATAGATGTTCTGTGCCAAGTCATGTTCTGTTGCTCAATTTCCACAACGGTTGGTGCAACGAAGGGGGTACCCAATACAACGAGATGTTGGAATTGTTCAAAAGAGTTAACATAAACATTCCATTTCTCGAAGCAATCGAGGCAAATACCTGCCTATGCTAAGTTTTTAAAGGACCTGTGCACACAAAAGCGAAAGCTTCATGTGCATAAGCGTGCCTTTCTCATAGAGCAAGTAAGTTCAATTATTCAAAACAAAACCCCACCTAAGTTTAAAGACCCGAGTAGCCCGACTATCTCTTGTACTATAGGTGAGCATACAATCGAGAAAAGCTTTATTGGACTTAGGAGCTAGTGTGAATCTACCGCCATATTATGTGTATGTGCGAGTTAGGTCTTGGGGAATTGCAACCCACTCTGTCACGCTACAATTAGCGGACAGATCCGTGAGAGTCCCTCGGGAATCGTTGAAGATGTGCTAATCAAGGTTGATAAATTTTATTTCTGTGGACTTCATTGTGTTGGATACCCAACTGTGTGCAAAATCTGAAAATCATATTCCGTTATCTTAGGACGTCCCTTCTTGGCAACGTCAAACGCTATCATAAATTGTCGTAGCGGGATATTGAATTTGTCTTTTGGCAACATGACTGTAGAACTGAATGTCTTTCGTGTGAACCAACAACCCATAGAGTGTGAAGATGATGAATTGCACGAGGTTAACATGATTGAGAGTCGATTCAAGACTCATTGCCCGACATTTTGTCGGTGGACCCTGTGCAAGCATGTTTAGACAATTTTGACTTAGATCTCTTCGCCCAGTGTACATTAGTGAGGTCCACTCTTTGCTAGAGTCTGTGCCACCCATGGATATTGCCAAATGGCAGAATGCGGTGGAAACTCTTCCACTCTACGATACCACATCTCGCCCCCACCTCTTGACACACCACCTAAGCTTGATTTGAAACCTTTACCCGATACCTTGAAGTATGCATTCTTAGGTCCTTCCGAGACTTTACCCGTGATTATTGCATCATGTTTAGACACGGAACAGGAAAGTCAACTTTTAGGAGTACTTAAAGAGCATAAAGGAGCCTTAGGTTGGACCATCTCCGATCTTAAGGGTATAAGTCCCACAATTTGCATGCATCACATAAACCTTGAGGAGAACACTAAACCATCTAGGGAAATGCAAAGGAGACTTAACCCCAACATGAGAGATGTTGTCAAGGGTGAGATCTCAAAGCGCTTGACGCGGGTATCATCTACCCGGTCCACGATGCTTGATGGGTCGGGTCCTATTCAGGGTAGTACCCAAGAAGTCCGGCATTCGTAGTTCAAAACGAGATGAATGAGCTCATTCCCACCCGTGTGACCACCGGGTGGCGAGTATGTATTGATTATAGAAAACTGAACACGGTAACCAAGAAAGACCATTTTCCCCTTCCCTTCATTGACCAAATCTTTGGAAAGGTTAGCCAAACATAAGTACTACTGCTTCTTAGATGGCTATTAAAAGCTACAACCAAATTCACATAGCACCCGAAGACCAACAAAAGACCACATTTACATGTCCTTATGAAACATTTGCTTATCGTCGTATGCCTTTTGGGCTGTGCAATGCACCCGCTACTTTTCAACGTTGCATGATGGGCATTTTTCCGAAATGGTAGATAAATTCCTTGAGATTTTTATGGATGATTTTTTTACGTGTTTGGATCTTCATTTGATGAGTGTTTGCATCACCTCACATGTGTGCTAGTTAGGTGTAAGGAGAAGAGTTTGGTCTTGAATTGGGAAAAATGCCATTTTATGGTTAATTCGGGCATTGTTCTAGGGCATATCATCTCGGAAAAAGGCATAGAAGTAGACAAAGCCAAGGTAGATCTCATTCAACAGTTGCCTCAACCTCTTTCTGTGAGGGACATTAGATCATTTCTAGGCCATGCGGGTTTTTACCGCTCGATTTATCAAAGACTTTAGTAAAATTTCACGACCTTTGTGCAATCTTCTTGCGAAAGATGTTGCATTTGTCTTTGATGATTCTTGTAAGGAATCATGGGAGTTCTTGAAGGCTCTCCTTACATCTGCCCTATAGTCAAACCCCCGATTGGTCATTACCATTTGAGATTATGTGTGATGCGTCGACTATCTTTGTAGGAGCTGTTTTAGGCCAAAGAGTAGACAAACTTCCATACGTGATCTACTATGCTAGTAAAACCCTTAATGATGCTCAATTGAATTATTCCACTACTGAGAAGGAGTTACTAGTGTTGTGTTTGCATTAGACAAGTTTAGATCTTATTTAATAGGGTCTAAGGTCATCATTTATTACGATCATGCTTTGCATTGAGATATCTTCTTTCTAAGAAAGATGCTAAGGCTCGTCTAATTCGATGGGTACTCTTGCTACAAGAGTTTAACCTCGAAATTCGAGATAAGAAAGGGTCGAGAGAATGTTGTTGCCGATCACTTGTCTAGGTTGAATATTGAATCTTCGATGAGTCTGTGTTGATTAGGGAATCATTCCACGATGAGCAATTGATGCTTGTGTCCGAGATGCCTTGGTTTTGATATTGTGAACTACCTTGCTACAGGTAGAATGCCCTTGCATTGGTCTAAACAAGACCGTGCTAAGTTCTTGGTGAAGTTAAACATTTCCTTTGGGATGACCCATATTTGTTTAAATACTTTGCCAAGACCAAATCATTAGGAGATGTGTCCCCAATGCACGAACAAAGGGACGTCATCTCTTTCTGTCATGACCATGCTTGTGGAGGCCACTTTAGTTAGTGCCAAGAAAAGCTGCTGCAAAGATCTTGCAAAGCGGTTTTATTGGCCAACTCTTGTTTAAGGATTGCCATGCATTACGTGTTGCTTGTGACCGATGCCGAAACTAGGAAGTATATCTAGGAGAAACATGATGCCCTTACAACCCATTTTGATTGTTGAAATTTGTTTGATGTTTGGGGCATTGATTTCATGGGTCCATTTCGACTCGAAGGTAAGTTGTACATCCTTGTAGTGTCGATTATGTCTCTAAGTGGGTAGAGGCCATTGCATCCAAAACCAACGACCATAAAGTTGTTCTTTCTTTTCTTAAGGAGAACATTTTCTCCCGTTTTGGAACCCCGAGAGCGATAATCGGTGATGGAGGTAGTCATTTACGCAATAGACCCTTTGAATCACTAGTGCGCAAGTATGGAATCACTCATAAGGTCGCAACACCTTACCATCCTCAAACCGGTGGCCAAGTAGAAGTTTCTAATAGGGAAATTAAGCATATTCTTGAGAAGACCGTCAATCCTTCTAGGAAAGATTGGTCTTTGCGCTTAAATGATGCTTTATGGGCCTATGGGACTGCATACAAGACTCCCATTGGGATGTCTCTTTGGAGACTTGTGTACGGAAAAGCATGTCATCTACCCTGTTGAGTTAGAACACCGTGCATCTTGGGCTGTGAAAAAGTTTGAATTTTGATCTTGATAAAGTGGTACCCGTAGGAAACTTCAACTCAATGAGTTAGAAGAATTGAGAAACGATGCATATGATAGTGCCAAAACGTACAAACATAGAATGAAGGTGTTTCACGACAAGCGCATTCTGCGCAAGTCTTTCACCCCAGGTCAAAAGTTTTATTGTACAACACTAGGTTGCATTTGTTTCCGGAAAGCTACGTTTCGATGGTGCGGACCATTCGTGGTACGTCCGTTTTCCCCATGGTTTGTAGAAGTTGAAAACCCAGCAAACAAGAACATTTTCAAAGTCAATGGTCGAGATTGAAACCATTTACGGAGCATCTTCCACCAGAAGTTGAGACCGTTGACTTGGAAGACCCCATCTATGTGGTGATCTAGTTCACTTGTGTACATACTTATGGACTAAACATCCATCATCTTTCCCTTTTCTTTTTCTTTTTGCATAATTTTGATGTGTGCTAACCAACCTTTTTGTCTTGCGCTCGTGATTGTTTGCTTTCAAAGCATTCATCTTTCTATGGTTTAGCAACACCCTTGTACATCCGGTAATCTCTTCCCTTTTCTTTATTTAACATAGTTCTCTCGGTATGTGATTTTTTTAAATTCTTATTATCTATTGACACATTGAGGACAATGTTTAATTTAGGTTTGGGGGTATATACATTTGCATGTAGAGTTTTTAGTATTTCTTTTTTAAAAAAAAAAAAAAAAAAACTCTTTGTAAATACTTGCATGAAAAACCTCCAACTTTTAGAGATTTTAGAGTCACTAGCATGCTTTTAGCTATGTTTACATAGAGAGTCGACCGAAATAACAAGAACTTGGAAGTCTTGGAGAACGCAATCGGGTTCCTTAGTTGATTAGAGCGTTAAAGTCGGATTTAACCATCTGGGAGGGCGAATTAGGTGTTGTTTAGATATTCGGTAGTAGAATTGTGATCAACCATAGTGGAGACTACCCATTTTACATCAAGCGAGGTACCGACCTTCACTCTTTGTGACTTTCTAGAAAAGCTTTTAGAGTGTGTGTGTCACCGTACGTCAATTCCAGGGTAGGAATGGTGAGCTACCCAACTTCGCACCACTTTCGCACACTACTTTTGATCTCTTGAGTGCTAATTCCGTCAATCATGAGGGTGACGTCTAAAGATGAAAACTCCTTCTAAATATCGATTTGCAGTTAGCATCACTCTCTCTCTCAATCGGCGAGATCCATAGAAACACATCATCGTCGGCAAGCGGAGCAACATCGAGAATATTTGAAGAAAAGTTGATATAGTCCAAGGTTACGTGCAACAAAGAAAAGAAAAGAAAATAGGATGAGAATTAATGAAGTTTGTAAAATCAAGACAATACAAGTTATGGAAATTGTGTGATATAGTCCTTCATCCATGGAGTTAGTAGTTTTATTGTTTTTATTTTCAATTAATGTATATAGTGAAATTCTTAAAAAAAAAAAAAAAAAAAAAAAAAAATTGTAGTTTATTTTCTTAGTTTTGATACCACCATGGTAAAGAAGAAAATTCCAAGTAACAAGGAAATTGAGTAGAAAAGTTAAAAATTGTCAAGTTTTGTGAAGTTTAGAAGTTCGTCATCAACATTTGAAGACCAGAAGACCGAAGATTGAAGACGTTTCTATGGTTCTTATGAGAGAGTGATATTAATTGCCGATCGGGTGAAAAGGTAGTGAGTACTCCCACCCTTGCTAATGGTTGATTTCCTTCCTTAGAGATCATCGAAAAAGATTCTTTTTGTCCACACTTTTGTGGAGTCTCAGTTTTTATTTGAAGGTTAGCCTTCTTACCTACAACGTGTGCGGGATTTCTCTCTTTATTCCGGCTGCACACATGAGAGACTAAAAAAGCGATCTTTTTGAGTGCAATTATCATAAAACCCTAATGGTGAGGCGAAGTTGAGACTTATGATCACAATCGAATCCGAATTCTTTCATATGGTATGGTTACTTCTCGCTCAAAGCACTTAAGGATGAGAATGCGTTCTTCGATAGTTCTAACTTCATTACTAGCATGCGAAACTCTATGTCCTCATAGCTTCTAGGATGCTTGAGACTCTTTTACGCTACGAAGTTGGAGAAGGTTTTGTGGGTACACCTCTGGTAAACCCTCACGAGACTACAACTCGTCCACTAGGGACACCTAGGGGTTTAAAGGCTTAGTGCATACGCTAAATGCATTCGAGAGACCTACGACAGTGGTATAGTTAGGATTTCTTCATTTTTTGTTTCACTTGAGGACAAGTAAAATTCAGGTTTGGGGGTATTTGATGAGTGCCAAATATTGCATATTTATACACCTTTTTATTGGCATTTTACTCATCTTTTGCGCTTAGAAATCAGATATTATCCCAGATTCTGTATTTTCTTTGTTTTCAAGAATAAATATTTGTACTAATTAACGTTGTGTTTTTAGGTAATAAATAAATCTCGGAGAGGCGAGGAGCCCAAAGAGCGAAGAAGTGGAGTCGAGCATCTATGGAGCGAAAGCCAAAGCCGCGCGCAACAGGTTGCAACCCAACAAGTAGCAACTCATCTACAAGACATGGGCTTGAGCTAGACCCGACCCGCGACCCGGATCCGAGCCCGTCCACTCCCGGCCCGTTGAGATTTCACTCATTCGCATCCTACGCTCGCCGCTTCCACGTGCATCGAAGATCGCTGCTCCCGCGCAACACCGAGATCAAGCCAAAACCGCTTACCATCCCGAGCCGTTGAGATTTCTTCCCCTAGATCGACGCTCGCTCCGTCATTCCCATCGTCCATTCCTACACCCGCTCAACACCGAATCAACCCATACCCTATACCCCCACTCGACTCTACCATTTCCCTTCCTCACCTTCTCTTTCCTCTCCCACGAGCTCTCTGCAAAACCCTACCCACACCATACCTCCACCTCCTTCTTCCACGACGTTTTGCAGAGCCATCATCATCACCAACAACTCCTCTAGCCTCTGCGCCACCACTCTCTCCCTTATTTATCTTTTTTATAGCTTCTCTTCAACCTAGAAGCTAGGTCAAAGATAAATAGGGTTAGGGTTTTCACCAACTCCGTTGCATGTTCGATTCAGAGGTCAGTGACGCGTCAAGGAGCGAGTAGCAGGTTTGGGTCATCATGTAGTTGTTATTTGAATTATTGTGGAGAGTATAAATTGAGGTTTGAGATGAAAGAGAAACTAGTCAGTTTTAGTTTTAATTTAGGGTTCATGTTTAGTTTGCAATTGAATTGAATCTGTTTTATTGTTCATCATGGGCTAATTTCAATTACTAGGGATTGACATGAAACCATGATTCTGTTGTTCTGTTGTTCAACTGTTATTGAATTGTTCTTCATATGTTTAAAAGATAAGATAGTTAATTCTAGCATTTTCAGTGCCTTGCTCTCACAATGGATGCCATGTATCCATTGTAGTTAGGATAACTCTTGCCTTGAGTGCAATTCGGCCTAGCTTAAACCACTTTTGCTAACCCTTGACTAGTTGTTCTTAAATAGACAACTAGTGCTCTGAATTAGCATACTTTGCTGAAAGACTAAACTATCATTTGGTGAAACTTTAAGATAAGTAAAGCTTGACACACTCCTCTTATCTGTAGAAAGAGCATTCAAGTTAGTTGAATAACATAACTTGAATCAGTGGTGGATTTGATAATCCTAGTACCACTAAACCATCAGTTTGTACTTTACTTTGCTTTTCATATTGCCTTTGTTCACTATCACACCTTCATCTCAGTCGTAAGACTTTAAACAAAAGCTTTGTAGCTCTGTCACTTATCACTTATCACCTGAAAACAGTAAAGAAAGCTTAGAACAGCCTAGCACACACAAGTTCCCTGTGGAAAGACCTGTGCTTGCCACTGCCTTCATTGGCTCTGTGCACTTGCAGAATTAGAACATAGGAAAAGCATATTTATTTTGCTATCATAACTCATATGACTTGATCCTAGGCCAAAGCAGCTGCAGCTTTGCTCAGGCCAATAATGTGCTGCACAAAGATGGTGTTGTAGCAATGCACTTCCAGCCATGATGGCCTGCCATCTATTCCTCTGCTCATCCATTTCTCTTCATAACATCACCAGAACCTGCTCTGCAATGTCATAATTACTCCTTCTTTCCCTGATCTATTGCTCTCAAGCTCCCCTAGTCTCGGTCCCTCGCCAACTGCAACACCACCTCTTCACTGCAGCACAATCTCAGTGATCCAAAACACCACCTGAGACAATCACACAGCACCGTCTTAACCTGCAAGCCCTGCCATCACCTGGCCAGTTCCATTTGAACCACTATGCCTCCACAAGCAAACCACCAACATCTTCCTCTGGAATCCATAGCAGCATCAGCACAATTAATTCCTGCAATTGCTCAACACAACTCTGCAATTCCCCAGACTCTGCCTCAATGCCACAACCCCTGTAGCTTCACAACTCTTAGCCACTGCACCTGCTGCAATTACTCAAAACCTCAGCTGCTTTCTCACCTGCAGTTTCACAGCATACCAAAACTGCTCCATTCTCTGTCACATTGTAGCAGCAACATTCCATTTTCAGCATCTCCCTGCAACTTACATTGCAATACCCATTACAGACCACCTCCAACTGCAATAACTCCACCAGTGAGCATCCTTTGCTCGTGACTTAACTAGCCTGAGTTGCTTCACTTTTCCTTGCCCTGAATCCAGCTGAACCAGCTTGCCTCAACTTCAACAGCCATCCTAAGCACCATAGCCATCATCTCAGACCCAGAGCTACCTGCTAACCACTACCAGTCTCAACTCAAGTTCATGCCATGTACCTAGCCTTGCTACTCCACATTCCGTCAGCCAACAACTTGTATCCACTGCCCTGCAAAGCAGCTCCAAATATCACCCTGACTCCTTGCCTTGTCACAATTGCCACCATGAGCATCCGTAACTCCGGTTGCAAACACCTGACCACCATTTAATGCACTAATCCTATTACTTCACCGAGACAACAAAACAGACCAAACTCCTGTTAACCACCGACTCGATTAACCGAGCCATTCTTGCCATCCGGCTTCCACCAGGCCTATACAGACTCTGCATAACCTCATCTAAGACTTCACATAGACAGCTCCATGACCTGCAATCCGTTCACCATTTCTCATTTGCCTGTAATTTCAGACGACACACGCCCACATGCTCCTTCCCAGCAGACCCATTCAAGCTGCCCTGTAATTCTTTGCTTCTGTAGAGATTCAACCAAGCAACAGATACCCAATTTCCTTCATCTGCTTCTCTTTCGATTTCAACAGCAACAACCATCGCATCTTCCTCCTCTTTATCAACAATGAACCGAACCCAGACAACCACCATCTACTCACATCCCTGTACCTCATTGTAAACCCTAAATTTCTTGTTCTCGAGTCTTAGTAGAAGCCATTAAATTCCCATCGAACAAAGATCATTCTTCCTCAACTTCTTACCGAGTTCGATTTATTCTCAATCCCGTCAATTCAGCAGAAACCCATGTCTATTTACTACTCATCCTCTCTGTTGATTTCATGAATTTCACCAAGCTGGCATCACTTTCATTCTTCTGCTTCTCCAATCGAATTCTGATTCAAAACCCTCTTCAAATCCATCCCTTAATCGCTCGGATTTGGTCTCGTGAATGGCAGCAGCATCGATCTCTCATATACCCAGCAGCAACAACTTGTTTCACCATTTCTTGATCTTGATTCAGCAGCAGCCACTGGGAATTTCATTTCTCCCTTGCCTTGAAACGCAACACCTCTTCTTTCTCGCCATCTCTTTCTGTGTCTTGATTTCAGGCAGAAAAATGATTGAGAATTAATTTTCTCAATTTAGGGTTGTAAGAGTAATTGGGGTGGTTATATGCACTCCAGTTCATAGGCTAAGGGACACCCCAATGAGTACCCCATAACCTTGATTAGGTTCCAAAAAGTACTCGCCTAGGAAATGACAGCTTTGCCCCTCTTGCTCAATTTTAGTGATTTCTCCTTCTTTTCCTCCGCGCGACTCCAGCGTATCTGATAACTCAAACGCACATATAAAATACATAATTCACACGAAAAATAGCAAAGAAAGCATAAACTCTATATAGAAAATACGGTGTATTCTACACCTATCAGATTCCCCACACTTAGACTTTGCTTGTCCTCGAGCAAATCAAACAAAACAATAAAATACAACAACTCCGTGACGTCGAGGCTACGGTTAATTTTAGCATAAATAACAAGCCTTTAAACCCCTAGGTGTCCCTAGTGGACGAGTTATAGTCTCGTGAAGGTTTACTAGAGATATACCTACAAAACCTATTTTTCCAACTCCGTCTATTCGTGACAAATCAATGAACGAATCCAAATTGACTACAGGAGGAGGTACCTTGCAAATTCAATTCATATATTAGTAAATAAACTCTAATTAGATAGTCGAACAAGCCACAATACTCGGAAACTAACAAACCACAATCACAATGAAAAGATTAAGAAGATGGATATAGATGTAGATGTTGGCGAATATTCACAAGTATTCGATGTTTCCCATATCTCGTCTGAAGGTCACCGCTAAGATGAACCTAATCCTATTGGATTGAGCTACTTGGTCTTTGAATGCTACATCAAATCAATTGGCATATACAAGGGAACCAAGAGTGACTTTATTCAACACAATAATAATTTCTTCTCTCTTTTTTTTATATGATTGGATCAAACTGGATCCAATTTCTTTTTTTTTTTAGACGGCATGATTAGATCTTTTGGATCCAAGCGCATGCTTCCTTGTCAACACGTATATGATAGTTGCCTTGGATCCTGCATTCCACGCTTGTTTAGGCGACGGAGACAGGGGACTACGTTTCACACATACTGCTATTCCCAAGTGTCTTTTTATTCCGTTTTGGTCTAATTGGTCGGTCTTTTTTCAATTTTTTTTATATTTTTTTTTTTTTTTTTTTTTTTTTTTTTTTTAGTAACTCAACCACTCTATTTCATCCTAGCAGTAATAACACGTCGATGTTTAGTGACCCACCAAAGCACTTAGAGAACAATAGATAAATATGGAAAAATAAAAATAGAATGTGATATGGTGATATTCCGAGATATGGTAACAACTATCATATAATTTGTGATTTCTGAGCTATATTCGTCCCTTTTAGTTAATTGGTTCCTCAACTCCTGCATTCAAAATGGTTCCATCCACTAATGGTGTCAAAAACAAACTATACAAACATATAAATGCTCCCCCACACTTAAACTTCACATTGTCCTCAATGTGTAAAACCGAAAGTTCTGAATTCTGACGTAACAGCAGATAAAACGCAAAAACTGTGCAAATTGGTAAGGAATTTGGAAAAACTCCATTTCACAAAAGTTGTTCACCTATGTGTTTTCTACACAGTGTAAAAATTTCACAGTGTTTTGATAAACGGTCTGACAGTTATGGTCTCTGGACTGAACTACGCGCATTCGAAATTTTCTGACGAAAAGGTATTCGTCATAATTCTATTCTAAGATAGATTACAGACTCAATGAAATTAAACATAGGGATGCAAATATGATATGAAAACAGTAAAAAAAAAAAAAAAATAAATAAATAAATAAACGAAACAAAAATAAAATGTAAAAGGATAAGAGATACAAAACCGGTGGGTTGCCTCCCACTTAGCGCTTGTTTTAAAGTCGACGTCCCGACTTAGCTTCTTGTAAGATTCATTCCCCATACACCAATAATCTGAAAAGTTGGGGATCCGTCCATAGAACCTGTTTTGGAAACACTAACTTCACACAAATATTAGTACAATAAAGCAAAAGTGAAGCTATGAACCGATAAAAGCTTCCCCCACACTTATTCTTGTCCACACTTGGAAGTGTATAAAGAATATAGAAGTCGAGTACTTCCACGGTTTCTTGGTCCATAACCTGCATAGTATGAGAATCAAGTATCTCTAATGGCGGAAAACGAGAAACAAAGTCATTCAACAATATTCTCGAAGCACATACATTCAAACCAATAAGAGGTAAAGGAGGAGAAGAAACAATAGGCAAAGGGTTAGATAAACCTTGCACAATCTCTTGTATCACGGAATCCTCTTCATCCTTGAAAAACTCAAGTGAATTATTCACCTCTTGTATATCATGGTCCTCTATCAAACCTTGCAACCATTCTTCGTCCGTTTCTGCCGTAACCAAAGTCTCGACATAAACATCATCATTACAATCATTTGCAAGCTCAATTGGGTCTTCCACAATAGTGGTCATAACGGTCTCATTCTCAACATATTCCTCCTTTTTGTTGTAAGGCACATACTCTTTTGCGGATCCAAATTTTATTATAAGAAACTTTTTTAGAACACTCGAAAATGCATCATCCTCAAGCTCCACCCTTTGAATAGGCTCTTGATCATTATTAAGATCAATGCTTGAATAATCTACACAAGTGTCGACATATTCCTCTTCGTCTTCATCTTGATCCCAAAAAGACTCCTCGGAGATGTCACCATGAGTTGTTTCAAGCAATGTATCATAATCACCGTCACTATCATAGTCAACATAAGATTGTTCCTCGCTGAATTTAGTGTTGCTAATCTCTAACTCATCCTTTTGAATAGGTGAATGATCATTATTAAGATCAAGAGTTGAGTTAGCCACACAATTATCAACAAAAGTGCCCAAGGATTCGCCTTTTTCAACATTAGCATCAATCAAATATTCATCACAAACCATATGCACATTAGAATTATCCATATCCTCCTTGTATTGATCAATGCCTCTTCGCAAGCTAATCATACCTTCACGAAGTTCTTGGAGTTACTCGTTTGTAGTCTCTTTAGCTTTTTGAAATTCCTCTTGTAAAAAGGTGGAAACTGTATCTATAAAATTAGAGACTTTTTGTTCACAAACATAAGAATCCTCCCATACTTGTGGTTGTTCACACACATACCCGCCATAAGGTTGTTGAGGAAAACCACAAGGTTCCATGGAATATTGGTCATAACCAATGAATTGGTTTTGATTATACCCATGGAATTGGTAGTTATCATATTGTTGAGGTTGAAATCCGTATCCATCCACGTAATATGCTCCTTCCATAGAAATAAGCACCTGAAATAATTCTCAAACCAAGGTTAAAACCCAGAAAATAAGAAAAAATAAAAATAAAAATAAAACAAAAACTAAATACAAAAAATAAGAAACCAAAAACAATTGACAACCGCTGCCTCCCCGGCAACGGCGCCAAAATTTGACCGCGGTCGTAAGCGTCAAAAATAATTTACACTTTCTTACTACTCAAAATATAAATATAGCAAGGGCAAGAAAGGATCGATCCCACAGAGAGGTCTAGGTTGTCAAATTGTTATGGTTTCCTATATAAAACACCGAGGATTTTGTGATTATAATAAACTAAATAAAACAAATAAAAGCAAAGAAACAAATAAGCAAACAAATAAAATCAAGGATGAGAAAGTATTGGTCATGGATTTCGTTTTCATTCACAAACATGTTTTCTACACAATAATTAGAATTGATATTTTAATCTCAACTTTTATCAAAGACCCTAGAATACCTTGATCGCAAGAATATCCCGCAAATCTCCTCATGTCATCAACAAACACATTAAAAGATGCGAATATGAATTCTACCTAAAGGAACAACCTAACGTGTAAAAGCACTAATCAAGTTTAATTCCCTAGATGCATTAGGTTCTATGAAATCAGGCCAATCAAAGCAATTGAACGTGGAAAGCGCACTAATTCAATTTAACAAAGGTTACGATTCACATATGATCATAAGAATATATCACTACAAACTATAATCATATTATGCTACTTGTATCCAAGGAATATCACTTTTGCGTATAATAAACCCTAAACTAGCAATAGATGTGATTAGAAGTTCTACCAATTTGCAACTTGACAAAACAATCAATCAATCATAAAACAATATTTCCAGAGAATTGCAAACGATAATTATGAGACAAAACTAATATATTGAATCAAAGAATCATATTATGTGAAATCCAACTATTCCATAACCAATAATAAACTTAGGTACTCATATTCAAGGAGTTCATAACAAGAAGAAAGAGAAAAGACTTCATGTTGTAAAACCCTAGAACAAAGTAGAGAAGAGATAATAAAAACGTGGTCCCCAAAACATTGTAGAAGTCTTCCCTTTTGTAGTCTTTTTCTCCTTCCAAAACTAGGTTTTGTCTTCAAAGTCCATTAGTTGGCAATTCACCCGGCCCACCATGGAGAGAAAACCAGGTGTAGAAATTTTGTCCCAAAACGCTCGCCGGAAAACTGGGATTGTGGCCGGAATTTGGTAGGAAAAGTCGCCAGGAAAACTAGCTCGGTGATCTGCGAAAGTCAAACCGATCACCAGGTCAACGGTCGAACGGCCGGGTCAGCTCGGTCAACTCACCGAGTCAAGCTAGGGTCAAGACTCGGGCGAGTCGAATGGGTCAGTCGGGTTAAGCGGTTCTAGTCGGAGAGTCGGTCCGAGTCATGGGCTAACTCATCCGACTTGATCCTAGCCAAAGCGTTGCAGCTTTGCTCGAGGCCAATAATGTCCGCACAAAGATGGTCTTCGTAGCAATGCACTTCCGACCATGATGGCGCGCCATCTATTCCTCCGCTCATCCATTTCTCTTCATAGCATCACCGTAACACGCTCCGCAATGTCATAATTACTCCTTCTTTCCCCGATCTATTGCTCTCAAGCTCCCTAGTCTCGGTCCCTCGCCAACCGCAACACCACCTCTTCACTGCAGCACAATCTCAGTGATCCAAAACACCACCTGAGACAAACACACAGCACCGTCTTAACCTGCAAGCCCTGCCATCACCTGGCCAGTTCCATTTGAACCACTATGCCTCCACAAGCAAACCACCAACATCTTCCTCTCGGAATCCATAGCGAAGATCAGCACAATTAATTCCTGCAATTGCTCAACACAACTCTGCAATTCCCCAGACTCTGCCTCAATGCCACAACCCCTGTAGCTTCACAACTCTTAGCCACTGCACCTGCTGCAATTACTCAAAACCTCAATTTGCTTTCACTGCGTAGTTTCAAAGATACCAAAATCGCTCCGTTTCTGTCACATTGTAGCAGCAACATTCCATTTTCAGCATCTCCCTGCAACTTACATTGCAATACCCATTCTGAGACCACCTCCAACCGCAATAACTCCACCAAACAGAAGCATCCTTTGCTCGGCGACTTAACTAGCCTCGAGTTGCTTCACTTTTCCTTGCCCTGAATCCAGCTGAACCAGCTTGCCTCAACTTCAACAGCCATCCTAAGCACCATAGCCATCATCTCAGACCCAGAGCTACCTGCTAACCACTACCAGTCTCAACTCAAGTTCATGCCCTGTACCTAGCCTTGCTACTCCACATTCCGTCAGCCAACAACTTGTATCCACCGCCCCGCAGCGACTCAAATATCACCCCGACTCCTTGCCTTGTCACAATTGCCACCATGAGCATCGCCAGAACTCAGTTGCAAACACCCGACCACCATTTAATGCACTAATCCTATTACTTCACCGAGACAACAAAACAGACCAAACTCCCTGTTAACCACCAGCTCTGACCAACTGAGCCATTCTTGCCATCCAGCTTCCACCAGGCCTATACAGCTCTGCATAACCTCATCTAAGACTTCACATAGACAGCTCCATAACCTGCAATCCGTTCACCATTTCTGTTGCCTGTAATTTCAGACGACACACGGCCACATGCTCCTTCCCAGCAGACCCATTCAAGCTGCCCTGTAATTCTTTGCTTCTGTAGAGATTCAACCAAGCAACAGATACCCAATTTCCTTCATACGCTTCTCTTTCGATTTCAACAAAGCAACAACCATCGCATCTTCCTCCTCTTTATCGACAATGAACCGAACCTGGACAACCACCATCTACTCACATCCCTGTACCTCATTGTAAACCCTAAATTTCTTGTTCTCGAGTCTTAGTAGAAGCCATTAAATTCCCATCGAACAAAGCATCATTCTTCCTCAACTTCTTACCAGAGTTCGATTTATTCTCAATCCCAGTCAATTCCAGCAGAAACCCATGTCCATTTACTACTCATCCTCTCTGTTGATTTCACTGAATTTCACCAGCAACATCACTTTCATTCTTCTGCTTCTCCAATCGAATTCTGATTCAAAACCCTCTTCAAATCCATCCCTTAATCGCTCGGATTTGGTCTCGTGAATGGCGCGACATCGATCTCTCATATACCCAGAAAGAACAACTTGTTTCACCATTTCTTGATCTTGATTCAAGAAGAACAGCCCTTTGGGAATTTCATTTCTCCCTTGCCTTGAAACGCAACACCTCTTCTTTCTCGCCATCTCTTTCTGTGTCTTGATTTCAGGCAGAAAAATGATTGAGAATTAATTTTCTCAATTTAGGGTTGTAAGAGTAATTGGGGTGGTTATATGCACTCCAGTTCATAGGCTAAGGGACACCCCAATGAGTACCCCATAACCTTGATTAGGTTCCAAAAAGTACTCGCCTAGGAAATGACAGCTTGCCCCTCTTGCTCAATTTTAGTGATTTCTCCTTCTTTTCCTCCGCGCGACTCCAGCGTATCTGATAACTCAAACGCACATATAAAATACATAATTCACACGAAAAATAGCAAAGAAAGCATAAACTCTATATAGAAAATACGGTGTATTCTACACCTATCACTCTATTCAGGATATAACAAAATCAGAGGACGACCTTCCCCCCACAAGTTGGCGGTTAATCCTTTAATCAACATGGCATAAATCATCTCCTTAATGGTTTTGTTCTTACGATCAACTATACCATTAGACTACGGTGAATAAGGAGGTGTGATCTCATCAATAATGCCATCTAACGAGTAAAGTTCTCCTATATGAATTTCATACTTGCCATCATGTTCAGACCTAACCCTTTTAGTGGTAACATATACTTTGCTTTCAATTTCAAGTTTATACTCTTAAGGCTTCTAAGGCATCATCCTTACCCCTAAGTAAGTATACAAGATAGTACCTCGTACAATCATCTATGAAAGTTATAAAAACACCTTTTACCACCTTAGTTTGGGTTGATTTCAAGTCAACTAGGTCTAACTGAATTAATTCTAAGGGCTTATAATTACTCTGAGCAATTTTGCTAAAAGGTTTTATAGCATATTTTGATTCTACGAATATTTAACTTTTGTGTTCAATATCCAAACTAAATTTGGGTATGCAGCCTACGCTTTCGAGTTTATGCATTGACTTATATAGGTTTACGGTTCCATGTCTACCATGCAAAACATTCAATCACACAAAAGAAAACACAAGAATCAACTACTTCATCAATTTTTCCGTTAAGCTTATATTGACCTTAAGTCTTATAACGTTTCCCTCAAAATCACATGCCCTTAGGTACGACAAGTTTTCCATATTCAGTTAATATCTTAAGTCTTTTACCATCTACAACAGAACAAGATACAAGATTCTTGCATATGCCCGGAACATGAAAACTTCATTCAATGTGAGAATATTACAGATATGAGCTTACGCTCAACCTTTCCCTTTATGCAACCTCGCCGCAGGTGAGTTACTCATATAGAGTTTCTCGACATCTCCTATCTTCGATAGGAGGTGAACAGTCTCTGTTTCAACAAACATGCTTGGTGGCTCCAAAGTCCACCTCTTGGTCTCTCACATTAGTTATTAAATAACCCGACATCATGACACCGAACTCGTACTAGTTTGTTTCAACTAAATTAGCATTAACTATCTACTAATTAAGGTTTTTATGTTGCCTACAATTTACTTCCGTATGGCTAGGATTTTACACACATAAAAATCACCTTAATTAAAGTAATGCTAGATTCAGGTTCATGAAACATACCTTTCTTAAGAAGACTACGCTTAGAGTTGCGTTTGATGTTCCAACCTTTGTCGGCTTTGGAAAAATTGTGTTCATCCACATGCGCCGTTAGCCATGTCCCTTTCCAGTTTCATGTCACAATCTTCGTTTATACTCTGACTACGGAGATGGTGATTTCCCAATCACCTAATACACCACATCTCAGAAACCTTAGTTCCAAAACGGAAGATAAAATATGAGTTTTGAAGATAATATCTAGATTTACAAACTTCGTTTGAACCACCATATCAAAAAAAAACTCATGGTTACCCCATAAAAACTACTTTAGTTAACAAAACATTTCTGCCCGTCAGAAATTTTCAGGAACGTTTCTCTGTTCTGTAAAATATCAAATAAATACTTTTACAACTCCAAAAATTCTGAAATTTTACGTGGGTAACTATCAGGATGTCCACTACGTTGTGTCAAAAGGGTTCATCGAAATTCCTTCTAGGTTGAGAGATAAATTCGAAACTCTACAGCTGACCAAAAATTCATTTTCTATTTTTTCACTCCATAATTAACATCCATGATTCACAAACCAATCAACCATTCTTGATTATTACAAATTATAATGTCTTAAGATTGTTGGGTGCAATAATCAAAAATAAGGAAAAATCAAATAAGCAAAAGTTATTGATACTTAGCTCCTTTAGAGTGGAAGTGATCGATTTGATGAAACGGACGAGCTCCCCAAATCTCCGCAACAGTAACAAGGCAAAACTTTAGAAAAACAGAGTGAGTCACGTGTTCAACACGTTGACCTTAAGACATTAGCGCCCGGCTACACTCAAGAGTGATGCTATAGCCCTTACAGGACGGATATCTCCAGGATAAAACACCCTACTACACCTACTACTAGCATATGTAGTAGATTCTCAACTTGAGCTTGGCAACTCCGAAAAAACCGTTAAGGAAAATCGTGAACGCTTAAGAAACGGCTATAAAATATTTTCCCTTAGGGGTCCCTCTACAATAAGGAGCAACCCCTTTCCCATAGATTTAACAAAAGTAGTGAATTTGTTTATATAATTGACAAATACAACTTAAGAAGAAAAACTCCCGATGTGGGACTAAAAGGTTTATATAGTCTCTTAAAACTACTTAAAATTGGAAACTCCACAATGTGGGACTAATAAGTTTCATTCACAAAAGAAAACAATAAATTATAAGTTTTACTAAAAACTTTAAAAATCCTTTTATTATTAATGGTTTTCCAACATACTATCCTGTAAACAAGACCGAAATGAAGAAAAAGTGAAGAACCTTAGCAAGAGAGAGAAAACAGGCCAAAAGAAAATAACAATTACTCATGGTTTTGTCTTTTGTAAAGATAAGCTGACAAGTCAGTCAGTGTGGTGAATAGAGCTGTGTTTAGAGAGGGGAATAGCATTACCGGCTTGAAAAGTGGTCTTGGACTACAACCTTAACATCTTAAGGAGTTATTTTTGCAATTACGGAGTTCAAACACCTTCGACAGTGGGAGGCAGCATACCAGCCATCGAGAAAATATAATTGATTTGAATTTCAATTTAAATTCTGAATGGTTTATATTAATTAGAAATAATCGAACAATATGGTACTACAAATAAAATTACCTTTTTTTTTTTTTTTTAAAACGTTTTCGTTAGGTTTCGACCCATCCAAGTCTAGATAGTAGTGCGTGCCTAGTAAATTCGTGAGTCCTTGATTGGCTGGACAATTTTGTTGAGTTGAGGTACCAGGTTCATTTCTTCGGGTTATTGTGGTGCTTGAGGGCGATAAACTTTCTAGATGGCGTCGTCCAGTGTTGATAGTGTTGCATGCATCTGGTGAATCCATTTCTCTCCTAGTATTTTTGTTTATGGTGACATCGTGTTGATTACGTTGAAGTGGAGATCTATAGCCATTATCACTGTCGCAACTTTTAGTATCACGTCTCATAATGGTACCGTATCTCTTTTGTTTAACTTTTCGATAGTTCTTTTTGTTGGCATCATTGCCTTGTCCGCCAATCACATATTTCGAAGGTACCGTAGAACAACAGATCCATTTGCATTCCCTGCATGTACTTGTGGCATATGGATTTCTCATCCTTTTATGACCGGGGGTGATGACTAATGGATCATGGAGGTCTAAACCACCGATGAGTCAGTAGTTAAAAAAATTGCACCGGTTTCTTCATCCTCTCCGCAGGTTCTTATTTGTTCGTTTTTTCACGTCTATTGTGCGCTAGGTTGGCAATCATATCTTTGTATTTGACAAATTTTGACTCCCCATTAGTTACACTTTAGAAAATAAAATAATCTTGTATTGATTGAACAGGACTTGATATAGAGAAGAGAACCGTACAGGGTACTTAATACAGATTACCGTATAGAGAAAGAGTAGATGAGCCACACGTGTTCCAATCCTAGACACACTGGACATAACATAAAATGTTATAACAGTTGTATACAGTTGTTAATGAAAGAACTATACTCAGTGTGTTACCAGCCCCCCGCAAACTGAAAAGCTGTAAGAATCTTCAGTTTGTTTTTAAGAAACTCAAATCTAGGAGTAGAAAGTCCTTTGGTAAAGATGTCTGCAGCTTGGTCCAAATTGGAGATGTAAATAACCTGTAAAGTTTTAGATTGAACTAGTTCTCTGACAAAATGAAAGTCTAGAGCCAAGTGTTTCATTCTACTAAGAAACACTAAATTTGAAGCAAGAGCAAATTATCACAATCAATAGTTGGAGAAGTTGGTAGAAAAACATGAAGATCTTTGAGAAGTTGACAGAGCCAAACAACCTCAGCAGCTGTGGATGCTAAAGCCCTATAGTCAGCTTCATTGCTGGATCTGGCAACTGTTGCTTGCTTCTTAGCACTCCAGATGACGGTATTCGAATCAAAAAACACATAATATCCACTTGTGGATCTTCTATCATCAGGACTGCCATCCCAATCAGCATCAGAACAACCTTGTAGAGCATCTGGTACATCTTCTTGCAGCCTGTCTCTGTTGTTTAATTCTATTGGGCGGAGAGGCTGAGTGATATCCTCCCCTGCTAATTGCTAACAGCGACGACGGTATATAGTTTTCCCTTTCTGATCACGACTCGCCATAAAGGTTCGTTCCTTCTTAGTATGGAGATGAGCTGAGCCTCCATTTGATGAAGAAGAGCTAATGCGTCCTGTTAGCGGAAGTGCACCACAAGACTTGGTCTCTCTGCTCAGTGATGTGAGCCGATCTTCCTCTTCGATCGACGTCCACGTGGGGAGCGGAGTGAAGTAAACCTTGCTTGATGAACCTTGTGGATTCTCCTTTGGCCCGAACAGTTCCAAGCCGCAAATCGGTGCATAGGGAGACAATGACGCGGGGATGCGAACAACTTACTCATTCAGCATGGTTTTCAGGCATTGGTGATACGTCGAGGGGATGATCTTATTATCATGAAGCCATGGTCTCCCTAGTATCATATGGTAATCTGGCTCCTTCTCTATCACTTTGAATTTTACTTTCGACTGGATAGGTCTACTGATATATTCAAATTAACATACCCGTACGTGCTGGTCTGGTTTCCTTGGAAGTCCGTCATCATGGTAGGGTGTCGTATGATTTTGTCTGGTCGAACCCTGGCTGTCCTGAAAGTCTTAAGAGTGATGACATTCGAGGATGCTCCCGTGTCAATAAGAGCCCTTTTAAATTCTGAACCCTTAATGCGTGCAGTAACAAGCAGAGCTCTGTTGTGACCTTCCTCTGCCATCATGTCATCTTCAGTAAACGTGACATTATTTATGGACATTTATGATGTCTTTGGGGCTTGATTGCGTGAAGAAGCCAAACGTGCGTCTAGAGCTATTTGATTGATTGCAGCAAACGTCTCCGCTCGTTGATCCTTTGAGAGGTGTAAAAGCTCTCACAAACTTTCCACTAAAGAAGCCGCTTCCTGGTCCACTGGTCGTTGGTTGGTGGTGAAGCAATTGATTTGAGGACGATCATTGGCTAAAGAGTTAGTCCTCATTGTTGGAATCTCCGGAGCAGAGAGGTCGTTCAAATCCGGTGTCATCTTGACGAGGAAGTTGAGTATGTTCTCTATTGTCTCTTTCATCACGTCCATGTTCCTCGTGTGTATTTCCTGTACTCGAGCCAATTCTATCAGGGTCGGAATTTCTCCATTGGCTGTGCGATCAGATAAAGCGTTGGACGGAGGAGCATCATCATTTGAAGGATTCTGCTCGGAGTTTGGATTTGAATCGATCCTGAGACCAACAATCCTGAATGTGAGAAAATTGAAACGAAATTGAAAATTGATCTTGCAATAGAGATTAATCTCCCATTTGTGGTCTTGATTGTTTTGGGGTAAAAGCGATTCTCATTGTTTTGGTAAATTTGGGTGTGTTGATGAGAAACGAATTCAAACCCTAAACAAATGTATTTCACAGGAGTACTTTTGAGTTCGAGAGATCAAGCGTAAGACTCGGACTAAACCAAGAAATGGCCGTTCCAGATTCAATTCGGTCACAAGGAGAATGAGAAGGGTTGATCTTGGGGAGGGAAGCGAAGAAGGTGTTTGAGATCAAAATGTTGAATTATGAAGGTGTGGCTGTTTTATGTCTTGTATCAGAAAATGGTTTCTGGCTACTTGTGTTAATAACACTTGTGTCTCGTCTAATTCTCTAAATAGACTGAAAACCTATTTATACAAGTCATTGAACGCACCTTGATCTCTTAGGAAGTGGAGGAAGTTAAGTAGTGGAGAAGTGGGTTTGCGCGGAAGGTAGTGATCATCGTGTTTCCGTTATGAGGGAAGAGTAATCACATGTTCACCCACTACTCTCATTAACCGTCCGTCTTTCCTGACACTTTCTCGTAATGGGTGCGTTGCACGCCATACGCTATAAAATGCCAGACCAATACCCCAGTGAGCATCCCCCAGTTTGTGACACGTTTGATGTCTCGAGTGAATGGGTCAAGTCATGTGACTTTCCGCTAAAATCAGCACATAGTGCTTTTAGGTTAAATAATAAATTATTTGTGAAACCAATATCTATAAAGCATTGCTTATAATCGATGTATGTAAATCATCTCTTTCGAATAAGCATTTGAAAATAATCGATGTGTTAGAAGCATGTTTGTTTTTGAGCTCGATCGAATCAGTAACTGATTGAGCGTCTTAAAAGTAGTACGACCGACCCTCTTTGGGTGATCGTTTGAGGACCCTATGGGTGAGCTATCACCTATTTTATCACTCCCCGTGGATGAGGTATGGTCGGTGATCATAATGTCATTTTTCTAATTTGCTAAAAATAAATATACACCATCCAACTAGGCTGGCGATGTTGGATGGACGAGATGATTTGCGGCGGTTGTATACTGCCATTGACGCAATTTTTAGGGTTTAGGGGCTGAGCGACCAACCTCCTTTAGGGAGAGCGATTTGAGGCATTATGTGCCAGTTCGAGCAGGTCGATCGACCTCGTGCAAAGGTGGGTTGTCGGTGAGCATGCTGACATCTCCTCAGCCGCCTAAAATTAGATCTAAGCAACTCGATTCGGCTGGAGAAGATGGATGGTTGTGATCGATTTGCGGCGGTAACATATTTCCGCAAACACCAATTAGGGTTTTAAAATGACCACGTATTCCCTAGTTCGATCGATGCATTAAGGACTTGTCGTTGGTAGGTCGATCGACCAAGGATGGAGTTGGGCCGCCAATGAATACTTTGGTGCTTCTTTGATCGTTCGAGATGCGATCTACGACGTTCAACTTGGCTGGCTGAGTTGGACGGATGTGATGTGTTTTGAGACCGTTTTTGCCGGTCTCAACTCGTTTGAGCTATTTTTATACAGCTTGAACGCCCATGTTTGGGTCGGCGTTCGAAGCACTTGAATGAGGGAAATATGACTCGATCGAGTAGGGCACTAGTGGGCTCGCCGGTGGTCACTATAGTGATTGCCTAGTTTCGCTAGGAGTAGTCTAAGCTTGTTAAATCGCGCGACCAAATCCTATGGCCGTGGTTATTTTTTGAGACTGATATGAACAGTAAAGATTTTCCTTAAGGAATTTAAACGCTTTTGATCGCGCTAATTTTCAATTAAAAGGCGTACTAACACGCTAATCCCTTTGTCGGAGGGTGGTGTAGCCTACGTGAGTGTTTTCATGCAGGTCTCAACACTGACACTTCGGGAGATTCATGCTACTCTGCTGTGAGCGAACATTAATCGTCATGTCATGCCAATATCGAGGGTTCGGCTGGGAACATTGCATAGGAAAATACTAGGCAGGTAATGCATTAGTAAATAATGCAATAGATTAAAATTTACAGAATATCTGGGATTTTTGCTTTATGCACCATTCTGGATAAATTTCATAAATATGTTGAATTGCTCAGTACATATGTAAGTAAAGAGGTTTATGCACTCATTACTTTTAAACGGTCTTTATTCCTTTGTAGGATGACAACGCTAAATATAGGGTTTTACGATTCTAACCCTGAACTGAAAACCACCATCAACAGGGGGATTTCTTTGGACATTAACAAATCACATAAAACATGAATTTGTATCTGTTGATGGTGGATTTTCATTTAAGGCTCAAATTTTAAAAGACCAAATTCTGCGCTAACATCTTGCAAAAGATAAAACATTAATGAGTGATGAATACTTCTTCACTTTACTAATTCACCTAGAATGGAGCATGTGGTAACAATCCCGATTCTCGTGAATTAAATACACAAAATTCATCCAGGTTGGAGCATGTGACAACAATCCCATATACCCCGTGAATTTACAACATTATTAATTAATGCATACCGGCCTTGTATTTCGTACTCATTACCAGGTGCGGCATGACGGCGAGTGTTGTTCTCGAAGCGAGCAACATGAATCTCCAAGCATTAATAATGAAGCATGTACGAAATACCCATATAGGCTACAACTCTCGGTGTGTTATACTAGCCCGATTGAGCATATTTGAACCTGGACTGACCATATCAGTCTCAGAAACGATCACGACCATCCAAATTCACCAGCATGATTGGATGGCTTAGATTAAATCCATGACCCCAAGCAGGTATTGGAATATTCACCACCGACCCAACACGGGCCCCGCATGGTCGGCCTCCCAAAAAGGGTGGCATAGTTTTCCAAACCGTCCAAACCGAAGCAGTATGGACGGAAAACCCTAAATTAGGGTTTGCGGCACATTACATATATCGCAAAACAGTCTCAACCATCCATCTTCGCAGGCATAGATGGAGGGTGTAGATGTAGATTCAAAGGGCCCAGAGCATGTCAACACAAACACCGTGGGCCCGCCTACATACCTGACTGATCGGTCAGGACCAACTATAGTTGGTCGTGTTGATTTGTGCGCCCCAAACTGGGTATGACAACCGGCCGGTAAAACCTGATTAGGGTTTGTGTCGCGATCACGAGCGTCCCTTTTCTCCTGCTCGGATGAAGGGTCCAGGAATAGACTAAGCAGGTCCGATAAGTATCAATATGATCAATTCGGGCCCACCTATCTCCACACCCGATCGGACAAGACCAAACTTGGTTGTACACCTTGATTCGCGCGCCCAAGCTAGGCGTGGTCACACTTCCCAACCATAAACTGATCTCGACCGCTCAAGTTTACCGGACAAATTGAGTAGCTTAGATCACATTTCTATGGGACGATAAAGTACAGGTATATACACCATCCCACCGTATGCACGCCGGGCTGATCGGCCAAGACCGACCAAGCTTGGTCGTCTTGGAACGCGCGCCCAAAATTGACATGATGCGCGGCTTTTGTGGCACCAAATTTCTGTTGCAAATTGATCTCGACCACTCAACTTCGCCGGAAAAATTGAGTAGCCCAGATCACACGTTCACGAGACAATGAGATATGGGCGCCTACACCGTCACGTCGTCTACACACATGCACGATCGGCCCTGTCAAAATTGTATCCCAAGCTTGGATTCGACCAAGCTGAAGAGTGATGCTTGCACACCTCTTCAAAAACCCTAATTCCATCAACGGTCGCAGATGAGTGTCTCAAAGATCATCTCGTCCGTCCAACTTCACCGGCTTGGTTATACAACCCTGGTCAGGAGTTAATTGGTCAGTGAGGCGTCATGGTGATCACCACCCGTCATTTTATCACACCATGATGCGGACACACATAGAATACACACGGTACTTCACAAGTATCGACTTCCTAAATAACTTAGTTATTTAATCGAGCATTACATGCTACTTTCTGTGGGTCCCATGATCCACACACTCGAGACATCAATCATGTCACAAACTGGGGGATACATATCGGGAATTGGTGGCGGTTTACAACATGCAGCGTGCAACGCGCCATCACAAGAACGTGTCAGGAAGCCATGGACGGTTAGAGATGACAGGAGAAGTGGGCAAGACTGGTCGTGTAACACTAACACACAACTCCACTAATCAATCACTCCACTTCCTCCACTTCCCACGAGAGACGTGAGTAAGGCTCAAATGACTTGTATAAATAGGTTATCCTCCCTATTTCCAAAACAACAGAACAAGTCCAGGACAACGAGAGGAAAGTGTTGATACCATCGTATTCAAACAAGGAACCGATAGCTTACATCCCGCAAGCCGTTCGGCTTTCTCGATACAAGTCATACATAGCCAACACCTTCACAATCTCAACACCTTCTTCGCTTCCCTCCCTAAGATCAACCCCATCTCCTTCACTTTGTGACCGAAACAAGTCCTGGAACGGCCATTTCTTGGTTTAAGCCGGATTTGCCTGCATTGATTTCTCGAATCTACAAGCACTCTGTGCAGTGCATTTGTTTAAGGTTTAGACTCGTTTCTCATCCACACACCCGAAATTACCAAAACCGGCAGAAATAGTTTTTACCCATAAACAATTGGCGACCACAGCGGGAGGTTAATCTCTCGGTTGTAAAGTCAATTTCTTCAAAATCCGATTTAATTTTATCAATTTCAAAAAGGGTAGATCTTAGGACCAATTCAATCATCAATCCATTTCAATATGGTAGAACTCAGGTCTGGACCAGAAATCAATTCTGATGGAGCTAGTCTGGATAACACTCCCGGTGTAGATGTACCTGTCAGTGGAGCTACCGTGGTCAATACATCTTATGGAGCCTTCACTTCTACCACCAGTGCCAGCGTAGCAGGTGATGTTCCAGTAAGTGTAACACCTCCCATCACCAGAGCCAGAGCAGCCGCAAATCCCGGCATCTCATCAAGTGTAACACCTCTAGTAGTCACCAGAGCAACAACTTCCACTCCTTCATCAGGACGAGGAGCGGAGGGGACGAGAGGAGGACCATCCCCATTACCATTGCAGACTTGATGGAGAAGCAGGAAGTTCTTGCTAAGACTCAAACGGATATGGCCGCAACTCGTAGAAAAGAGGTACTCACTTTTCTTAAGACATTAACTGATCGATTAACACAAGAGCCGCGACAGCCCCTGGAGAAAAAAAAAAGAACGCATTCAACGCACCGGAGAAGGTACTTCTGCGGAACGGACCTCCATGGACCCGATCAAAGAAGCGACATCGAGATATGAGCGGTCTGTCATGGAGACTCCTACACTGGGACTGATCCTCACAACGATCCTCCTCAAGTCAATAGTTTCACTATGAACCGAGAGGCCGGTGGATCGGGAAGCGGTTTCTCTAGTGGAAAGTTTATGCGAACTTTCACACCTCTCGAAGAATCGGCGGAGACGTTTTGCCGCAATCAACTGAGAGGAAGGTCACGACCGTGCCCTACATGTCACCGCACGCATCAAGGATTCGAGTTCAAGACGGCCCTTATCTACACGGGAGCGTCTTCGAATGTGATTGCTCTCAAGACTCTCGGGACATCCAAGGTTCTCCCGAGTGCAAGGTCGTACGGAAGCCTACCACAATGACGGACTTCGAGGGAAACCAAACCAAAGACATACGGAGAAGCTCCGCGGAAAGAATCATACAAGTTCGTTGCGTCCCACTCCCCATGTGGGCGTCAATTCAGGAAGAAGACCGGCTTGCATCATTGAGAGCTAAAACCCACTATGCATCTTTGATAACGAAGCATTCTTCTCCATCCTGTGAAGCGACGACCCACGTTCACATGAAGAGGGAACGAACTTTTGTGGCGAGTCGTGACCAGAGAAAAGGAAAACGGTATACCGACTTTCGCCATTATCAATTAGAAGGGGAGACTGTTACCTAGTCTCTCCACCCAATGGAATGCTACAACAGCAACGAACCACAAGAACAAGTGCTAGATGCTCCACAACAGCTGCAAGATGGCACCAACTCCACAACTGATGAGATTGAAATCTTTGAGGAATCTCTAGGCCTATCTCCATCGGCTCAACCTTATGTACGGATAAACGCACGAAGCTCGTGGAACTTCTTAAAGAGTACCAGGACATATTCGCTTGGAGATATGAAGAAATGCTCAGGGTTTAGATGAAAATTGGTCACCCATCATCTACATGTCATACCTGGATCCAAGTCGGTTAAACGGTTTGTAGTTCGAGACACGAGGAAAATGGATAGATCGGGTCTTGCATAGACTTGTGAGACTTGAACAGGTCTGCTCAAAAACGATCCTCGTCTACCGAACATCGACATGTTAGTAGATGCAACCAGCGGACACGGCATGTTCTCCTCCATGGATGGATGTAGCGGCTACAACCAGATAAGGATGTACGAGCATGATGCAAGTAAGATAGCTTTTCGAACTCCTCTCGGAAATTTTATTATACCATACTGCCATTTGGTTTAAAGAATGTCGGTGCAACGTATCAACGCTCTATGACGACAATCTTCCACCGGAGCCGATACCTCAAGGTAGCAGCCTCAAGAAGATAACGATGTCCACGCGTCATATCGAGCAAGATCCGGGGCGAGTCACTCTATCGGCGGTGGTCGAACAAGATCCGGCGAGTCACTTTATCGCAGTGGTACATGTCTATCATGTTATGTTGGAGAATACGCGCTTTTGGTCATCCTCTGGAGCTGTTGAACGCTCATCTACAATAACATATGCCCTGATAGAAAGAACCAGGCCTGCCGGTAATGAAGAGCCTCATAATGTTTGTAGGGGCATATATCTCACCAACAAGCGATACAACCTTCAGCCTTATGTAAGCAGTTCCCTGAAGCAGCAAGAGGAAAACCACCGAGATACAACATCTTGCGCGTCCGTCAACTCCAACTCCAGTACCACATGCACGACTCCCACAATGATGAAACAATGTCCAAGATATTCCATATCTGGCTCGACAACAACCACTACGAACAAACCATGTAAACCACGCTTGGGGACTGAAGCTCATCATGAAGTTCCTTCACCGTCAGTCAAGGAATTCTTCAACATGAGAGAGATGGTTAGTCAAGAAGCATGGAATTCACAAGGGTAAATCGAACTGAAGAGGGAAACACTTCAACGCTCCCTCTAGCAGAAGATGCTTCAATGGTCTATTCAAGAGCCGCCTCAACGCTCTCTCCGGGACCCACGTTCGCTTCAGAATCCTTCTTCAACACTCTCTCCAGGATCCACCTTAACGTTCGCACCAGAAAACCACTTTAACATCCTCTCGAGCCGTTTCAACACTCATGCTGCATCAATAATCTGCGCTCTGGTCAAGTTATCTTTGATGTACTCATTTCTCAACATACGTCTCATCCATCCTTCATGAGGGCCCAGTGGAGCATGAAAAACCTTGAATTCGATAGGAGAAGGGTTATCTTGTGGAACGGATATTTTCATATAGTTGAAAGGGCGCGGTGAACAACTCATCATCAATGTTCGGCATATCTTTGAAGATGTCAACACCTCCTGACTTGGCACCAGCATTATCCCCAGAAGACATCTCAACAGGAGTTCTTTTCTTCATTCTACAATAAAAGACATGAGTCAAGTACTTGTATAAAAACGCGTGAGATGTGTAGTCACACACGACAGAACACACATTCACGTTGGAGTACACAAGGCTGGTATTGGGTCCAAACACCGGTATTGCTCAAGTCTCAAGTCCAGTGTTGATCAAGTCTCAAGTCCGGTGTTGATCAAGTCACAAGTCCGGTATTGCTCAATTTTCAAGTCCGGTATTGCTCAAGTTTCAAGTCCGATGTTGATCAAGTCACAAGTCCGGTATTGATCAAGTCACAAGTCCGGTATTGCTCAAGTTTCAAGTCCGGTATCGCTCAAGTTTCAAGTCCGGTGTTGATCAAGTCACAAGTCTGGTATTGATCAAGTCACAAGTCCGGTATTGCTCAAGTTTCAAGTCTGGTATTGATCAAAGTCACAAGGTCGTTATTTGAATAAAAAGCGCACGCCTTGAGGGCTGGTTTTCAGTCAAACACAGGGTCGACATTCAGTCAGGCACGCGGCGGGTCCCACTTGATCCCAGCCCCAGATTGGTCGAAGCAGACACAACCGTCCCCAATCAAAGCTCTCTCTCCAGAAGAAGGCGTTTCAGCTCCAACACTTCAACGCTCCCGGCCTGCTCCAAAGTCGCTTAACGCTTTCTACAGGACCCACATTTACATTTGAGCACTCAAGGTTCATCTTAAAAAAAAAAAAAAAAAAAAAAAAAAACTTGCTCACATCGGGTCCCACGTTCGAGCAAAGCAAACAAGAAGGCCGGTGTTAGTTTGGGTCTGTGTTTGGTCGAAGTAGCAACATGACACTCGAGCAAGTACATCAACCGTACGGTCAAATTAGGCACAGGAAATGGCCGACGTTTGAAACATGTACACGGTGGTCCCGCGTTTGATCGAAGCATGCACATCTGCCCATGTTCGAATCAAGCATGCTTACATCGGGTCCCACGTTCGATTAAGCAGACGCAGCGGACCCACGATTAACCAAAATAGGCACATCAAGCCCACGTTCGATCAGCAGTGCAGTAGCCCCACGAACGAAACATGCGTAATACCATCGGCGAGCAGAGCAAGACCGACATCATGCTAGGGGAACACTCGCTTGGACACCTCTTGAACGTGACATGCTCCAAGGACAGGATGACCCGTCTCTCCTAGTAACATATAACTTTGTCTCATAAGCTTTGTCTTTAACTGTCACCATCTCATGCCCACCCCACAATGGTGTAACCATTACGTGCTAGGCATGGGACTTAATGTTGATGGTGGATTTTCATTTAAGGCTAAAATTTTAAAAGCCAAAATTATGCGCTAACATCTTGCAAAAGATAAAACATTAATGAGTGATGAATACTTCTTCACTTTACTAATTCACCTAGAATGGAGCATGTGGAAACAATCCCAGTATTCTGTGAATTAAATACACGAAATTCATCCAGGTTGGAGCATGTGACAACAACCCCATATACCCTGTGAATTTACAGCATTATTAATTAATGCATGACCAGCCTTATATTTCTTGTACTCATTACCGGTGCGGCATGACGACTGAGTGTTGTTCTCAGCAGAGCAACACGAATCTCCAAGCATTAATAATGAAGCATGTACGAAATACCCATACATGCTACAACTCTCGGTGTTTTATACTAGCCCGATTGAGCATATTTGAACATGGGTGACCATATCGGTCTCGAAACGATCACGACCATCCAACTTCACCGAAGATGATTGGATGGCTTAGATTAAATCCATGACCCCAAGCGGGTATTGGAATATTCACCACCGACCCAACGCGGGCCCCCGCATGGTCGGCCTCCCAAAAAGGGTGGCATAGTTTGCAAAACCGCTCCCAAACCGAAGCGGTATGGGACGGAAAACCCTAAATTAGGGTTTGCGGCACATTACATATATCGCAAAACAGTCTCAACCATCCATCTTCGCAGAGGCATAGATGGAGGGTGTAGATGTAGATTCAAAGGGCCCAGAGCATGTCAACACAAACACCGTGGGCCCGCCTACATACCTAATCGATCGGTCGGGACCAACTATAGTTGGTCGTCTTGATTTGTGCGCCCAAACTGGGTATGACACACGGCGGTAAAACCGATTAGGGTTTGTGTCGCGATCACGAGCGTCCCTTTTCTCCTGCTCGGATGAAGGGTCCGGGAATAGACTAGCGGTCCGATAAGTATCAATATGATCAATTCGGGCCCACCTATCTCCACACCCGATCGGACAAGACCAAACTTGGTTGTACACCTTGATTCGCGCGCCCAAGCTAGGCGTGGTCACACTTCCCAACCATAAACTGATCTCGACCGCTCAAGTTTACCGGACAAATTGAGTAGCTTAGATCACATTTCTATGGGACGATAAAGTACAGGTATATACACCATCCCACCGTATGCACGCCGGGCGATCGGCCAAGACCGACCAAGCTTGGTCGTCTTGGAACGCGCGCCCAAAATTGACATGATGCGCGGCTTTTGTGGCATCAAATTTCTGTTGCAAATTGATCTCGACCACTCAACTTCGCCGGAAAAATTGAGTGGCCCAGATCACACGTTCACGAGACAATGAGATATAGGCGCCTACACCGTCACGTCGTCTACACACATGCACGATCGGCCCTGTCAAAAATGTATCCCAAGCTTGGATTCGACCAAGATGAAGAGTGATGCTTGCACACCTCTTCAAAAACCCTAATTCCATCAACGGTCGCAGATGAGTGTCTCAAAGATCATCTCGTCCGTCCAACTTCACCGGCTTGGTTATACAACCACAGTCGGGAGTTAATTGGTCGGTGAGGCGTCATGGTGATCACCACCCGTCATTTTATCACACCATGATGCAGTACCTGCATAGAATACACACGGTACTTCACAAGTATCGACTTCCTAAATAACTTAGTTATTTAATCGAGCATTACATGCTACTTTCTGTGGGTCCCATGATCCACACACTCGAGACATCAATCATGTCACAAACTGGGGGATACATATTGGGGTATTGGTCTGGCGGTTTACAACATGAAGCGTGCAACGCGCCATCACAAGAACGTGTCAGGAAGCCATGGACGGTTAGAGATGACAGGAGAAGTGGGCAAGACTGGTCGTGTAACACTAACACACAACTCCACTAATCAATCACTCCACTTCCTCCACTTCCCACGAGAGACGTGAGTAAGGCTCAAATGACTTGTATAAATAGGTTCTCCTCCCTATTTCCAAAACAACAGAACAAGTCCAGACAACAGAGGAAAGTGTTGATACCATCGTATTCAAACACCTGATGCGTGTCGTAACCACAACAAATTAATTCAAGATTTTCCACTCAATTAAAAATAATATAATGGAAGTCAAGTTCGTTCCCACGAGGAGCAAGAGATTCTAGTTGTAAAAATTGTCACGAAAAGGGGGGGTGTAAAAAGCAAAAGGAAATAATCAAAGCAATTAAAAATAAAGTTGAAAGCAATAAGAGAGACAAGATCAAGGAATCATTCTTCGTTGCAAAACAATGATTAAAGTTATGTTCTTTTCTACTTGTTATTAGTCATGATTATCACCAACCGTAGGATAGCAGTCCGCTTAGCTAGCCCCAAAATCCTTTATTTCACCTTTGAGTAACAAGTCCGCTTAGTTATCAGATTCTATCCAAAAGAACCACCTTGAGGTTCACTTACAAGATGTAATTCCCTGAATGCATTAAGATTTATGAATTTAGGTTTAGTACTAGTAGTTAAACTCGGTTCGCTTGGTCCACTTTCTAGCGTTGTTTTTACACACAATCGCTCCACGGAATCCCTCCGCAAGGTCTCGTGTTTTCTACTTGTGTAAAGTGTTGAGAACGATTACTTATTCCCTAACTTATACTAGAATTAGATTAAACTAACAAATCAATTTAGCGTGCACTCTAAACAATCTATCAATCATGAATGAATGAATAAACATTCCTATTAGTAAAAACAAACGATAATCATGTGAAAAACTTTAAGATAGAATTGAAACAAAACTCAAATCATATATTAAGAACTAGGAATTCATCCTCAATCAATAATAAAATTAGCTACTCATGTTAAGGAGTTCGCACATAGAATAAGAAAAGAAGAGTGTTGTGTGTGTAGAGAGGTGTGTAAAAGATGTAGAAAACTTCTCTATTTATAGGCTTCAATATTCTCCAAATCTTCTAAGGAATAGAATCCTTTTCCTTTAGCAATTCAATTTCCAAATTCAAGTCTTTCTCTTCTTCCATCTTCTCTTTCCAAATTTGAGCCCAATTCTCCATCCAATTCCTAGTCCAAGTCTTCACACCCATGAGAGAAGTCCATAGAAAATTCTGGAATTTTTGGCTCGCCTGAAAAACTGGTATTATGGCCGGAATCCCGGTAGGAAAAGTTACCTACGGGCACTCCGAGAATTCTCTCTGTCGACGGAATATTCTCATCCAAGATTCCGTTCTGATTAGGTCAAACTAACGGTCTTAGTTAGTCAACTGGGTCAAGTAAGAGGTAGTCAGCCGAGACAGCTGGTCTGACTCGGTCTAACTGGCTGATTTATTACGGCTCGAACTCACTGGGTTGACTCGTCGGAGTAGAAAATCCGACAGAGCCTCCTCTGTTTTCTGAGCATTTCCGGCCTATTTTCATGCCATTCTTTTGGTCTTCAGTTCCTGCGACACACCTAGGCATACATCTAACGTAATTCAGGCATTCAGTCTCAATTAGCCCACAGCTGCAGCACTCCATCCCCTGTAACAGCAACAACAGGTCTTCACAATTCCACCTACTAGCCATTGAACACCACAGTTTCCTTGACTTCACATACAGACTCAACCTTCACAAACCAGAGCACATCACCTGCAGTTCCATACACCATCTCCATAAGCACCTTGTCCTGCACCACCTTGCTCTATCTGAGCTGCAATCAAACTCAGTACCACCATTGCCTGTAAATCTGTTACCCAAACAACAACTGCTTCTCAATGCTCAAAACCCTTGAATCTCCCCATTCCTCTTACGCAATTCTAACAAACATCAACATCTCACAATTTTGACAAAGCAGTAGCAACAGTTCCCATCTTCCAATTTGCGGTTTCATTACCACCACTTGTTATAAACGGTGACCACCATTACTCAATTAACTCACCGCAACCTTCAATTCCATTTAAAACCTTAATTTCTTCATCTCTGAGTTCTTCAGCAGCCATCTCCACTGAGTCCAGTACCATTACCAACACAAACCCAATTTCAATCCACCTTCACCACCTCAATCATCTTCTTAATCCCCTGAACAAGTCGAACCCATTTCCTGTTTCGTCAGTTGAAGTAGTAACAGCAACATCAAATCCCCTTTTCAACATAAACCTATTTTTACTGAGCTTCATCCCTATAATCAAACCCTAATTTCACTCTTTATGAAGCTCTCTTCTCGCCTATTTCTTAATCTCGATCCACTGAATCTCACGCAACCTCACGGATTCAAAATCAACAGTACCACCGAGAACCTATTCAATCTCATACCGTCACTGTTCTTCTCCAGCAATCACTACCTTCTTATATGAATCTCCTATCTCTCGATTTCTCTCTCTGTCTCAACGCGGCGATCCGTTGCTTATTTTCTCCTCTCAATTTCCGTTTCGGGTTTAAAAAATGATTGAGAAGAGGAGAGGTTCTCGAGATGTAGGGTTAGGGCATAGTAGGGGATGGCTAACGACACCCCAATGGATAAGCTAGGGGATGCCCCAATGATAAGTACACCCATCGATAATCGATAAGGGATACCTAGATGGTAACCCCTTAACCATAGCTGGCCTGTCTAAAGTGCTCTTCCAAAAGAGTTGCCCCTTAACCGTGGCTGGGCTCCAGATAGTGTTTACCTCGTGAAATGACAAATTTGCCCTTTTTGCTCAATTTTGGTGATTTCTCCTTCTTTTCGTCCGTGCGACTCCAGAGTAGCTATAAAACTCAAAACAAACGTAAAATACATAATTTACAAGAAAAATAACAAAGAAAGCATAAACAATAGATAGTAAATAGGATGTATTCTACACCCTATCAAATTCCCCCACACTTAGACTTTGCTAGTCCTCAAGCAAATCAAACTAAAAACTCACAACTTCAAAGCGTTCAAGCGTCCTAAGCATCCAAAGAGTTATGAGGACATAGAGTTTCTGCATGCTAGTAATAAGAAGTTAGAAATACTAAAGAACATATTCTCATTCTTAAATGTTGAGTGAGAAATAACCACACCATAATGAGAGAACGCGTGTTTGAGAAACGATCAATAAGCATTTCGCCTCGACTTACGCCTCACCAAAAGGATTTTATGATAATTGCACTCAAAAAGACGGCTTTTTATGGTTCTCACATGTGTGGTAGGAATGAAGAGAGAAATCTGCGACACGTCGAATGGTGGGAAGGATAACTTCCGAAATATTTTTAAAAACCCACATCTTTTAATATTTTGAAAAACCATTTTTCTGACGATCTCTAAGAAAGGAAATCAATCATTTATTATTGAGGATGAGATTACTTACTCACCTTCACATTCGATCGCCAATTATGATAACACCACTCTCACGGCATCCAATAGAAACGTCTTCCGCTCCTCGTCTTGATCTTCATGGTCTTCGTCTTCGGTTTCAACTATTGATGATAAACTCTCGAATTTCATAAACCCTTGACAATTTGTAACCTTTACCTTAAATCCTTGTCGCTTGAAACTTCCTTATATATTTTCCTTCCCACGGATTATAAAAATAATACAAATATTTCTCTTTTTTTCTCTTTTTTTTTCTTCTTTTTTTTTTCTTTTTTTTTTTTTTTTTTTTTTTTTTTTTTTTTTGAAATTAACAAGAGAAATTAAATACAAAATATACCATGGCCGTGGGAGAAGTATTTTACCGCTTGATTCTTCACAACTTGTACCGTCTTGAAATCATAAACTTCAAAAATTCTCACCTTTTGATTTTCTTTGCTTTCATGAATAAGTCTTTATACTTGGATATAGAATTACCTCATTGTATTGTAAGTCCTCAACTTATATGTAAAAATCCGCTCATTTGTATGTTGCTTTACTTGAGTTTGAAATTTGCTCTTTTTCTCGTTCCGTTGCTTGTAAACCTTAAACTTTTCCAACTTTCCTTGTAGATTTTGATGTCGCTCCTTGTTGATGATGATTTTGTTTCTATGGATCCGTTGTTGTGGAGAGAGAGAATGGTGCTAACTACAAATCGAACTACAAGAAGGCGGCTTTCATCTATAGACGTCACCCTCATGATTGACAAAATTAGCACTCAAGAGATCAAAGAGTAGTGCTTTTATTGGTGGGAGGTTGGGTAGCTCACCATTCTACCCGGAATTAACGTATGGTGACACACACTCAAAAGAAGCTCTTTAGTAGACGGAAAAATTTCTGGTCGGTGCCTCACATGATATGAATATGGGTAGTCTCCACTAATGATTGATCAGCAACTCTAATAACGCATTTCTCCCTGCACCAAATTCGCATCACCGGCATGATTAAATCCATTATTTAACACTCTAACAAGCAAGAAATCCGAATGTAGTTCTCTAACATTTCCAAGTTCAATTATGTCGGTCAAAATCTCTATGTAAACATAACTAGAAGTATGCTAGGGACTCTAAAATCTCTAAAAGTTGAAGTTTTAAGTAAAAAAATTTTTTTTTTTAAACTTTTTAATTTTTTTGTAAATTTTTTTTTTTAAAATACATGCTTAACCACTCCCCCACACTTAAACCTTACATTGTCCTCAATGTAATTGAATCCTCCTAGTAAAGTCAAGGTGGGAAATTTTAACATGATAAGGAACAAGAAAAAGAAATAACAAAAAGCAAAAGGATAAGAAATACAAAACCTATGGGTTGCCTCCCATTAAGCGCTTGTTTTAAAGTCGACGGCCCGACTTAGCTCTTGCAAGATTCATTCCCCATATACTAACAATCGGAAAATTTGAGGATCCACCCATAATACCTGTTTTGCAAACAATAACTCCACACAAATATTAGCACAAGAAAACAATAGTGAAATTATCGCTCGATAGAAATTTCCCCCACACTTATTCTCGTCCACACTCGGAAGTGTATAAAGAACGTAGAATTTGGGAACTTCCATGTATTCTTCTTGGCAAACCTGCATAGTGTTAGCATCAAGTGTTTCCAATGGTGGATATTTAGAAACAAAATCATCCAAAAATACTTTTGAAGCACATACATTCAAACCAATAAGAGGTAAAGGAGAAGAATCAATATGCAAAGGGTTAGACAAACCTTGCACAATTTCTTGTATTATAGAATCCTCTTCATCCTTAAAAAATTCGAGTGAATTACTTACCTCTTGTATATCGTGGTCCTCTATTAAACCTTGCAACCATTCTTCGTCGTTTTCTACCTTAACCAAAGTCTTGGCATCATTAAAATCATTGGCTAGTTCAATTGGGTCTTCCACAAAATCAATGAATTTGGTTTCATCCTCTAGCATCATCTCTTCAACATTCTCATCATCGGAATCGGGCCATTCACTAAAATGATTTTCATCGGTATAGATTGTAAGATCTTCATGTGAGGGTGTTACACCGTTTATAACAATAGGTAAGTCACACCCAATCTCCTCCTTTTGAATAGGTGAAGGATCGTTATTATGATCCGGAGTTGGAATAACTTCCTCATTATTGCAACGCTCATACACTTCCGCGGACTCATATCTTTCCCTAAGGAATTTTTTCCAAGCACTAAATGCATCATCTTCAAGCTCTACCTTTTGAATAGGTGCTTGATCATTATTAAGATCAAGGCTCGAGTAAGTTACACTAGCGTCTTCAAAAGTGTCCAAAGGTTGGCCTTTTCCAACATAATCATCGATCAAATATTCACTACACACCATAGGCACATTAGAATAGTTATTGCTTTGATAGCAAAATTCTTCTTTATCCCTCTCCTCCTTGTATTGATCCATGTCTCTTCGTTCTTTAGCAATGCCGTCTCGACGTTGTTGGAGTTGCTTATCCCCATTTTTATCGAGTTGAGTAATTTGTTCGTATAATTTCTCCGAATTCCTTTGAATTTCTCGATGTGATTCTTGCAACTTTTATTTGAAGATCCCCAATCATGGCGAGACATCTTATACGCAAAACTAGAGAATTTCGATCATAAACAAAACTATCCTCCCATCCTTGTGATTGTCCACTTACATACCCGTCATAAGGTTGTTGATATGTATGAGAATATCCATAATGTTCTGTAGGAATTTGATCATAGCCAAAATATTGGTTTTGATTGTATCCTAAGGATGGTTGGAAGTTGTCATAATGTTGAGGTTGAAAACCGTATTTATTGTTGTAATATGCTTGCTCTTCTCCACCATACATGGAAAACTGGCACCTGAAATAAGATTCGCAAAAACTTAAGTTAGATACGAAATAGAATCCAACAAAGCAAGAATAAAGCAAAAAGAAAAATAAAAACAACTAAAAATCATCCATTTGCTCCCGGCAGCGGCGCAAAATTTGATGCGTGTCGTAACCACAACAAATTAATTCAAGATTTTCCACTCAATTAAAAATAATATAATGGAAGTCAAGTTCGTTCCCACGAGGAGCAAGAGATTCTAGTTGTAAAAATTGTCACGAAAGGGGGGTGTAAAAAGCAAAAGGAAATAAGCAAAGCAATTAAAAAATAAAGTTGAAAGCAATAAGAGAGACAAGATCAAGGAATCATTCTTCGTTGCAAAACAATGATTAAAGTTATGTTCTTTTCTACTTGTTATTAGTCACAGATTATCACCAACCGTAGGATAGCAGGTCCGCTTAGCTATCCCCAAAATCCCTTATTTCACTGAGTAACAAGTCCGCTTAGTTATCAGATTCTATCCAAAAGAACACCTTGAGGTTCGCTTACAAGATGTAATTCCCTGAATGCATTAAGATTTATGAATTTAGGTTTAGTACTAGTAGTTAAACTCGGTTCGCTTGGTCCACTTTCTAGCGTTGTTTTTACACACAATCGCTCCACGGAATCCCTCCGCAAGGTCTCGTGTTTTCTACTTGTGTAAAGTGTTGAGAACGATTACTTATTCCCTAACTTATACTAGAATTAGATTAAATTAACAAATCAATTTAGCGTGCACTCTAAACAATCTATCAATCAATCATGAATGAATAAACATTCCTATTAGTAAAAACAAACGATAATCATGTGAAAAACTTTAAGATAGAATTGAAACAAAACTCAAATCATATATTAAGAACTAGGAATTCATCCTCAATCAATAATAAAATTAGCTACTCATGTTAAGGAGTTCGCACATAGAATAAGAAAAGAAGAGTGTTGTGTGTGTAGAGAGGTGTGTAAAGATGTAGAAAACTTCTCTATTTATAGGCTTCAATATTCTCCAAATCTTCTAAGGAATAGAATCCTTTTCCTTTAGCAATTCAATTTCCAAATTCAAGTCTTTCTCTTCTTCCATCTTCTCTTTCCAAATTTGAGCCCAATTCTCCATCCAATTCCTAGTCCAAGTCTACACACCCATGAGAGAAGTCCATAGAAAATTCTGGAATTTTTGGCTCGCCGGAAAACTGGTATTATGGCCGGAATCCGGCCGGAAAAGTTACCGTCGGGCACCTGAGAATTCTCTCTGTCGACGGAATATTCTGTCCAAGATTCCGTTACAGTTAGGTCAAACTAACGGTCTTAGTTAGTCAACTGGGTCAAGTAAGAGGTAGTCAGCCGAGACAGCTGGTCTGACTCGGTCTAACTGGCTGATTTATTACGGCTCGAACTCACTGGGTTGACTCGTCGGAGTAGAAAATCCGACAGAGCCTCCTCTGTTTTCTGAGCATTTCCGGCCTATTTTCATGCCATTCTTTTGGTCTTCAGTTCCTGCGACACACCTAGGCATACATCTAACGTAATTCAGGCATTCAGTCTCAATTAGCCCACAGCTGCAACACTCCATCCCCTGTAACAGCAACAACAGGTCTTCACAATTCCACCTACTAGCCATTGAACACCACAGTTTCCTTGACTTCACATACAGACTCAACCTTCACAAACCAGAGCACATCACCTGCAGTTCCATACACCATCTCCATAAGCACCTTGTCCTGCACCACCTTGCTCTATCTGAGCTGCAATCAAACTCAGTACCACCATTGCCTGTAAATCTGTTACCCAAACAACAGCTGCTTCTCAATGCTCAAAACCCTTGAATCTCCCCCATTCCTCTTCTGCAATTCTAACAGCATCAACATCTCACAATTTTGACGAAAGAAAAGGCAAGAATAGTTTCCCATCTTCCAATTTGCAGTTTCATTACCACCACTTTGTTATAACAGCAACCACCATTACTCAGTTCGCTCTCGCAACCTTCAATTCCATTTAAAACCTTAATTTCTTCATCTCCGATTTCTTCGCAGACCATCTCCACCGAGTCCAGTACCATTACCAACACAAACCCAATTTCAATCCACCTTCACCACCTCAATCATCTTCTTAATCCCCTGAACAAGTCGAACCCATTTCCTGTTTCGTCAGTTGAAGTAGTAACAGCAACATCAAATCCCCTTTTCAACATAAACCTATTTTTACTGAGCTTCATCCCTATAATCAAACCCTAATTTCATCTTTATCAGCAGCTCTCTTCTCTGCCTATTTCTTAATCTCGATCCACTGAATCTCACGCAACCTCACGGATTCAAAATCAACAGTACCACCGAGAACCTATTCAATCTCATACCGTCACTGTTCTTCTCCAGCAATCACTACCTTCTTATATGAATCTCCTATCTCTCGATTTCTCTCTCTGTCTCAACAGCAGCAGTCGCTGCTTATTTTCTCCTCTCAATTTCCGTTTCAGGTTTACAAAATGATTGAGAAGAGGATAGGTTCTCGAGATGTAGGGTTAGGGCATAGTAGGGGATGGCTAACGACACCCCAATGGATAAGCTGGGGATGCCCAGATGATAAGTACACCCAGTTTGATAACTGATAAGGGATACCCTAGATGGTAACCCCTTAACCATAGCTGGCCTGTCTAAAGTGCTCTTCCAAAAGAGTTGCCCCTTAACCGTGGTTGGGCTCCAGATAGTGTTTACCTCGTGAAATGACAAATTTGCCCTTTTTGCTCAATTTTGGTGATTTCTCCTTCTTTTCGTCCGTGCGACTCCAGAGTAGCTATAAAACTCAAAACAAACGTAAAATACATAATTTACAAGAAAAATAACAAAGAAAGCATAAACAATAGATAGTAAATAGGATGTATTCTACACCCTATCAACACCGGAACTGATAGCTTACATCCTGCAAGCCAGTTCAGCTTTCTGATACAAGTCATACATAGCCAACACCTTCACAATCTCAACACCTTCTTCGCTTCCCTCCCTAAGATCAACCCCATCTCCTTCACTTTGTGACCGAAACAAGTCTGGAACGGCCATTTCTTGGTTTAGGCCGGATTTGCACAGATTGATTTCTCGAATCTACAAGCACTCCCGTGCAGTGCATTTGTTTAAGGTTTAAACTCATTTCTCATCCACACACCCCAAATTACCAAAATCGACAGAAATAATTTTCACCCATAAACAGTATCCAAAGATCTCAATTGAATTAACCACAAGTAAAATGATCAATTCAATTGTCCATGCTCAACATAAGAGAACTTACGGAGCAACACAGTATATACACAAAGATGTGGATCAGGGAAAGACCAATACTGTGGAATAATCAAAGATTCATTCTATTTTTCATCACTATTTGCACAATGACATACAATAGACTTAATCTTTGTAACCAAAAGTTCATCTTTTTTTTCCATCAATATTCGCATAATGACATAAAAGGCTTTACTTTTGTAGTCAAAAGTTCATTCTATCTTTTATCAATATTTTCATACCGACATATAATAGAGATTAATACTGCAAAAATCATCTTCCAAATAAACTTTAGAATTTAAACAAATAAATCTAAAAACATTGCAAGATGAAAATCGTTTGCAATAGCTATGTGTACTCAAAATAATTGTTATTCCAAACTCTTTTAATCCTTCTAAAAAACAAGAATAAATTCTCATAAGAAGTTTCCTAGGCATCAAGACAAACTCGTAATGCACATATAAGATGATTTGTCCTCAGATGGTAGAATCAATCTTTTTCACCCGGATTTACACCAAGAATAGCTACCAGAGGCGTATAAAAAGATTTTCTTAACAAAGAAAAACATACAAAGTCATTAACGACCATGCACCATAGTTCACATAAAATGATTGTGAACATTCAAGAATCCCATAGTAATGCGTACTACTGCCCATTCTTGAACTTCCTTCTTTGTAATTCACCAACAACATTCTTGTAAAGCTACAAATGATCTTATAAGAGTAGTACTCCAAGAATCCAAGTGCCCAAGTCCAAGAGAAGTGGAACAAGTGTTACGAAACGGAGCAAAACACTCAAAAACAAGAGATAGGACAAATACCAATCTTAACTCATCCAAATTCAAGAATTCTTATCTTCATTTTGAATATAATTCAAAGAGGAAGAGAATGCAAAAAGAATGAGGTCATTCCGAGTTCGGACGAAGAATTCTGGCCAAAACAAGTTTACCGAATATCGACGTCTACAGGCTAGTATGCATACCGGATTGCAAACGAATTTTCGTGACAAGGAGCAGTATGAAAATGGGTATGCGTACTAAAATACCTGGATTCTGATTTTAAATGATGGTATGATACATGGTATGTGTACCATGAAGTCCAAACATCCCGAACTATTATTTTCAAAGCTAAACATTTAAGAAGCTTAAACACAGATCAAGTTAGGTAGAAATGAACGATAAGCAAGGTACACGGATCATTATAAGCACTCTAAGCAAATAAAAACACAAATATTGCTCAAGTTTATATACATACCTTTTTAGAAGAATCCAATCGAATAGTACAGCCTTACCAAACATAATCTGTGTGCCCCAATTCTCGTGCTTCCCTCACCATATACAAAGCAGGGCATTCCTTGGTGAGGATGCACTTACAACACAATCAAGTTGTGTTGAGGTGAAAAATGTCTTGCTCACCCCAAGTGACTTTTGGATTATCATGAAAGAGATCGCTTTTAGAACGTTTCACATCCAAATCCATCTTTCCAAAGAAATCTTTAAGTTTCAACATCATGGATACTGCCTTCTCCATAGTCATGGAATTTTCTGGGATATCATTCCTTTTCACACTCAAAACATCATTGACTTTCTTTGGTATCCACTTCTGAGTGCGTTTAGGAACAACCATAACCTTCTTCCCATTAATCTTTTCAAGAATTTCTCGGAAGAGAATTGGACTGACTATTCTTTTGCAAGTTAGTCTTTCTCCAATTGGGAGCATCGGATCTTTTCTTCGTCTTTACGAAGTTATCCTTTTGATAACCATTACGATTGTGAAAAATATTTGTATGATGTATATAGGAAAATCTAGGTTTATCATAGACTGATTCCTTTGCCTAAAGGTTGGACAGTTACAACCTGTAACGTTAAGGGGATTAGTCTTAACATATGATCTTGGTTTCACAACTTCTTGTGATACCCAAACAAGAACATCATGAAGTTTCTCATTACTTATACGGAAACGACATCTCCTTTCCAGGTCACCTTTATTTCCGCAATAGTGGCAAACATAAGGAATGTTCTTACCTCGATCCTTGTGTGCTGACTTTGGAGGTTGATATACTTTTTTTTTTGAACCTTAACTGCCAGTGAATGTATTTCAGTTTTGCCATCAGTGAAAACCTTTTGTTGAGAAGAATCACTATCCTTGACAAATTTTACCTCTTTGCTAATACTTGGAGCATTTATTCCCTTATAGCCCAATCCTCGTGTATAACGATGATTTTTACTTGCTCCTGGCATAGTGGTTAATTTGCTTGAACTAGTATTGAACTTTTTCAAGTCATCTTCCAACATCTTGATTTTATCAAGAGCAATAGCTAAATCAGCCCCAAGGCATTTTTCTCGAGCGAGAAAAACGCTTTCTCTGTCATCAAAACTTGATTGCTGAGAGTTAATTCTTCCTTCAATTTCTGCAAGTTTCTCTTCCAACAATAAGTATTTTTGATAAACACGATCACATTCAAGTGACTTTTTACTCAATTTTTCCTCGGTATCTTTGAGGACCGATTCGCAACAGCGATTCCGACCATAAAGACCTCCGTAAATCCTTTTAAATTTCTTGTTTTCTCGACAGAGAGGAGTCAGAAGAGGTGTGACATGAGAAGTTGTAATCTTCTTCATTTTCAACGAATCCAAAAACTTAACATACTCTGAGACTTCCTCATCAACATCTCTATCAATATCTGAATCACCTTCATCAGAAATTTCATCCAACTATTCTTCTAGGAGTGTTTCCCAATCAACAGTTTTTACATCAAGAGAATGTTTAGATATTGACTTAGATGTGACAGTTCTCTCAGGTGAATCCAAGCTTTCAAAATCATCTGGTAATTTCTAAACTGGTACATTATTAGAGATAGGCTCGTCCATAATAATCAGATTGCTACAAACACAGACTTATGAGGTCTTAAACGTGTTTGCATGCTCTGATACCAAATGAAAAAGCGGGGGTCTAACAACCACAGCCAATATTTCCGCTTAGCATCTGTATGGAAAAACTCCAATAGAATTCCAAAAAAATCAATTAGACAGTTAGACTCAATCAATGAAAATATATCCAAGAGTTGTATCTCGGTTTCACAAAGTAATCAGCAAATCAAACAGATAGAAATCCGTGAGCCTGATTATTATGTGAAATAACTTGAACGGTACCAAAGACCAATGTTCAACTGTCAATCAATATAACCAAAGGTTGGATTCTGTAATTGATTGAACAACGCACAAACTGTGATATTTTTATTATATAACATAATAATATGGGGAAAAGAAATAACACGGATAACAGAAATTTTGTTAACGTGGAAACTGCAAATGCATAAAAACCCCAGGACCTAGTCCAGATTTGAACACTACACTGTATTAAGCCGCTACAGACACTAGCCTATTACCAATGAACTTCGGACTGGACTGTAGTTGAACCCTAATGAATCTCACACTGATTCAAGGTACAGTTGTACTCCTTACGTCTCTGATCCCAGCAGGATACTACGCACTTGATTCCCTTAGCTGATCTCACCCACAACCAAGAGTTGTTACGACCCAAAGTCGAAGACTTGATAAACAAATCTGTCTCACACAGAAAATTCTATTGGAATAGATAAATCTGTCTCCCACATAAATACCTATGAGTTTTGTTCCGTATTTTGATAAATCAAGGTGAACAGGAACCAATTGATATACTGGACTTATATTCTCGAAGAACATCCTAGAAATATCAATCACCTCACAATAATCTTAATTGTATGCTAGCGAAACAAGATATTGTGGAATCACAAACGATGAGACGAAGATGTTTGTGTTAATTTTTATCTTGCCTATCGGAGAATAAATCTCGAGCCAATCTTAAAGAAGATCGTACCCAAACATGATAGAAGATGCAAGATCAGATCACACAACTATAGAGAAAATAGTTGGGTCTGGCTTCAAAATCCCAATGAAGTCTTCAAGTCGTTAACCTACAGGGGTTCCATGAAAAACCTAAGGTTAAAGTAGAATCGACTCTAGCTTATGCAACTAGTTTCACACAAGAGTTGTGGGGATTAGGTTTCCTAGTTGCTAGAATTCTCCTTTATATAGTTTTCAAATCAGGGATTGAAATCTAAGTTACCTTGGTAACAAAGCATTCAATATTCACACGTTAGATGAAAACACGATTAGATTCAAGCTAATATCTTTCAAACCGTTAGATTGAACTTAGCTTGTTACACACAAATGAAATGTATCTTCATTTAGGTTTATGTAACCGTACCTAAATGTGTACACCATGTCGGCTCAACAATAGTTAACCAAGGTTAGCCATATGAACACTCTCATATCAACCTCATTCATCTTAACCAGAACTAGTTCAAATGACTCAAATGAAACTAGTTCAAGAGTTGTTCAATTGCTATATTCTCATAGAAGTATACAAGAACACAATTGAAGCAAAATAGGTTTGATTCACTCAAATCAACATGAACATTATAGCCACGGTTTGCAAAGAATGCATTCCTTAAAATATAAATGTATTAGTTCATGTATTAAACCGATTTTAGAACTTTAACCTTCAAGTACGCGGACGGGTACGCATACTTGAAATACCCGGACTGAAATTGGGTTTCGCCAGTACGCGAACATGTACGCATACCACCAATCCCAGCAGAAAATCTCGGACATGAACCTTACGCCAGTACGCATATGGGTACACATACTTAGGTCCCAGGACTTCTCAAACCAACATGTACGTATACTATGGTTCTCGGACATGGACAACATATGTGCAAGAGTACACAACATGTCACAATCCGATAATGGTTAAGTGTTCTAAACTCTTATTTCAATCATTGAAACTTTCTTAGAGGATGACAATAGTCGTTTTCACACACTATTAGCATCAAAGCAATTTTCAAGTTATTGAAATAATCATAAAAAAACATTCCAAGTTTACATCAATTGATTGTATCACACAAACCATGTAAGATGTTACTCTACAATTTTCACATGATCATCTTTTGACTTTCGTCAAAAATATAAGATGAACTTGGTCGAAGCGAAAACTTGCCAACACATATTCCGAGAAATATGTAAGCGAGTTAAACTCAGCTCGAAATCTCAAATGTGTATAATAGAAAACTATATCGTAACACGACTTATGCCTCAATATAGGATATAAAGTAGAAATAGACTTTCCAAGTAATAGATGAGTTTCAGTCTCCACATACCTTTTTGTTGATAAAGTTCCACAAGCTCTTCTTAGTAGTTCTTCGTCTTCAATGATGAACGTCGTGAAGTCAATGTTCAACTACACAATCTATCCTAGTCCGAGACATCTATAAGTAGACTAGAAATCAAGACTTATAGTTTTGATCGCTAACATTGACAAACAAGCTTGAGATAGCAACGCTTGCGAGTTCGACTGAGCAGTGCTCTAAAAAATATGTTATACAGGAAACAATTACCCGAAGCAATTTTCCATAATAGTTTAACAAATTGACTAAGAAACTTAGTTCCCTTGCTAAACCGATTGCACAAATACAATCGCTTATTTCGATAAAACCAAAATAAAGATCAGAATTAACTTTTTTTTCCTCATCGGGTTCTAATTATTCAGAAAATAACTTAGACTTTTCATTTTAGACAAGACAAGTACTAGGTTAGTTAACTAGTATTTCTTGTCAAAGAATATGATTAGACTTGAATAACCGAATCCTTCACTTTTATAAGTCTAACTAAGATCAGAATTAACTTAGTTTCTCTTATCCGGAATTGAATTGGACTAAACAAATGATCTCGTATTTTGTTAAGCCATAAAAATATATACAAACCAAATAAATTGACTTGCACAATTATTTCTCTTAACGGGAAGCAATTGAAACAAACATAGACATTATATCACCGCAATTGCACCAAAATTTCGTTAATCAAAAACACTTGATACCAAACAATAAAGAAGATATCAAACAATAAGTCAAATAAATTGACACAATTTTTCTTAACCGGAAACAATTGAATCACATACACACACATCCATACACACATAATTGAATAAAACCTCAATTGTACCGAAATTTTGTTAAGCAAAAGCAAAATGTATGTAATAAAATCAGGCTTTTCTTAAACAGGAAAACGATTAACTAACAAATTCGTTACCTTAGATTCCGCATCCTCTTCTCCCCAGAAAGATATATCATTAAGCATAAGTTCACATAATAACTCTCCCCATTATGTTGTCATTCTCTTGCAAGAACCAAAGAACAACCTTTACCATAGAAAGGTTGAATCAGTTTTAACTAATGCGTGCCAATAGAAAAAGTTGAAAAACCGAAACACATATGTTTTATGCTAAACACAACTTATGTAAACACAAATTGATTTAACACATAGTGACTTTTACATATGAGTCTCAATCGGAACACCTTATGATCCTTTGATAAAGCCTACCAACATGGTCTAGAACTTAATCCCGCTAAATCAAAAAGCCACACAAACCATAAGGGTTCACATCATATGAGATCAAATATTAAGGCTACGAAAACCGAAATCAAACATCCCATAAACACATAGCAATAATATAAAGCATTCAAGCACATGCTATGTAATCGGAAAAACTATCACACGAAAAATTATAAAATAATAATTTTATTAATAATAGATAGTTTTATTCAGAAATAGATCTTATACAATAATTGGAATGAATCAAAAATTGATGTCTATTTTTTCTTGGATCGCAAGACTCTAATTTTGATTACCAATCTTGATTCAAGACTAATAACATTTTCATTGACTTCCTTTACTTCCTTTCACAAATCTTTTCCATGTTCCTTACTTCACATAAGATTAGATCTAACTTTAGTGAAAGATTCTTAGAAGATTATCATTAAGAGATGTGATTTCTTCATTATAAACATCTTAATGAAGCTCTGGAGATGAGTCTCAATCACCATCTTAAGATTAAAGACGAAGTTACTTGTTAGGAAAAAATATGGTCCAGACTTTTTCAGCTTTGCGAGAGTTGCAGCTAGAGGTAGAAATTCTGTGAAATCTCTAGAAAATGAATTATGAAGCCTTTCCTCTTATAAATAAGAGAAGTTTTTCTCACAATCTTTGAGAAAATTATTTCATTTAATTCCTTAACCTAAAATTTATTTTATAAATATTTTTATTAAAATATTTACATACATATCCTTACTTTTTACTTTTCTAGGGTAACAAGTAAGGATTCATGATAACTTGGTTAGGTTATCAATTTTCGATTGTTGAATTTTTCCTCTCTTAGAGGTTTCAACATTCTTACTGATTTGAGAATCTTTTATGTTTGAACTCTTAGGTTTATTTCTCAAATTTGAGGTAAGATCTTGATGTCTAACAATCACATAATTCAATCTTTTACGTTGACTTGAAGTGATTTTTGATCTGGACTTAGATCTTGATTTTTTTGATTGACATAGTTTTTCTCTCTGTGTGACACCAGGGCATTGTTTTTGATAGTGCCCCCCATTGTCACATCGGAAACAAGTCCCAGAAGTACTCTGGTTACAACCCTTAGGTTTTATAGGTTTATTCAACCCTGCTTCGTTGTCCTTTGATATATTCATATCATGTGTTGATTTATTTGAGCAGACAAGTTTATCTTTCAATTTTGAATTCTTTGCTTTTAACTTTCTGATTTCATCTTGACAACAATTGATGTCATAAATGAGTTTAGATACTAGTTCTTTCTCAGAATGTTGAGAGAGTTCAATTTTCACAAGACGGTTGTTAAGTTTTACTTTATTATTCAGATAACTTACTCTGATTTGATCAAGCGATGATTTTATTCCATTGATATTAGATTCAAGAACCAGAGTTCTTTTATCTTTACAAGGAAACTCTTGTTGAAAAAAATTAGGAGTGAACTCTTCTTGAGTATCTATTGTTGAAAGTATTTCAGAGTCATAGACTTCTAAAATGGTTGCAACATGGTCTATCATACAATCTTGATTATCCTCATCAGGGGAATAGTCAAGTGTAGTAGTAAATGCATTTTTCTTCCACTGAGTATCCTTAGTTGGACAATCCGGAGAAATATGACCAAACCCTATGCATTTGTAGCATTAAGGAATAATATCATCGTCATCCCATGTATCTTTACTTTTATGTGTAGAAATATGATTTCTTTTTGATACAGGAGGTTCTCTTTTTCGATGTCTCAACAATTTCTTGAATCGCTGAGTGATAAGAGACAAATGATGACTCAGTTCAGTCTCATCTTCATCATCTAGATCTTCATGATATTTGGAGTTTTAGGACAACGAGTCAATGGATTTCTAAAGACTTTATAGGCGGATTGTCTTTTTGCTTTGACAAACACTCCTGATCGAATATCTGAAGTTTTCCTACAAGGGAACTTCTTGATAAGGATGAGAGATCTTTATCTTCAATGATTACATGCTTTTTAGATTCGTATCTAGATGGCAATGATCGAGAATTTTGCATACTATATCTTTTTTTGAAATAGTCTTTCCAAGAGAGAAAGAAGCATTAAGTATCTCAGAGAGTTTAATGTGAAACTCTTCAGAAGTGTCGTTATCATCCATTCGAAGGTTGTCCCAATCAGAAGTGAGAGTTTGAAGTCTAGATTCTTTCTCTGATGAGTTACCTTCAAATACGATCTGAAGATTCTCCCAAGCTTCATTTGAAGTTTGGCATGTTGATATATGATGTTGTAGTTCACGATTTACAGCATGTATAATAGCATTTGTTAGAGCACTTCTCACTCAAAGTCGCAATCGTTGCTATCTCAAGCTTGTTTGTCAATGTTAGTGATCAAAACTATAAGTCTTGATTTCTAGTCGACTTATAGCGATGTCTCGGACTAGGATAGATTGTGTATTTGAGCATTAGACTTCACGGCGTTCATCATTTGAAGACGAAGAACTACAAAGGAGAGCTTGTGGAACTTCCTCAACAAAAGGTTTGTGAAGACTAAAACTCATCTATCACTTGGAAAGTCTATTTCTACTATATCTCCTATATTGAGACAAAAGTCATATTGATATATAGTATTCGATTATGTTAGAGCATAGCTCGGTTGAACCCACTAAGCGTTGGTATGTCAAGTTTGGTTTTCATATTTTAGTGAATCAAAACTCATTTTAAGAGTCGCTTGATTATGTACTAGAGTCAACTTCGTATAGGTTAGCTTGAAAGTATTAGGATATGAGACATTACAAGTATTGCGAAGAATTGAAGAAGTGAAGAAGTAAGAAGCTACAACGACAACATCCTCCTTCCACTTGAGGTTAGTGATATTTGACTTGAACTGTTTCATTCCCTAACGTATCTTTCAAGTCGTGCATATTGAAAACGAAACTGCGAAGCATGAACGCTCTAGATAGACATAGTATTAAAAAAAATACAATATGAAGTTTATTGCTTAACCATTAAACTTTGTAGATAAGACATCGAAATAATCGTTTGAATGCTATTGTGATTATGTATGGGTATGAGGTGAGGATTTCATCCTAGAAACAATGTTCTACATGTGTTTTAAGGAAATAAGTTCATAAACTTGTTTATGAATCGAAAAGGAAATTGCCATGCGTTATTGGGATTATTATTCGTTGCATATCTTGTGAACATCCAATATGTGTGATTTAGTATAACCACTCACGACTTGTTTGTCTTCTTGGTAAAACTATTCACAAAGGCCACGACTTATGTATTGGTATGACTTTTATTAGTGAAATTGATCTTAAGTAATCACCGAGATGGTATGATCGAGTTTGTGTTTCGTTGAACCGAATCTGGGTAAAGGAGAACCGATCATATGAAAAGGTGCAACACATCACAAAGGGGAATCGATCCTTGTATGAGGTGCAGCAAGGTTTATAGCAGAAAGGGGAACCGATCCTATGAACATGTGCAACACGTTTTTAGGCAAAGGGGAACTGATCCTATGGACATGTGCAACAAATATAAGTTAGATACCATATATATGTGGGGAACCGATCCTAGTACCTAGTCAACCGAATTTTGGGAAGCTAGTGTTTACTATGCACAGTACTCACATGGAGGTAGAACTGAAACTTATTTTGGTAGAACCGTGAAACCCATGATTTGTGATTGAGTGTTTCTTAATCAATCGCATAGTTCTTGAATGTCAGATGAACCAATTCTAAACTTGTTTGGAAGTGTGGCAAATCGGTTTCAAGGTTGTAAGTATGAAAGAGGACTTACAACGTAAGGATGTAGGCATACTTTGAACACGTGCAGTATTATTTATATTTTATTGTTTACAGGAATAAAATCCTAGGATCGAAATAAATAAGTTAAGAATCTTTTATTTAAGGTTGTTAATTTTATTTTAGGAAAGTGAGAATTAGTAATGTGGATTTACTAGTTGAGATTTTCCAGAGATATTTTCGATCATTATTTTGGACAGAGCATTTCCAGGAATTATGAAAACCGAATTTGGAATGTATTGAATATCTTTGAGAATATTTTTGGTTTTGGAAATTCCTTGGTGTCCAAACTTCCTTGTCTATAAATACTTGAAGTTTTCATTTCTATCAAACTAATCCTTCGTGACAGCAAACTTCCTCGGTTGAGTTGTTACATGTGTAGCCGCCTATTCAGAGAGGAAAGTAACCTAATTAGGCGAAATCTCTTACGGCCGCTCAGTTTAAAGACTTCTTTGGGATTGAGAATCTCTACGAGTACCGTTGGTGGGAAACTAGGTAATTACGGTTTATCTTTTGTTTTCGATTGATTTGATTGACTAACGGTGGTTGAACTTTGATTGCACCTAGTTTGTTTATGTTTGAGAATCTTCTCTTCTGATATAAGATTCACTCAAACTAGATCGAAGTTTCGACAGGGATCTGTAGACTGTTGTTAGTGCTAAAAACGATCTTGTGATAATCCATTGTTAACAGACTTCGTTCTGTGCGTGATTGATCACAAGAGATTCAAGTTTTTGTGTGCATGAGTTTATTGAAGATCTAAGAAGATTTGAAGACAAAGAAGATATTGAAGATTTCTGATTTGGGGTTCATAATGTTTGGTGTGCACAATACTTGTTTCGGTATAAGAGGATCCAACTATATTCAGTTTATCCTTGTGGTAGATTGGATTGATTAGTTGTGTAGATCGGCATCAATACAATTATTTGTGATTAAAAGTATTGATTGCAAAATCTTAACGATTACTTTGGTAATTGAGAATAAGATAGATCTAAGAACCTGACGAAGGAGTTTATGTTAAGATAAACAGAAGAGCCTTTATCGAACTCACATCACTTGGTTGAACAGAGTTGACACCAAACAGATTTGTTGTTCCTTTACTGTTTGGAATACGAACCAAAGGAATTGTTCCAAGTGCGTGACTTATTCATAAGTTGGAGGCTTGGGAATACAGACATAACTAGGTGAACTATAGGTTTAGTTGCTTGGTCTCAACTATACGAAGTTAGGTTTAATTTTGTGTAGCTGGCTTAATCATGAGAGTATTCAATTCTGGACAAGGTCCGGGTTTTTCGCATTTGCGGTTTCCTCGTTAACAAAATCTTCTTTGTGTCATTTACTTTTATTTTCCGCATTATAATTGTTTTATTATAATTAAAGTAAATTACACAAATATTAATTCCTATTTACTTGATAAGCAATCATATTGTGTTTGGTTAAGTCCGAAGCTTTTTATCAATTAAACATACTTCGTTGTTGTATTGTCTCGATCTCGTATCCATAGACGATCACACGAAGTGTGAACCGATTAGTTGCATTGTCTCGACTCAGTCCATAGACAATCACTTTCGGAGAAAGGACTTATAGGTAGGAAAAGTTTTAGCTTGAGGTATATTTGGGTACCCTCACCTTTTCAGATTATACGCATTTGAGATTTGATTTGAGTTTAACTCGCTTACATATTTCTCGAAATATGTGTTGGTAAGCTTTCGCTTCAACCAAGTTCATCTTATATTCTTGACGAAAGTCAAAAGATGATCATGTGAAAATCGTAGAAGTAACATCTTACATGGTTTGTGTGATACAATCATTTGGTGTAGACTTGGAATGTTTCGTAATGATTATTTCAATAACTTGAAAATTGCTTTGATGTTAGTAGTTCGTGAAAACAGCTATTGTCATCCTCTGAGAATGTTTCAATGATTGAAATAGAGTTTAGAACACTTAACCATCATTGGATTATGAACATAGTATGTGTTCTTGCATATATGTGGTCCATGACCGGAGCTATAGTATGTATACCCGTATGCGTACATGTCAGTTGTGAAATTCTGGGAGCTTAAGTACACATACCGTTATGCGTACTGGCGTAAGGTTTGGGTCCGGGAATTTCTGTTGTGTTTGGAGGTATGCGTACATGTTCGCATACTGACGAACCCAAACTAAGTCCGGCTACTTAAATATGCGTACACGTTTGCATACTTGAGTGGTTAAAGTTCTAAAATCGGTTTGTTCATGAACTAATCTCAGGTATAAAGCATAGTTTGGCTAACTTAGCCTATCTGAGTGGTGGCCAGGATTTATTCTGGGCAAAGATAAATCTATGGTCGTGGTTGTGCAGACCACACCCATTACCCGCACGTGTGACAATGATTCAACGGAGTTAAGTCCTACTTTGACGACTCTGTTGGACGGTCTTTCAACGGACATTTTTTCATGATGACCATGACAATGATTATGAAATTATGCCACTGACGTGACGTGGTCCACTGATTATTTTAAGTATGGCAATTTTTATTTTCGCATTGGATACATCGACGACTCAGAGTGTTACAAGTGGCTAAATGGTCAGTGCTAACAAATGGTTTCATTGTCCGGTTCATTTTTCTATTAACATTCCCTTCTACTCATTTTTTTTCCTCTATCTCTCTGGTGTTCATTTATGTAAAACGATCAAATGTAAAACTAACGCAAGAATTGATTTTTTAAAAGCTGGTTAATGTGATTGTTGATGGCAGCCATGATTTGAGATCCCTTTCGAAAATATGATGGCACAAAAATTATCTAATCTTCTCCAAGGAGAGCCTAAATATCGGGTAAGAATGAAAAATTTAGATGGTTTAATTAGGACATGAATTTTATGAATCGTTCATTTAATTTAAAGTTATTCATGAAGTGTTTGTAGAAATGCCTGAAAGGTCAGGCGTATTTTTTGGGATGACAGTCTGTACTAAGCGTATATATAATTTAAAGTTTTTCGTTTATAAATCCTAATATCACAATTCATGACTGCTTTCTCTTCCAATTGCATTATCTGCCGCCGAAACACTTATGTAACTCACGCACCTTATAATCATAATTGGATTTTATATTACCGTTTTGAAACGGAAAAATGCAAGCAATCAGATGACTTTTCATTGTCAACATTGATATTAAAAAGTGTATTTAAGGGGTGGAACGGTTGAGATACCACAAAGCGCATAGATAAGTTTACCACATATTGAGAAACTTGAATATGGCGGACCCAGATAAGTTGCAGACACGGCAAAATACGTCATGGCCCATCTCAAGAAACAATCGCCAGGAAGAGCACTCACACAACGTATAACGATTGATCCACAATATTTACATATGAGGTTCCAATTTAATTAATTTAATCTTCTAGGTGAAACCAAAAAAAGTCACTCAATATGGAAACTTTTTTCTCATTTGCAGGAACAACCTCCAATGAAACAAGCGACGACAGTAGCATGGCTACCATCCAAAGGGACCAGAAAATCCATTCGACATATGACCGAAGACAAAGGATGTCAATTTCTATCCTATGTGGGAAGAAAATGAAATCCGAAATTGAGGTATTAATGGAGGTAAACGGAGAAGTTGATATGACCATCGTCATTAAGTTCTATAGCGACGCTTTACACCTTTTTGAGTTAATTTATTGGTCACCGGTACCCGCAAGACACTAGAGTCAATAGAAAAAGTAGGTTTGAGAAGGGAGAATCCCTTGACCGGTAGGTTTAAACATCATTAGGGCACACAACTATACTAAGCATACTAACCATACTGCATAAACATGCAATGAGTGGTAGGGCGCATGCCAATACGCAACAGCAGTGGGCTGTTTTCAATCATTTGTTAGCTTTAGAAAATGTAACTTTTTAATTTATTTTTTGGGAAGCATCAAATCTAACGAGCTGATAATATCAGTATTTGCCTATATGATTTTAACAGTCATGGGAAACATTGACAACACTGGCGGAAATAACTCAATTCGCTGATGATTGGTGCTACATGTACTGTCCGGATTGCGATAAGGATTTTGAGGAAAGAAGGCACGAGAAGCGGTGTCCAAAGTGCTTCAAACACAAGACCTTAATCCCGACGTAATATTAATGTTATTTTAATTTGTGTATTCCAAAAAAAATAAATTTACATATATGGACTTAAAGACATTGTTATACTAATCGATACTTTTACAGACTACATTTAACAATGATAGTCACTGATGGGACGGATAAGGCAATATTCGGGCAAAAGGGACTTCAGACGGAAGAATTCTTTGGGACATTCAATGAATTACTTGGTCCAAATGAAACAGGTTTAGCTATTTAAATTCATAAATGACAGAGTTTACAGTGGAAAATGACTTTAACGGATAAGGAAAATGTTGATGGGCATATAACTTATATCGGGAACAGGAGCAAGGAGTGCAGCATGTGTTCAGGGTGATGTACGAGGTCCTGTATCTCCAGATTGTATTCCAGGTGCGGATAGAAATAGAAGGAGATAACATGGACAACACTTTTGGGGTTACAAAAGCGTTCATCAAGAGAGACTGCTGGGCACAATTGTATGTTGAAGATTTAACTGCAAAGGTTAGCATAGACTTCCCCACATATAACGTAATGGGTACAAATTATAAACAACAATTCTAATGAGTGCTATGAAAAAAACAGGAAACACATGAAACGCTGGAAAATTTGTATCATTCATTTGATTACCAAAAATACTATTTGGATGCAATAAGATCCTATTCTAAGCCTGTTTGGAGGATCGACAACTTGACAAAAACAAAGGAAATGACTGAGATGAAAGGTCTAACAGATGTGATGGGGAAATGTGCGATCAAAGAGGAGTACGGGGACACTTCTATGGAGGATACCGATTAGTAGAGTTCAATGCCAAGGGAGCTGATGACGAATAAAAAAATACTAGGAATTGTCAATCATGTTTCTTTATGTCGATGCATTTTGTTTTACTGTGTTTCCCTTTCTGTATATGGTACGCATGTTTGCATTCTTGCATTCAGTGTAGGTGAAGCTCCCTTTTCTACATGGTAATCTTAGTATCTTTAATCTGTTTGATTTGTCCGACTTAAGAATACACTTAGTCACGGTGTTGATATGATATGATATGATAATTTGAGGTCCTACAGAAATTACAGATATATTTTGACGATCCTTAAATCATAATTTTGAACACTGATGTAATTGTGGGAGGAGGAATGACATTACTATGGAGGCGCTGGACCTTACCAAACCCGTTTCATAATTTTAGGCCAAAGAGTGAATTCTGCTGACCAAATAATGAGGAAGGAGTTGATAAGTTTTTGGAACGCAATATTCAAAATGGACCAACGCCATGCCCCGTGCCGTTACGGCATGGGTAAAGATCTAGTAAATTTATATAATAAGGAATGCATTCTATGAAAACCGTGGCTATAACGTTCATGAATTGATTCGAGTGAATCAAACCGATTTTGCTTAAATTGTGTTCTTGTATACTTCTATGAGAATATATCAATTGAACAACTCTATAACTAGTTTCATTTGAGTCATTTGAACTAGTTATGGTTAAGATGAATAAGGTTGATATGATAGTGTTCATATAGCTAACTTCGGTTAACTACTGTTGATCCAACCTAGTGTACACGTTTAGGTACAGTTACTCAAACCTAAATGAAGGTACATTTCATTTGTGTATCACAAGCTAAGTTCGATCTAACGGTTGAAAGATATTAGATTGAGTCTAAGTAGGTTTTCATCTAACAGTGAATATTGAATGCTTTGTTACCAAGGTAACTTAGATTGCAAACCCTGATTTGAAAACTATATAAGGGAGAACTCTAGCAACTGGGAAAACTAATCCCCACAGCTTCTATTGCAAACTAGAGTCGATTCTCCTTTAACCTTAGGTTTTTCAAGAAACCATGTAGGTTAACGACTTGAAGACTTCATTGGGATTGTGAAGCCAGTCCCAACTGTTTTCTATGTAGTTGCGTGTTCTGATCTTACTTCTACTATCATGATTGAGTATTATCTTTGCTAAGATTTTCTTTAGATTTATCTCCGATAGGTAAGATTAAAAGTAGTCACAAACATCTTCGTCTCATCGTTTGTGATTCCACAATATCTTGTTTCGCTTCCATACGATTAAGATTATTATGAGGTGATTGATAATACTAGGTTGTTCTTCATGGATATAAGTCTGGTTTATCAATTGGTTCATGTGCACCTTGATTTATCAAACTACGGAACAAAACTCATAGGTTTATCTGTGGGAGACAGATTTATCTATTCCAAAAGACTTTTCTATGTGAGACATATTTTTTTATCAAGTATTCGACTTTGGATCGTAGCAACTCTTGGTTGTGGTCGAGATCAGCTAAGGGAATCAAGTGCGTAGAATCCTGCTGGGGTTCAGAGACGTAAGGAACGCAACTGTACCTTGATCAGTGTGAGATTGGTTAGTTCTCAACTACATTCCAGTCCGAAGTTCATTGGTAGTAGTCTAGTGTCTGTAGCGCCTTAATACAATGTGGTGTTCAAAGCTGGATTAGGTCCTGGGATTTTTCGGCATTTGCGGTTTCCTCGTTAACAAAATTTCTGGTGTCTGTGTTATTTCTTTTTCGCATTATATTTTGTTATATAATATAAATATCATAGGTTGTGCGTTAAGTTCAATCAGTTCTTGAATCCGACCTTTGGGTTGTTGATTGAATTGATTGACACTTGGATATTGGTTTGTGATACCGTCCAAGTTATTTCTCTTGTTCAATCGGTCTCGCAAATTCCTATTTGTTTGATTATAGATTGAATTGAGAAATTGAGATATAACTCTTTGATATACTTTTCTATAGATTGAGTCTGACTGTCTAGCTGATTCTCTTGAAAGTATATTAGAGTTTGTCTATTCAGATTGCCGAACGAAATATTGGGTGTGGTTTTTAGACCTCTGCTTTTTCAGCATTCAAACCATCTGAATTCTGCTTTGCAAAAGCCTTTTCTTAGTTTGAATAATCCACTAAGCGTTTAAACTTGGTTTCCAAATTTTCAACTTTCGGGCGATTATAACCATCGACGACTAATATTCATGTATTAAAGTGTCTTGATAGAAAAAAAGATCTCATAGCAGATTTCCACCATAGATAGTTTTTCCGTCAAATCTTGGCGGTACGTTAACGGAAATCGATTCATGTGAACTCGAGTTCATTTCTTATACGTTGGATTTCACCAAACACAGGTTGTTAGATATTTTTGTGTTTGCCTGTTCTGATACCAATTGAAAAGACGAGGGTACCCAAATACACCACAATCTTTAAATTATCCACCTATAAGTCCTCTTTCCGAAAGTGATTGTCTATGGACAAAGTCGAGACAATACTACAAATCGATATTCACACTTTGTTTGATCGGCTGTGGATACGAAATCGAGACAATACAACAATCAAAGTATGATTACTTGATAATAGGTTCGGACTTAACCAAACTTTATAGGATCACTATCAAGTAATACGGAGTTAACGTTTGTGTAATTTACTTTAAATTATAGTAGCGGAAAAGAAAAGAAAATGACACAACAAGATTTTGTTAACAAGGAAACCGCAAATGCAGAAAAACCCCGGGACCTAGTCCAGAATTGAATACTCTTAGAATTAAGCCGCTATACAAAATCTAAACCAACTTCGTATAGTTGAGACCAAGCAACTAAACCTAGTTCACTTAGTTTCTTCAGTATCCTTACGCTTCCGGCATTCAATAAGTGCACGCACTGGAACAATTCCTTTGGATCGTATTCCAAACAGTAAAGGAACAACAAATGTGTTTGGTAACAACTCTCTTGATTCTTTCAGATGAAGATATCTCAAGTCATATGCAAAGGCTCTTCCATTTAATCAATAAACTCCTTTGCCTGGTCAGATCAATCTATCCAACAACTACCGAAGTAACAGAGTTTAGATTTGCAATCAATCAATATAGATTCCAACAAGAAACTATAAGGTGATGCCGATCTTACACAAGTAACCAATCTAATAAATTCGATTCTAGTTGGATCCCAGCCGATCAAGGTTCGTGCACACTCAAAGATATAGAAACCAGATAATAAATTTTCTTTGTCTTCAAATCTTCTTTAATCTTCAATAAACACCTGCACAACACCACTTGAATCTCTTGTGATCAATCACGCACATAACGGAGTCTGTTAACAATGGATTATCACAAGATGTCTTTAAATCTACAAACGGAGTCTCTAAAAAGTATACTAGATTTTGTCCATACAGATTGCTAAGCGAAATATTGAGTGTGGTTGTTAGACCCCCGCTTTTTCAATTGGTATCAGAGCGGGCAAACACCTTAAACCTAATAAGTTTGTGTTTGTTCGTTCCTTAAAAATTGTCCCATGGGAAATTTCTTTGGAAAACTTGCTATTGGCATCTGTAACGCACGCCAGAATTCCTTAAGGATTGCTCAAAGATTATTATAGTCAAAGCCTCTGGTTTCTCATGATAGTCTCTCTTCATCTAAAGAGGAAGATTTAGATGATAAAAATCAATCTAAAGGAAAAAACAAAAGAAGGAAAGATTAAGAAAACGTTCATCACGCGCCAGGATATGGACTCTCAATAGATTAACTCTTGATCTCTTTGAAGAGTACTACCGTAATGTATCAATTGATAAAGATCTATTTAGAGCGTTCGAAGCCGTTTTTAAATTCTTAGAAAAACTTATGTCTGTTAAGTCTAAGAATCATTCCGAAAGAGGTTCTGTACATGGTAAACTAAATAATACTGTGCAACCTAGGATTCTAAGAATCTTCCTTCTAACCAAAGTTCAACAAAGAAGAGAAAACTTTGACTGCCCTGATTATCATCATTATTTTTATTACACAACGGGGACAGTTCAGACATATCAGCCAGAAATGTTGCATAAGAATTCCTCTGCGCATTATGCCTCTTGGTAACAAGCTTGTCAATACCCCATTTATATATATCTTGGAATGGTGCAAGAAATGGTTTGAATGGTGTACAGTTTATTATTCTCTTTAGAATACCAATTAAAGCTTTCTTTTGCATCCATTGTCTCTGACAAAGTGTTTATCACGGGATGCATAACCTTTGATGAACGAACGGTTAAGAAAAATCCCACTTTTCCTTGTGTGGGTCGCGGTTTACAAACGGGTCCAAGCCCATTTTTGTCCTTATAAAGAAGAAGTTCGTACTCTCTTCTTCATCACCCGTCCGCGTACGTGAACCTCTAGGGTTCCGAGTATTTTCTCCATTGAAGCTTGCTTGGAGAAATTGAAAGAAAGGGTGTTCAAGGTTCACTCCAAGTAAGTAAATTCCTCTTGTTCCTTTCAATTTTCTAGATCTCATGATGAATTCTAAGGGCTCAAAAAGAAGCTCCAAAAGCTCAAATACCTCTAGCATGGATCTTCCTTGTGACCAAAATTCTCTTAGGATTAGGTTTGTAGATGATTCTTGTGCTAGAGTTTTTGAAAAGATTTCATCTAAAGGTTTCATCCTTGAAAATAAATTGGAGCTTTGTAGTGGGCATGAATAGGATTTAACTTGCTTTAAAAAAATTCAAGCTTGGAAATATCTTTGATGGTCATGGTCAAGGGTTTGATTCTCTCACAAGAATTTTCTATGCCAATATTCATGATGTTGATCTTAATAAGATGGAATTCAAATCCATGATAAATGGAGAAAGATTTCTTGTTGATAGAGAGTTGATTTCAAAGATTACCAACATTCCGTTAGGGAACGTGCGTCTCCCTAGACCAAGTGATGAATGTCCATCATGTGATGAAATCTCTCTTGGGCTTTGTGGCAAGAAGGTAGGTTTGAATCAAGGATCCTACTAATGATCTTAGTATCCCATTGTTGGATTTTGGGAAACTTGGTATCCCCAATCTTTTTCCCTCCACAATTGAAAATTCTTTGTGGAGTCATGAGTTGGCGGAACTAGTCTATTTCCTTGAATCGGGTTTTCAAAGTCTCGATATTTGTGGTTTCATCATTTATCAAATGACTTCGATGACTTCACCCATCAAGATGTTAGGTTACCCTTGCTTGATTGGACAAATTTGCCGTGATCGTGGTCTTGATTCTATTGGAAACTCTCTCGGGGTCCCCAAACCGGTTCGTCCGTGTACCTTTAGACGCATAAGGGAGAATGTGTGCAAAAGACAAAGAGATTCTTCACTCAACTATTGTGACCCTACCACTTTGAGTCTTCTTCAAAATTCACAAAGGTGTTTGTAAATTCGATTCAAGAGTGAAGTGTGTCCAAGAACAATTGTCTTTAGTTGCAACGAAGTTTCCCGAGATCAAGGAAGAATTGAACACAATTCAAGCATCTTGGTGTCTCTCCGATGAGGAAGAAGAAGATGCGTAAATTGTGGTTGTCTAGTAAATCTTCTATTTTTCTGTTTTGTTAGAAGAATAACTAGAGTTTGGAATAGCCATTATTGTGATTACACATAGCAATGTCCAACGTTTTCATCTTCATGTTTTTAGAATTATTGGTTCAAATTCTGAACTTGTTTGGAAGATTATTTTTGCAGTATTAATCTTTATGGTTTTATATATTGCAATTGTTTATGGGATATGTGTGTTTGCGTCCGTGAACTATGATTGTCCCATATCTTGTCAAAAGTAAAGTCTTTCGTAAGTCGATATTCTTATATTGATAAAGGAATGAATGGACTTTTGACAAATACAAAAGTGAAGCCTATATTGTCAATTATTGATGGAAGATAGGTTAAAATCTTTTGTTTTTCAAGGATTATGTCTATTGTATGTCATGGTGCAAATTGTGATGGAAAATAGAATGAATCCTTGTGTATTCCGCAGTAATTGATCTTCCGTGATCCATATTTTTTGTGTATTACTGTGAGGCTCCGTAATGTGTCTTATGTTGAGCACTAAAACAATCAAAGTTGATTATTTTCATGGTTAGCTTTGTTGTTGTTCCATAAGGTACTTTATGACGAGCATATTGAACTATTAATCATCTTGTTTGGTTATTTAGTTATGACTCAATAAGTTTTCTTATGTTTGAGCACTTTTGATTGGGTTGGTTATTTTCATGATTAACTTAGTCATTGCTCCATAGATTCTCTTATGTGAGTATGGCCAATTAAATTGATTACTCTTTGTGATTACTTTGATTGTGTATTTCGATTAAATTAATCATGGGTTCTCTTGTGGTTAACTTAATTGAGTATTTTGGATTCAAATTCATACTTGTATGTGATTTTTAATATCCAAAGAAATCATTATTTTCTTTTCGAAATTAAGGTCGCTCTTGTTGTTCTCTCGGGAATGACATATTATGGGGGAGAGTTCTTTTTGAACTTGCGCTTAACTGCCATATCTTTGTAGGGAGTGCGGCTGTGGAATATTATAGGAGTTATCTTGTATCTTTAAACTCCTTTATGAATGCATTTAGCTTCAACTTTATGATTGCATCTAAACAAGATGATGTGTGGTTCTTTCTTTTGGTCATGAAACGTCTCTTTCGGAAATTTCATTAGGATCTCGTTCTTGTACCTTTGCCAATTTTATTGACAAAAAGGGGGAGAATTAATATGTAGTTCACACTACAAATACATATGGTTTTCGGATCATTATGTAACAGGGAGTGGTTTCCATGTGAGATGGAGTATTGACTAGGGGGGGGGGGGTGATACATATCACCATAGTATTGTTGTTGAAGTTGTGATACAATTGAACTTTGACGCTGTGTAATGATACTATGACATTGTATAACAATGATTGAGAACTTTTGTTTTCTTATTGTTATAGCTACGTATTTTCAACAACGATGATGTTAAACTTACAACCTTTGGGATCATTGGAGTACTTGGAAGTGACGAAGATTTCGAGTAATGTTGAAGATTAGACATGTGGAATAGGAGCTACAAAAGTTAATTTATTTATTTTTTGTATTCCATATGTATTAATAGTATTGCCACTAAAATTTACAAAGGGGGAGATTGTTAGAGCATTGCTCGGTCGAACTCGCATGCATTGCTATCTCAAGCATGTTTGTCAATGTTAGTGATCAAAACTATAAGTCTTGATTTCTATCCTATGTAGCTAAAGGTCTCGGACTAGGATAGAAAGTGTAGTTGATCTCAAGAACTCCATGGCAATCATCATACAAGACGAAGGACTACTCGAGGAACCGGTGGAAATTCATCGACTAAAAGGTATATGGAGACTTGAACTTATTTGTCACTCAAAATTCTATTTACTCTATCTCCTACTCTTGAGACAAAAGTCGTTTATACGTATAGACTTTCATTATACACATTTGCTATTTCGAGCCGAGTTTAACTCGCCTATCTATTTCTCGAAATATGTGTTTGTAAGCCTTCGTTTTAACCGAATTCATCTTTACCTAGTGACGAAAGTCATGATATGTTTCAATCACTTTGGAAATTTCTCTGACGAAAAATGTTCTGTGAATAACGGCTATATAACGTTCTCTGAAAATATTTCAATGATTGAAATGAGAGTTTAGATTACATAACCATTGGTAGGATATAAGCATTGTTGTGGAAACACATATATGTATAAGTCCTTATTCCTTGAACCAAAGTTTGCGAACTTTGTTGATCAAGAGAAATGGAAGTGGCGAAATAACCCCGCAAACCGGTGGAAGTTCTCACCCGAGAATTTCTGTCGGAGTTTGTGTACTCCTTCCATGAGCTTAAGTCCGCGAACCCAGTCTGCGAACTTGAGTAGGTTATATCTAAAACCGGTTGTTCTTGAACTCATGTTTATATGGGAATGCTTTTGCAAACCGTGGCTATAAAGTTCATGAACCGATTTGAGTGAATCAAACCGGTTTTGCTTCGATTGTGTCTTGTGTAGTTACATAAGATCTAAGCAATTGAACAACTCTCTAGCTAGTTCATTTGAGTCATTTGAACTAGTTATGGTAAACAAGAATATGGTTGATATGAGAGTGTTCATATGGATAACCATTTGGTTGACTATTGTTGAACCAACAAATGTTAATGTTTGGGTATGGTTCATAAACCCAAAATTGAACATTTCGTTTGTGTATAACAAGCTAAGTTTTCGATCCAACGGTCGAGAAATATTAGCTTGAATCTAATCAGGTTTTCATCTAACGGTGAATATTGAATGCTTTGTTACTAAGCTAACATTGATTGCAAACCATGATTTGAAAGACTATATAAGGGAGAAATATAGCAACTGGGAAACCTAATCCCCACACTTTACGTGTGATACTAGTTTGCTAAGATAGAGTCGATTCTCCTTTAACCTTTGGTTTTCTTCTTCTAAAAACCAGGTTAACGACTTAAAGACTTCATTGGGATTGTGAAGCCAGACCGATACTACTTTTCTGTAGTTGTGTGATTTGATCTTGTTGTTTCTATCGTACGACTACAATTGAAATAATTGGCTTGAGATTTTTATCTCCGATAGGCAAGATAGAAAAGAAATCACAAACACTTCGTCTCATCGTTTGTGATTCCACAATATCTTTTTTCGCTGTGTTGATTAAGATTATTGTGAGGTGATCAATAATACTAGGTTGTTCTTCGGTAATATAAGTCCGAGTTATAGATTGGTTCTTGTTCACCTTGATTTATCAAAAGACGGAACAAAACTCATAGATTTATTCATGGGAGACGGATTTATCTATTACTATGGACTTTTCTGTGTGATACAAATTTGTTTATTAAAGTCTTCGACTTTGGGTCGTAGCAACTCTTAGTTGTGGGTGAGATCATCGAAGGGAATCAAGTACGTAGCATCCTGCTGGGATCAGAGGCGTAGGAGCATAACTGTACCTTGGATCAGTGTGAGATTGATTGGGGTTCAACTACAATCCAGACCGAAGTTAATTTGGAGTAGGCTAGAGTCTATATCGGCTTAATACAGTGTGTGTGTTCAATCTGGACTAGGTCCCGGGGTTTTTCTGCATTTGCGGTTTCCTCGTTAACAAAATTATGGTGTCTGTGTTATTTCTATTCCGCGTTATATTTGTTTATATAATTGAAATATAACAGGTTGTGCGTTGTTCGATCAATTAGAATATCCGACCTTTTGGTTGTTGATTTAAATTGATTGACACTTGGATATTGGTCTTTGGTACCATCCAAGTTATCTCTCTTTAATAAAGACTCGCAGACTTCTATTTGCTTGAGTAAAGATCAAATCGAGAGATTGAGATATAAACTCGTTGATATACATTTTATCTAGATTGAGTCTGACTGTCTACTTGATTCTGTATAAAGTATATTATAGTTTGTCCATACAGATTGCTAAGCGAAATATTGGGTGTGGTTGTTAGACCCCGCTTTTTTAGGTATATTACCTAAATTAAGAATACTGCTCAAAATAATACTCCTTCCTAAACTAGGAATTTATCCTAAACAAGGAATCCTTCCTAATATAGGATTCTATCCTCAATTTGTCTTGAGGATCACTAGTTCCCAGGGAAAGGAAGATACACATGTATCATGCGCCCCCCCTCAAGAACTTGAACACCTGTGAAAGTTATATTTGTAGGTTAGGGAACTCGTGAGTTCCTTTCACCCTGCTGAACCATCTCTCCTTGCCGGAAACTTGACCTTGACATCTACTTAGGAAAGTCTCATTCTCTTCCTGGCGTGTCTTTGTCGCTCTTCGCTCCATAAGGCAATCTTCTTCGAGTGATTCTTCTCTATCAAACCACAAGTATTCCACATGTGGCAAGATCATCTTGTCATCTCCATCATCATCTAGTAATGGTGGTTCAAACATACTTAACCTTCTTAGGTCTTCCTCTTGTTGTTTGGTAATGTATTCCAAACTAACTCTACTCGGCTTCTCATCAAGAGAACGGATCACAAAGAGAATGAACTTTGTACTAGCATTCACCAACGTTTAGCCTGAGTGGCTGTAATCAAGTTTGCTCCCTCAAGAGGAGAGTCAATAGCTCGTATTACAAAAGTTCTCCCATCTTTGGTAAAGGTATACTTCTGCTCCCTCCTATGTAAAACCGCATATCAATCCCACAAGTAAGGACTACCAAGTACAATTTGACAAACATCCAATGGAACCACGTCGCATGTAACCTCGTCAATGTATGACTCATCAAAAGCAAACTTGAACGTGCACATTTCGCAACTTTGTAGACCACCTTCCTTTTGAAGCCACCATAAAGGATAGGGTTTCGGATGTTTGAAACTTTTCAAACCCAACTTCTGTACCAAAGAATGTGAAAGTAAATTCTTCTGACTTCCCGAGTCAATAACAACATCTATTAGTGTTGTCTTAACTTGCATATTAACCGTGAAGAGTCGTTCCCTAGGATAGTCCTCCATAAGTTCTTATACGTATCCTGTCATTAGAGAGAGCTTTTGATTAGGTTTTGTTAGTCCTTTGACTTATTTCGGAACTTGTGCGACTAGTGTTGCCATCATGGCTTCTTTTTTCTGCAACCCTTTTGGTTTTAGATTAGGATACTTCATCCAACACTTATCAACAACATGCCTTGTTTGTTTGCAATGTTTACAAACTAAACCTTCTTGGTCGCTAGACTTCCCTTTCACTTTGCTCCTTTCATCTCCTTTAGCGACGAAACTTCCAGACTTTCCCTTGACGTTTTCATCAACATCAGTTGTCATAAGCCTGCCTTCGATGGCATTAGCTTTTATGCTTGCTTCGGATATTGTATCCACCGAAAATATTTTTAACTCCTTCCGTATATACTCATTGAACCCGAAAATATATTTCATATAGATAACATAATCTCCCAAGTCTAAATACAAAATCATAGCTTGATTCTAAATTCAAAGTATATTCTTGCACGGTGCAGTTGTAGGTCCTCGCTTCAAGTTGTACCACTTGAACCATCTCTCCTCAAGGTAGCCAACTAGGATAAAATTGTTTCCTTACAAGTTGCCTTGAATCTTTTCCACGACAATACTCCCTTACCTAGGTTTTGTATTTGATAAGCTTTCCACCACGTTAGAGCATGCTTTTGTAGCTTCAATGCCGCGAAAGCAATCTTTTCCTTTGAACCATATTCAAAGAAAGAAAAATACGTCTCTAGACGTTCAATCCAATCATCTAATTTTTCTACATTGGCACTCCCATCGTAAAGTGGAATACCAACATGAAAATCAATTTTCAGATTCTTACCATGAGGTTTAGTTGATGTAGGACCTTTAAAAAAATTACTTTTCTTCTTCTCTTCATCCTCATCTTCTTCTTCTTCTTCTTATTCTTATTCTTCCGAATCATCTTTTTCCGAAGCTTCAGGTGAAGGTATAATCTTTTTCTTCGTCTTCGGCTTGGTTATTGTATGAGAACAAATACATTCACTCAGCTCCTAAAGGGTAACTTGAATTGACTTCATGTCTGTTTGCAACGTAGCCACCTTTTCTTCCATAGTTTGTGGTTCGCATTCTTTAGGATCACCATCTGACTTTGTCGTCCTTGATCCCCTTGTTTTCTTAACGTCTTCAAACTTCTCGAGTACCTCACCAAGCCTTATGTAGAGAGATATGGTTAAAACCATAAACCACAGGGATTTACCCTAAAAACTAACCTTGCTCGTGATGCAAACTTGATACGTATTGATCTCTATACCTTGGTAGCTATTTCTATTAAGGCGGAATTCAGAATAATAATAGACGAGAAACTTAGAAAACAGAACACAAGTAGTAATTCGAAGAGAATATCTTCTTTAGATTATGAACAAGAAAACGATTACGATTCTCTCTTTGTTACGCTCACAATCTTCTCTAAACAGTGGATTAACCTTAAACTGTTTGCTAAGCTTGCACAAGTATTGTCACAAGATTTCTCTTGGTTTTCTGTGCCTAGAATTCTCTGTGTCAATATCAAGAACACACTAAATATATGTGTTTAGTTATGAGCTAAACATCCGTATTTATAGGCTTGGTTTGGTTTCCCAAACGTCTTAGGAATCTATTTCCTTTTATAGGACTAATTCCCTTTCTAGGTATATTACTTAAACTAAGAATACTGCTCAAAACAATACTCCTTCCTAAACTAGGAATTTATCTTAAACAAGGAATCCTTCCTAATATAGGATTCTATCCTCAATTCGTCTTGAGGATCACTAGTTCCCAGGGAAAGGAAGATACACATGTATCACTAAGTTTCGACTATGTGATATCATCTAAAGTAAAGTTGATATGCTTCTTTAGTCATGAATTATATTTTGAGAATTCATAACGATCCCATAGTTTTCGTACCTTTTCCAATTTATATTGACAAAAAGTGGGAGAACTATTTAGTAGTTCACAGTACATACATATGGTTTACAGATCATTATGTTAGGGGGGGTGGATTCCTATTATGCAAAATATGAAAGTATTGACTAGGGGTGGGGTGGGGGTGGGGGGGGGGGGTGTAAAACATATCACCGTAGTATTATTTCAAAGTTATGATACAATTGGACTTTGATCGGGATGATGTTATGTACCTAGATGTACCATAACAAGGTTGGAAGGATAATTTGAGGATAAACCTCTCTCAATTCCGAAGAATCGAGCTTCTCTGAGTTCAATTGAACACGACCCTAAAGAACAAAAGTTCCGTTGATTAATAATTTGCTTCCGTTTCATTATAGAGACTTGAGAATATATAACTCACTCACTCTCTCAAATATCTAACGACTACTAACCCGCCACGTGGTTACATCTCAACCAATTGCAGATAAACACTAATTAAGATAACTACAGACTATAATAAGCTATGGGCACTCCTTTACCATGCGGGTACATGACATTCCACTCCCCTTGAAAGCGTCCTTGTCCTCAAGGATGCGAGTTAAGTGAAGCACCAAAAGTTGGATAATCAGCACTGTTGTACCTAGAATCCTTGGAGTAACAGTAAGGATATAGTATGTAGTCGATAGTATGTAGTACATGAGAAGCCCAATAGCCACAACAAAAATGAGTACGTGTGTGAGGCTTTAATGCACATCCAACCAGGCCCAATAACCGTCCTCCTGCGCAGATCTACGATAGATATTGTCACCCCCTCCAGACGGACAAGAAATTGAAACTCATGAGTTCGAGTGCATCAAAATAAATTGGCCTCATGTCTTCAAAGGTCACTGTTGTGCATGCACTAATAGAACCACTAGTAAATTCCCTCTTGACCTTAGACACTATGAGATGAAGTGGCTGCTTTACCATTTCGTCAACCTCCAGAATTTGACAGTGAACAGACCATTTATAGGCGAGCTGTAGACTAACCTCAATCTGGTGACGAACTACAGGATGGGTTTGCATCTCGTATAGAAACATGTTGACACATGTGACATCATAGATCTCAGTGAAAAATTCCCTTGGTGTGAACCCGTGTTGTAGGATCAGAATATCGCGACATCAATACTTCGCGAGATTAATAAATACAACATCACAAAGGAGTCGAGGGAAGTAAAATAAATGACGAATGGATGACGACGACGAACATGAGGAAGATGTGAAAATCTGGCGAAGGTTAAGAGTGTCACGAGGACGAACACTTATACACTTGCGACACTTCGCGAGTTATTCCCGAAAATAAAGGACAACTTAGCTGTCATCCACTGTATACTACCCTATATAAAGGGTTGAGTCAGTCTGTTGAGAGGAGGTCTTTTTTGAATTGTTAAGCAAGACATTAAGAGAGAGAGAAACTTTAGAGTGATTGTAATTTCCTTAATTCTGTTCTATCTTTCTTTGTAAACATTTCAAGAAAATAATCAATCAAATTCATAGTTATTCATCTTCAAATGGATTAATTGTGTTGAATCTAATGAGGGGTGTAGTGTAGGAAATCCTGCAACTACATATGCGCTAGAAACAGGGAAGAAAACAGGATTGAAGATAAAATATTGCAGCTAAAATTATCCGAATCAAGAAAATGAGAGAGAAAAATGTTAAATTAGATGAAGTAGAGAAGTTAATAAAACAAGGAATATGATGAAAATACGGAGTACAAAACAATTACAAAATCAATGATTAATGGATTTCATGAAAACATTAGAGGAAGAATACATAAACGAGATTTTGAAGGGAAGAAGATTATAGATGGAGAGAAGACATCGTCTTTGAAAGAGTTGGAAAAACAGAAAATAACATTCACAACAGCAGAGGTACCTAAAGAGGGTTTGAGTCATACATCCCCGTTAGTGATCACAATAAATGCATGCAAAAATGGAGAAGAACCTAAGCAAAAGCAAATGGAAGAATTGGCAAGTAAATAGAACTTTGGTGGATACGGGGAGTTTGGTGAGTATCATGTTTTACCATACTTATAAAAAAATTAGGATATAAAGATGAAGAAATGATTTCCCCGGCGTATTATATCCATGGTTTTGGTAAATCCATAACAAAACCTAAAGGAGAGATAAAATTACGAATTCTGCTTGGAGAAATTGAAACACAGGTGACATTGAGTATAGTGGATATGAAATCGCCGTATAACGTGTTGTTAGGGAGACCATGGGTACATGCAATTAAAGCTGTAGCGTCAATGTTTCATCAGTGTATTAAATTTCCTATACCGACTGGAATTGGTGAAATCATAGGGGATATTGACAAAGGAAGAATATATCATCAAATCGAAGTGAAGTATTATGAAGAACAAGTGAAGAAACGAAGAGATCGCAAGAAGATGGTAAAAAGCAACTAAGAAAGAAGAAGAGTTTAAAATTTACATGGTAAGAGCAAAAGAAGGAAAAGGGATACCAGCGCAATCTCGCAGGATAAGGAAATGAAAGGACCAACCCCTATGGGAGAACCGAAAGCTAGTTATATCGCAGCTAGAACAAACAAAAGAAGTCAATGTTGAAACGAAGAAGAACCCAAGATGTTAAAAATTGGGACTAAAATGGAAGTAGATGAAGAAAGAAGAACTATTGATTTGTTGCGAGATTATAAAGATATTTTCGCGTGGGATATGGATGAAATGCCCGGTATAGATCCATCGTGGCTTGTCATAAATTGGAAATTGTGAAATGTAAGACCATTCAAACAAAGAATTAGAAAGATCGCAACAAAGATATCATCCTCAAATAGAAGAAGAATTGCAGAAAATGCTAGATCGGGGAATCATTAGACAAGCAAAATATCCCGAATGGATAGCAAATATGGTTATAGTCCCAAAAAGAAAAAAAGGGATAAGAAATTGTATAGATTTTACCGATCTAAACAAAGCTTGTCCTAAAGATAGTTTCCGTTACCAAATATTCCACAATTGGTTGACGGCGGCAGAAACGAAAGGATATCATCTCTTGATGGATATAAAGGTTACAATCAAATTCCTCTCAGCCAAGAAGATCAAGAACATACCGCTTTCTTTGCTCCAAGGGGATTATCTTTGTTATACAAAAATGCCGTTTGGTTTGCAAAATGCCGGAGCAACATACCAAAGAATGGTGGAAAAGGTGTTCGCGAGATGGATACACAAAACATTAGAGGTGTATGTAGATGATATGTTAATAAAAAGTAAGAAAGCAAAAGACCACATACAAGATTTGAAAGAAATTTTTGAACAAATGAGACATTTCAACATCAAAGTAAATCTGGACAAATGCACCTTTGGAGTTGCATCGGGAAAAATTTTAGGTTACATCGTATCAAAAGAAGGAATCCAAGTCGACCAGGAGAAAGTACAAGCGAGTTCGCGATATGCCAACACCTGCGACAAGAAAAGATGTTCGAGAAGTTAAATGGGTTGTTAGCTTCGCTAGGAAGGTTTATCTCGCGGTCATCTGATAAATGCAAGCACTTTTTCAACATTCTCAAAAAGGGATCAAAGTTTAGATGGACAGACGAGTGTGAGAAAGCCTTACAAGGAATAAAGGAACATTTAATGGATATATCAATTTTACAAAAAGCGAGAACCGGGGAAGAATTATTGATCTATCTTGCGACGACCTCGCATGCATTAAGTGCGGTATTGCTGCGAGTGGACGCAGAGTAGAGAAACCAATCTATTACATCAACAAAACTTTCAATGCCCCAGAAAGGAATTACTCGAAAATTGAAAAACTAATCTTGGCATTAGTTTACGCAACATTTAAACTTCGCATATACTTTCAAGCGCACATTGTTAAGGTAGTGACAAAAATACCAATCGAATCAAGTAATGAAAAATTCAAAAAGATCGGGAAGAGTTGAAAGATGGAATGCTCAAATAAGTCATTGCAAACTCAAATACGAAATATTGTCTTCACCAAAATCACAAGTTGTCGCGAGACTTTACGCGTAATTTCCTTTGGAAGAGGATGAACCAAGAGAAGAAATGATGGACGTGAGAAGAAGAACATGGAGATCCAAAAGACTTGTTAACTGAACCAAATAGATGGGAAATATTAGTAGATGGGTCGTCTAATGGAGAAGGTAATGGGATTGGAATTGTTGTGATATCGCCAGAAGGCAATAAGATAGCTTTTTCTTTCAGATTAGAGTTTGCGTCAACCAATAATGAAACAGAATATGAAGCTATAATACATGCTTTGCGATTCGCAATAGAAATGAAATTGGAAAATGTGAGGATTACCAGTGATTCGCAATTGGCTATTCGCCAAATAAAAGAGGAATACACTACAAATGAATTATCTTTGCAAAAGTACAAGAAACTTGTTGACGAGCTGTCGGTGCAGATACCGAAAATAAAATGGAGACATATATCAAGGAGAAACAATAGACTCGCAGATGCTTTTTCCTTTATATCAAGTATGATGACAAATCCGACTGCGAGAAACATAAAAATACAAACACTTTTAACACCGTCAATTAATAAAGAATAAGAGCGGGAAACAAATATAATGCTAATAGAAGATGGAACACAAACACTTTGCGAAGAAGATTGGAGAGCAGAACTTCATGCATACTTGATGAAAGGGGAAACACCAAGAAATAGATTAGAGGCACACAAATTAAAAAGCCGTGCAACAAATTATGAATTAAGAGATGGAATACTATACCGACGATCTTTTAATGGACCTTCATTCAGATGTGTAACAAGGAAGGAAGGAGAAACCATATTGAAGATGTTGCATAGCGGGGACGCTGGTAATCATAGTGGTGGAAGATCTTTAGCACATAAAGCAAAAATGCAGGGCTATTACTGGCCGTATATGCATGAGGACGCGAAACAAATATCAAGGCGTTGCGAAGATTGCCAAAGACATGGGAAGAAGATACATGCACCGGAGCGCCATTAAATTCTTCAACAAGTGTGTGGACTTTTGGAAAATGGGGCTTAGATATTATGGGACCATTCCTACCAGAACGGGACGAGAGAAGATATCTAATTGTCGCTACCGATTATTTCACGAAATGGGCGAGAGGTGAAAGCGGTACAACACATTCGCGATAAAGATGTTTTTACTTTCATATTTGAGAACATTATATGCGATTTGGGATTCAAAGATAGTTGGTATCCGACAATGGGAAAGCAGTTTGAAGGACAAAATATAGAATTCTTTGCCTAATGCATTTCGGATACGATGTGGAAAATCAACTCCTCTATACCCGCAGAGCTAATGGCCAGCGAAGCGACAAATAAAACAATTACGGACATATTGAAGAAGAAGTTAGAGGGATACAATAAAGGATGGTGCGAACAAGTGCCCAATGCGGTATGGGCTTATAATACAACTAGAAGAGAAGCTACGGGCATGTCACCTTTTTGTTTAACATATGGGGTTGAAGCAGTACTCCCAAAACGGAGGTTATGATTCCAACTACAAAGAAAGAAGCTTGGGAGAAAAATCTCGGTGCGGGTAACATTTTAATCAAATTAGATGAATTAGAAGAAAAAAGGGAGAGAGCACTACAACATATGGAGAATTATCAGCGAAGATTGGCTGAGAATATAACAAATGTGTCAAGATACGTGAATTTCAACCGGGAGATGCGGTGCTGCGAGAGACACCAATATATCAGCGTGAAAGTGGTGGCAAATTGGCACGAAAATGGGATGGACCTTATATCATTAAGGAAATAGTTGGCACGAGGGGCATATAGATTAATGGATCCTGAAGGAGAGATGTAGGACAAAGATTGGATAGACCATGGAATAGGTTGTATCTCAAGAAGTATTATCCATAAAAGATGGATGAAATGAAATGAATTTGGATAAAATGTTTTGCGACAGAATGATTGCGAGGTTGAATAAAACAAAGAAAGATTGTGTGAATGTCTGCAAGCAATACATTGCGTAAAAATGAATGATTGAATGAATTAACAAAAATGAATGAGTGAGTGAATGGGACGAACCTTTATGGCGTACACCTAGTTCGCGAATGATATTTCGCAAGAGGCAAATGTAAGACCTAAAGTGCGTCATATAAGGGGGTATCTCTTGACATGGCTCGGGGAAAGGTTACACCGCTCCCGGGAACCCGAGTCATGGAGATTTGGGGCCCATGAAAGCCTATCCAGGAGAGATACCTTGGATTTCCAACTATATATATAAGGTTATACCTTGGTTGGACGCCCGAGGATCTCTTCAAGGAGTCGGTGTATGCTCAAGGCACCGGGTACACGGTTGAGCCAAGAGTGCCTTGGGCATTTGAAGTGTCTCGGCCATTCTTGGAAAGTCTTGGTATATCTTTGCACTCGCCCGAAGAAAACTCCACTTAGGGTGCGGTCTTGTAACCATAAACCATATAGGTATAAGGGATAAGAGGCTGCGAAAACAACTGGTTGTTGTTAAGACCGGATGGGAGGAGCTAGCCTTGTATGGCCGATGTACGCCTCCTTGAATGGGCAACCAGGGAGAAGATAAGGGCGGCACCCTCCATTAGGGAGAGTCGATAAGTGTCAAAAGACGAAAATGTCATGGGGCTTTATTTTCGCAAGGAAATTTAGGCTTGTCATATTTGTGCGATGATCCTGTAGAGGCAATAATACTAACGCAAGGATAAGGCGAGATCAATGGGTTTTTATATGAAAATGTAAAGACGTCCTGCGATTTAAATCGCGAAGACAGCAATGTCATGGGATTTTACATTCGCAAGAGTATTTAAGCCTGTCATATTGTCGCAAATAAAATATCCGCAGAGGCAAAAATACTTAAGAAATGATAAGACAAGGTCAATGGGTCATTACATGAAAATGTAAAGACGTCCCCGCGATTTTGTCGCAACGAGGGGTGGCGAAATAAGACCTTTAATTAGGAAGGCAAAATAAGACCACACAATCAATGATAAGACAAGATCAATAGATTTCTTCATTTATGAAGATATCCCGGTCTTGTCGCAATGATAAAATTTCAACATAAATAAAGGTAAGCAAACACGCTTGCGAGAGTAAAATTGCAAATCTAAAATGAGATAGAAAGAGAAGATAAGGGTTTATTCATCAAGGGACTTGGTCTTTCCAATCAAAAAGAGTACTTTAACGAAATTGAAAAACATCCCATGCAAAAAGTCATACGAGAAAAAGAGACTGGAAGATATAAAATTACGGGAGTAGATTAATTTTCTACATCTACATTGGCATTCTCAACAAATGGAGATGATAAACGTTCCTCAACAATCTTATCACTTCATCTTCGCGATTGGAGGATTTTCATTAGAAATTCCTTCATTCGGATTCTTATTGAAAATTTCATCATTAGTGACTTCCTCGCAGCTTTCATAATCATAATCGCTATCAGGGGAATCAGGAACTTCATCATCACTTACTTCAAGAGGTGAGACAGATACGAGGATCAAGAGATTTAGAGAGTAAAACATCATTCACAAGAACTTGACTTTAAGATGAAGTTGACGAAGGAGCGCTTTCTTCGCTGATTTTTACTCTCTATATTTTTAAAATTACACATATAGTCGAATCTTCTTTCTGCCCTGTCGCGAGAATGCATAAGAGAAGTAACAAGCATTTTATTCTCCTTGCGAATTTTTGAGTGGTCGGATTTCAAAGCAGTAATGGAGGAGTGAAGGTTTTTCTCAGATTCTGCGAAACAAAAAATAAAAACAAAAAAAATATTATAACAAACAAAAATATGAAGGCCCGATAAAGGAAGAATAGATGAGGCAGTCAACTTCTATGACTACCTTCCTTTTGCGAGATAAGATCTTTGAGTTAAAGCTGAACAACTATTCTCCAGGTTGATCCATGGCGTTGTCAAAATTATCTCCAACTAATCCTTTCAGCATTTGAGCTCGCCAATTTTTTTCGTTAGAAACAAGTATGGCATTTTCTTTTGCAAGGGAAGAATTGGACTTTTCTAATTGGGAACATTGATCTTTGAGTTGGTTTGCTTTTACACTTAAGGTTATTCTACCCCGAATGAGTTTATCCTTCTCGGCAAAGAACCTCGCAAGATGACTCTTCAATGAGCGAAGAGATTGTTCTTGTTCATTACATAATTTTTGACAAATATCATATTCTTTGCGAGTAAACGCTACCTTGTTTAATAGAGTTCGCTTCTCTTGAGAAAGAGTTCCATTCTCATCGATAAAGTTTCCAACTCTAGATTAGCTTTAGTCAAAGAATACGAGAGGCGAGATAAGTCATTACTTAACGAATCGTGTTTTACGAGCTAAATCAGCATTTTCTTTAGAAAGATTATCTATTTGATCAACAAAGCATATGTATGAAGATTATCTAATTGGTTATATTGCTCCATCCAAGCATCTTTATCAACTCGAACTTCTTCAACAGTAGATTCCAACTGATATATCTCCATTTTTCGTTTCTGGTTTAAAGCTTGAAGGGCGAACAAGGGTTTGAGTTTATAAAAAAAAAAAAAAAAAAAAAAAAAAAAAAAAAAAAAAAAAAATGAGATAGGCAAAAATATACCTTTTAATTCTTCGTTCTTCTTGCGAAGATTGTCGCTATCCAGCGAAATGTTGTGAAGGCTATTTTTCAAGACCTTAATTTCTTGCTCCGGAGATGTTCGCGACAATGTATCGTAACCAAAATATTTACTCGGGGATTCAAAAACACTAGACCTAATAGGATCGGTGGAGGTTTTCTTCGCATCATTCATGACGCCCGATAAAGCTTTGAAAGCTACATCTATCCCTTCTAAGTTTTCTTTGGTAAGAGGATAGACTCGAGAGGAGGAGGAGGAAAAGTTGAATCATTCTTGGTTATAAGAATGCCGATTGAAGAAACCCGATTAAGTGGTGGGGCGAGGCGAAGTATTAAGAGTAAAAGTGGAGAAAAGATCATTTTGAAGAATTTCATTGACGGAAAATTCAGAGGATTGATTTGTCTGCGAGGATATCGCAGAGGAGACAGATTATCTTGAGAAGAAAGAGTTGGTTTATTACGAAGCAATCGCTAGAGAGGGAGGATTGTCTGAAGGCACTATAGGAGAAGTAATAAGTTTGAACCCGTGAAAGGAAACAGGAGGTGCAAGCTGGTTTAGAATGGCGAGACCTCTTGAGAGATCTACCACCATTTTTGTCATCCTGCGAATTACAAGTTAAATAAGAAACAGAGGCAACAATATTTTTATTAAAAGAGTAAATGTTTCTTAAATACCTTGCTACTCGTAGGCTGCCTTTTAGAAGCAAAGGATTTCGATTGTGAACCCGAAGAAATGTTAGGGTTCGTAACGGTGAATTTGGTGCTGGGCTTGTTCTTGCTGAAATAAAAATGGTAGGAGAAACATTAAAAGAAGAGTAATATCCAAATAAAAGACTACAATAAGAAAGATCAATCATGAAATAATCAAAATTAGTAAAATCAACGGACCTTGATGCCATAGAAACAAGATGGCGAGAAGAATTATAGCAGAAGACGATGAAGAAGACGATGAAGGAAAACGGCAAAGAAAAGTTGGGACAATAAAGAAGATGAAGTAAAAGAAGAGAAGAATTTTCAAAGGGAACTCCTCTTTAAATAGATGGGAGAAGAGTAACCTAGGATGAGCCGGTAAAAAGTAAAATTTTGGATACGTGTAAATGACCATTCTTAAATTCACGGAATCTTGTCGGTAAAAAAATGGATAGAAAATAAACGGTGGCGACATTTCAAAATGATAATTCTCATGACATTCTCTCCTTCGCAGAGAAGACATGCGAAGAGGCAAGATGTAGGATCAGAATATCGCGATATCAATACTTCGCGAGATTAATAAATACAACATCATGAAGGAGTCGCGGGGAAGTAAAATAAATGACGCAATGGATGACGACAATTTTAACATGAGGAAGATGTGAAAATCTGGCGAAGGTTAAGAGTGTCGCGAGGACGAACACTTGCGACACTTCGCGAGTTATTCCCGAAAATAAAGGATGACTTTTTGTCATCCACTGTATACTACCCTATATAAAGGGTTGAGTCGGTCTACATTGAGAGGAGGTCTTTTTTGAATTGTTAAGCAAGACATTAAGAGAGAGAAACTTTAGAGTGATTGTAATTTCCTTAATTATGTTCTATCTTTCTTTGTAAACATTTCAAGAAAATAATCAATCAAATTCATAGTTATTCATCTTCAAATGGATTAATTGTGTTGAATCTAATGAGGGGTGTAGTGTAGGAAATCCTGCAACTACACGTGTAAAATTCTAACCATAGTAGAAATCCCCGCCAGTACACAATTGAGTATAGCATCATTAATTGGTGAAAATGTCATCACTACAATGTCAAGCTGTTTACCTCTATCAAACAAAGAAACAATAGTAACCCAAAGAGACAAAAATTACTGATAAGTCGATGCGAGGCCATATAGTACCAATAGTATTCCGCGTACTCCATAACTCTGCCGAGACCAATCTAAATTTCCATTTCAAATAGTTTCCCGACAGAAAATACACCTTTAGTGCTCGAACTACCATGAATAAAGCCTTAGTTCCCACTGTTCTTGCCAAAAATTCTGTCCAGGGAATAAGCCTCATTCCCATTTATATAACAAACATCGGGATTAAATGTAACTAGGAAGTAATGTCGAGCCCAAAGAAAATCGCATATACTCGTCACCTGGTTGCAACTTGAAGTAAGGTACTGAGTACAGCAAGGAAGGTGCCAATAACTCCAATAATGCATAACCCCCGTAATAACTTCTCGAACCATAAGACTACCACTCCCTTTTGGTATAAGCAATGGAAAATGCAAGAAGAAACCAGTATCACCCCATTGCTTCAACAAGAGATAAACAAAAGTCTTTCGATGCATTTGATAGAACCCCTGATAAAAGATGGTGAAAGTACAGAACGTACGTGGCTTTACGCATGTAGACAGGAGATTCAAAACTTCGCAATAAAGTAACAACACATATCTTGTCCTCCTTGACTTTCCTCTCCATAAACCAGCCACTCTTAAGTTGTAATAATAAGTGGTCTCCGTACCAACTTATACCAGAAAAAATAGAACCAAGTAATCCCAGTAATTCCATGGAAAACAATACATAATCACAGCCATTAACTTGATGCAACATTTTTTCAAACAACTCAAGACTGTCACAATTTTCAAGATACGAATACGCATTTGGATACTCAAATAACAAATCGAGCAGCACGAGATGCTCTAGAATTAGCTTACGTATAGAATCACTATCATATACACCCATCAATATTGACCCAATAAGAACAGTCACCCAATAAGTAATTGTATGAACACGAAATTCAGAAGTATTATCAAAATAAAAATAAAAATACTCTCTAGCACTATCCAACGCCTTGCCACGATCGTATATCCAGTGAGAAGAATTCATGAGAATTACTACTTGGTAACTCTCCGTACCCCTGTTATCAATCGTTTTAAAAAGTATAAAGAAGCTAAAGCAACTTCTGGAGGGTGTAAGCATCCACAAAGAAGTATAAACATTAAGTCCAATAACAACATGAGCTGTACTTATAGAATGCATCAGTAGTAAGGATACCACTCCAGCTGGTAAAATATTGGTGCTAAAAAATCGATGGCCAGGGACCAAAATTATCTGCAGCTGTGAAAGAACAAAATCTTTGTCTCTCTTATCAAGCAGTTGAACTAACCACTGACCAGCCTGCCTAATGTCACCTACTCCAGCAAACAAGAGTATGCAATATCTATCTCTCTCCGGCAGGTTAGCAAATAACTTACTATCAACTTGAATATCAGCATGATGAACAACACATACAAGAACCATCGAATGTATAACCCAAATTGATTCGTACCCAAAGTTCCCAAGCAATCGACTACACAATTCCCAGTAAGAGAACGAAGAGAAACTTGCGCACTTACCTCGATCAAATAACGAGCAAGTGTCATCAAAATAAAGATAGAAATAAACAGTGACCTGCAAAATCCTAGCAGTAAGAAGAACACCACTCTTATCTGGTGTTCCAGCAATTGAAGCAGTACAAAATGAATCTCGGAAGTATCCATCATTATAAACCGACTCCTGAAATTTATTTCTAGAAATGCTATCAGAAATTTTTAAACCCTCGAAAAAAGAGAATTTAGAATACCTTTGCAGAATTCCAATTTCTTTCCCACGGTCAAAAACTCTACCCAGTTTTATCTTCCAGAAGAAATCAACACCAATATCACTCAATTTCACAGCCTTACTCTCAGACATTCGATCAAACAACATTCCCGTGGTATGAATAACACCCCCATTGGTTGGTATACGAATAATTGAAGCACTAGACCATGAATTTTACCAGTACCCATTCTTAGGGAGCAGCTCATATACATAATTTCCATCACAGTCATGCATTAAAAGTGAACAAGCATATAATGTAAGATAATATGAAGTAATTGAATCAAAACCAAATTTCTTAATGAGTTTGAATTCTTTTCCTGGATCAAATAAGCTACGAGAAGAGCGGAGAATAATGGTAGAGTTCTTACCAAATTCGATCTGGTTCTTCCCGTCGAACTCATTCACGTCCTTGTTTGGGAACTGCTGCATATTCCCGATTTGGAATTCACCCAACCTATTGACGTCAGTAACATCAGTTGTGGCTAGGTTCTCATACGGAAGACTCTGATCAACAGACAAATCCTTCTTTGCAGTAATGAAAATGGAAGGAAGAAACCCTAAATTAAGAGAATCATCTTCGTCATGGACAGCGGAAGGAATTAATTTATCCACAGTTGAAACTTCATCAAAGAAATAAGAAGGAATCAACTCTGATTCTGAAAATTCATCTTCTTCATCAATACAGAGAGGAATTGATTTTGCTTCTTCAGACTCCAAAACTTCCAAATCGCCAATTGATACAGTAGGATCTCCAATTGTTGATGTCGACTCTAAAAACCCAATTGGAGAAGCTGTATTGTTGATGTTAGGGTTGAGGATGTTGAGTAATTTGAAAAGCTTATCAAAATTGTGATCCATCATTTCGCTATGTCGCTGGCTGTGTTCATAAAGGTCCTTTAACTTTTGGAGATGTGAAGTATGATCAAATGTCGCCATCTAAACCTCACAGAGAAAATTGATGCCCAAGAAGGTGAATCTGATACCAATTGTTATGTACCTAGATGTACCATAACAAGGTTGGAAGGATAATTTGAGGATAAACCTCTCTCAATTCCGAAGAATCGAGCTTCTCTGAGTTCAATTGAACACAGCCTAAAGAACAAAAGTTCTGTTGATTAATAATTTGCATCCCGTTTCATTATAGAGACTTGAGAATATATAACTCACTCACTCTCTCAAATATCTAACGACTACTAACCCGCCATGTGGTTACATCTCAACCACCCGTTACCGATAAACACTAATTAAGATAACTACAGACTATAATAAGCTATGGGCACTCCCTTACCATGTCGGGTACATGACAGATGATAATACTATGACATTGAATAACAATGATTGAGAACATATGATTTCTTATTGGTATCGCTACGAATCTTCAACAACAATGATGCTGAGTTTAACACTTTCAGAATTGGTGGAGAACTTTAAAGTTGCAAAGAATTCAAGAAGTTGAAGAGCCAAGGAAATCAAGCATGATGGATCAGAAACTACAAAGTTTATTTATTTTTTAATCCATAAGTATTGATAGTTTTGTCACTAAAATTGACAAAAGGGGGAGATTGTAGAGCATTTCTCGGTCGAAATCGCAAGCGTTGCTATCTCAAGCTTGTTGTAAAATTTAGTTGATCAAAACGATAGCTTTATTTCTAGTCTACTTATATCTATGTCTTGGATTAGGATAAAAGTATGTAGTTGAGCATTAGACTTCACGGCGTTTACCAATTGAAGAAGAAAATCTACTGAAGACTTTGGAGGAACTTCGACAACAAAGGGCATGTGGAGACTAAAACTTATCTATCACTCAGAAGTTTATTCTATTCTATCTACTAATGACACTAAGTCGTATATCTATATAGACTTTATATTATGCACATTAAAATTTCGAGTCGAGTTTATCTCGTTAATATAATTCTCGAAATATGAGTTTAAATCTTAGAATGTTTCATCATCTACTTGACAACTTTGGTTATGAACAATTCATTTGTTGGAAATTAAATATTAAGTCAAGTTGATCATGTGAAAATTACCTTGAACATCTTACATGATCTGTGTGAGACGATCATTTGATGTTAACTTGGGATATTTCGTATTGATTGAATAATCATTTGAAAATTACTTGAAGCTAGTGGTATGTGTAAGATTACCATTGTTGTTCTTCTAAGGATGTTTCAAATCGATTATTGAGAGTTTCAGAACTACTATCAAAGTCTGGATATGGCACAGTATGCGTATAGTATGCGAATTGTAAAGTACTAGTTGGATCCGGAACTCTTGTTTGTGAACTGTGTTTACGAACGAGTTTATCTGTATGGGTCTGGAAATGTAGTTTTTGAATGACAAAACTAGTTAAGGTTCGGATAGGTGGTTTGCGAACTCTGTTTGTGAACTCATTTTTTTTGTAGTTAGGTTCTAAAATCGGCAGTTATGACAACTTGTTCACATACTTCGTATGCAAACTAAATTTTCTATACTCATGAACTTAGGTTCGTTTGTGAACTCTGTTTGCGAACTAAAGTCCCTGAATTTTCAATGACTTTATGGTATGCGAACTCGTTTGAAAACCGTGGTATTACGTGCATGAATTGGTTCTAGTATACGTACTTGTACACATACAAACCAAGTCGAATATGTTTCAAATGCTTCACATATATTTTCATGAGATATTAAGCATTTGAACAGCTCTTTTAAAACACATATTAAATACATTTGACCATCTATCAAAATTGGTTGATTATCAGATTGAGTCTAAAAGTGTTTGATGAAAATAGCTGAGCCAAAAGTGTTCATATGGCTAACTTCGGTTAACCGTTATTGAGCCAACTCGTTATACACGTTTAGGTACGGTTCATCCATATCTGAATATAAGTATATTTCATTTGTGTATATCAAGCTAAGCCATCTAACGATGGAGATTGATTGCTTATTTTCTAAGCACACTTAACTTGAATCTTAAACCAGGTTTTCATCTAACGATGGATATTGATTGCTTTGTTAATATACCATCTTAGCTTTGACTGTAAGCAACCCTGATTTAAAAGACTATATAAGGAGAAACTCTAGCAGTTGGGAAACCTAATCCCGATACTTCTGTGTGTCCTAGTTGCAAACTAGAGTCGATTATCTCTTAACCTAGGTTTCCAGTTATTCTGGAAAACTATTACTAAGTTTAACGACTTAAAGACTTTGCTTGGGACTCGTGAAGCCAGGTCCAACTATTTTCTCTGTAGTTGCATATCATGATCTTACTATTCTATCGCATTGAGATGTTTAATCTTCTCTAAGATTATCTCGAGATTTATTTCCGATAGGTAAGATATAAAAACTAATCACAACAGTTCTTCGTCTCGAGAATCTTGTGATTCCGTAATAACTTCTTCTGTAAATCAGTTAGGTTATTGAAAGGTGACTAATATGCTAGGATGCTCTTTGGGAGACATAAAACCGGATTATTAGTTATATTTCTTGTTCACCTTGATCTTTGAATTTAAAGACGGAAACCAAAAATAGAATAGACTTATCTGTGAGAGACAAATTTGTTTATAAGTCTTCGACTTTGGGTCGTAGCAACTCATAGGCTACAAAGGACATTAGCTAGGGGAATCAAGTGTGCAGGGTCTTGCGAGATTCAAGAGGCGTAAGGAACGCGATTGTACCTTAATTGGTGTGATACTTGGTTAGGGCTCAACTACACTCCAGTCCGAAGTTAACTTGTAGTAGGCTAGAGTCTGTAGCGGGTTAATACAGTGTTGTGTTCGAGTCTGGACTAGGTCCCGAGGTTTTTATGCATTTGCGTTTTCCTCGTTAACAAAATTTCTGGTGTCTATGTTATTTCTTTTCCGCATTATATTTTCTTTATAGAATTGAAATATCACAGGTTGTGCCTTGATCAATCACGGTTGATAAATCCGACATTTTTTGTTGGATAGAACTTGATCGACACTCGAATATTGGTCTTTGGTACCATATGAGTTTTTCTCATATCAATCAGGTTTGCAGATTCATATCTGTTTGATTAACTGATTGTGTTGAGAAAGAGATAAAGCTCTATGATATCTTTCCTTGATTGAGTTTCATTAAGTTGTTACTCTCGAAATTCTATTGAAATTTAGTCCATACAGATTGCCGAAAGAAAAAGTTGGGTGTGGTTGTTGTACCCCCGTGTTTTCAGATATGATTGTAAATATCGTGACTAAATAGGATGATTCAGTCTTCACATAGCTCTTTGTCGATGAAGTTTTCCAAATATCTTTGTTTGATCTTCAGTCTTCAATCTTCGAGGGTTATACAGTGATGTTCGATACTCAACTACGATACTCTAATCCTAGTCCGACTTGACTTTAGTAGACTATAAATCGAGATATAGTTTTGTACATCTGAAATTGACAACAAGCTTGAGATAGCAAAACTCGCGAGTTCGATCAAGAAGGGATCTTGTTAGAGCATAGCTCGGTTGAACCCACCAAGCGTTGGTATGTCAAGTTTGGTTGTCATATTTTAGTGAATCAAAACTCATTTAAAGAGTCGCTTGATTATTTACTAGAGACAACTTCGTATAGGTTAGACTAGAAAGTCTAGGATTATGAGACATACAAGTATTACTCGAAGACTTGAAGAATGTGAAGAAGTAACAAGCTACAACGACGACATCATCCTTCCTCTTGAGGTTAGTAATATTTTGACTTGAACTGTTTCATTCCTTACGTATTTTTCAAGTCGTGCTATATTGAAAACATAAGCATGGGGTTGTGAATGATTATAATCTAGTAGTAGGACATGATCACATGATCTTAGTGTTAAGGAATACGATACGAAGTATAACGCTTATCTTTTGAACTTCGTATATAAGACATCGACATAATCGTATGAATGCTATTGTGATTATGTGCATGGGTAAAGGTAAAGATTTCATCCTAAACAAACAATGTTTACATTTGTTTAAAGGAAGTAGATTCATGAACTTGTTTTATGAATAGAAAGGGAAATCGCTAGGCTTATTGGTATTGTTATTCATTGCATGTCTTTGGATTACTAATATGTGAGAGTTAGTAGAACCTAACTTGTTATGTATCTTGGTAAAACTAGTCACAGTGCCTGACTTATGTATTAATATGACTTTTATTAGTGTATGGCGATCCTAAGTAATCACCGAGATGGTATGATTTATATTTGCAATTGGTGTGACTGATCCTAGTAATTGGTGTGACCGATCACAAAAGTATTGTGTAATCGATCCTTGTAATTGGCGAACTTAGGTCCTAGTAATTGGTGTAACCGATCCACAGTGACTTGTGTAACCGATCACAAGTAATACCATGAGAATATGGTAACCGGTCCCGGTAATTGACGAACCGATCCGGGTAAGCGATGTAACCGATCCTGGTAACCATATAGAGGTAGAACCAACCCTTGTGTTTGGTAAAACCGTAAACCCATGAGTAGTGAATTGATAGTTGATCAATCACATAGTTGTCTTGGAATACTGATTGAACCAGTTCTAAACTTGTTTGGAAGTGTGGTATAATCGTTTCCAAGATTGTAAATATGAAAGAGGATTTACATAAGAAAAGATGTTGACATACTTTGAACATGCTCAATAATTCTTATCTTTTATTGTTCAAATATATTCCTTAATTACTCAAGGAGATACCGGACCGAAAATAAATTAAGAATCTTTTAATTAAGGTTATTAGTTTTATGCATATCTCTGGACAATTAAAATTGGTAATGTGCATTTACTAATTAGAGATTTTCTAGTGAGATTTCGGTTATTTTGGACAAAGCATTTCCAGGAATTATGGAAACCGATTTGGAAATATATTTCATATCTTGAGAATATTCGGTTTTGGAAATTCCTTGGTGTCCAAAGTTCATTGGTCTATAAATACCCAAGTTTGCATTTCGAGCAAACTATCATAAGAGCCAGCAAAACTACTCTTTTGTGTTGTTACCGGTGGAGCCGTCTATCCGGAGAGGAAATTACCCTAATTAGGCACAATCTATTATGATCGCTCGTTTAAAGACTTCTGTGGGATCAAGAAGATCTACAAGTACCGTTGGTGGGAAACTAGATAATTGCAATTTATTTTAGTTTTCGATTGATTTGATTGACTAACGGTTGTTGAACATTGATAGTACCTAGTTTGTTTATTCTTGAGAATCTTTTCTTCTGATATAAGATTCACTCAAACTAGATCGAAGTATCAAAGGGATCTTTAGAACTGTTTGTAGATATAAAGATGTCTTGTGATAATCCATTGTTAATGCACCTAAGTTGCATGCGTGATTGATCACAAGAGATTCAAGTTGTGTTGTGTGCGGTGTTTATTGAAGATCTAAGAACATTTGAAGACAAAGAAGATTTCTGATTTGGTTTCTATATCTTTGGTGTGCATAAAACTTGATCGGTTGGGATCCAACTAATATCGGATTTATTCGATTGATTAATTGTGTGAGATCGGTAACAATAATAGATCTCTTGATTTCTATTTGATTGTTACAAATCCGGATCTTATTACTTCGATAATTAAAGATTGGAATGATCTAACCAGGCAATGGAGTGTATTGGTTAAACGGAAGAGCCTTTGCATATGACTTGAGATATCTTCATTGGAAAGAATCAATAGAGTTGTTACCAAACAGATTTGTTGTTCCTTTACTATTTGGAATACGATCCAAAGGAATTGTTCCAGTGCGTGCACTTATTGAATGTCGGAAACGCATGGATACTGGAGAAACTAGGTGAACTATGGGTTTCGTTGCTTGGTCTCAACTATACGAAGTTTGTTAGATTTTGTATAACGGCTTAATTCTGAGAGTATTCAATTATGGACTAGGTCCCGGGGTGTTTCTGCATTTGCGGTTTCCTCGTTAACAAATCTTGTTGTGTCATTTACTTTTCCTTTTCGCAATTATAATTGTTATTATAATAATTTAAAGTAAATTACAGAAACGTTTACTCCATATTACTTGATAGTGATCCAATAGAGTTTGGTTAAGTCTGAACCTATTATCAAGTAATCATACTTTGATTGTTGTATTGTCTCGATCTCGTATCCATAGACGATCACACAAAGTGTGAATACCGATTTGTAGTATTGTCTCGACTTTTTCCATAGACAATCACTTTCGGTAAGAGGACTTATAGGTGGATAATTTAAAGATTGTGGTGTATTTGGGTACCCGAGTCTTTTCAGCTCTAACAACTGCTCATCCTAACCATGTCATCCAAATGATAAACAAAGATATTTAATAATTTGTAGACGAAGTTTCTGTTGTTTTTTTTTTCTAGATTTTTTTTTTCTCTTTTGGTTTTCTTTCCCCAATTTTGACTTTTATGCCTTCACATATAATCAGGTAATATTCTTGATCGATTTAAGAAGAAGGATCTTGAATCAACATATATTTATCAGAAGACGGGTATTATATATTTTGAAATTCTAGTTTAATCATCAATCAAATATAATTATTCTTTTAATTTAAATATTAGAAATTCTTTTTCACTTATCTTCTCGTCCCTTTAACCAAACCATAAGCTTTTTCAAATATAAATAAACACTTTAATTCAGTATGGATAAGTTTTTATCAATTGAAATTGGAAAAGGTCGAATAGATTAAGGCCTAGCAAAAAAATTACTCCAAATTTTTCATGTGAAATTTGATAAGGTTTAGATAAAAAATCACCTCCATGGTAGAAAGTATAAATTAGTTCGATTCAAGATAGGTGTGGATGTGAAAGGAGAAGTAGTTGTAATAAGATAGAAGACAAAAGATGGTCAACACTCAACATAAAAAGTACAAAGATAAAAAAAATCGTCTTACTATTTATTGTTTTCTAGAAAAAAAAACTTTTACATGTTTTCACCAAATAGCTTTCCACGTTAATCAGCTATCATTTAGCTACTAAGCAGCTGGTTAAACAACATTTTTCGCATTTTTACAGAGCTTTTTCTTATTAAAAAAAAGATTCGTACACTCGTATAAAAGAGAGTAATATGACCAAAGTTTTGAATCTTGATCATTATACTCGAAGAATGTTCTACTAGAATTTCCATTGAAAAAAAAAAAACCCGCCTTGAGAGTGCATAGAAAATCTCCATAATGGAGAAAACCCAAACAAAAAGGTAAAACACCCGCAAAAATATCATAAAAATCTCCCTAAAACGATGTTGATCGAACAAAAATTCTTAACCATAACCTACAAACTAGTATTATTTTTTTAAAGCATAAAAACTAAACTATTACACACACTGGGAAAACAAAAAAATATGAAGAAATCTGCTTCAAATTTTAGTTTGTTGAGTTAAATGACCTAACTATTAACCTATTTTCTTGTTTTCCTAATTAACTTAGTAGTTTAGTTTATTAAGCAAAATCAACAAAATTATTAAACTAACTAAGAAAACAAGAAAATAAAAAGAAATCTTCTTGAGTTTCGAGGAGTAAAAGAAAAATGTTTTCTTGTTTCTAGGCACCCTTTTTCATATCTCTTATGAATTTGATCAAATCATATTAATGAAATCAAGAGATGTACTAATTCCCCCTAAAAAAGATCAGATGAATAAATAAATAAATATGTATAAAACCGAGAATCCTCTTTTTAATTTATATATATATATATATATACCAAACGTGTCCCAGATTTAAACAAATTTGTAGCAATTTTAATGTCTAGTATAGCAAATTTAATGTCTAGTACTGAATACGCATTAAATAATATATGCTATGAACAGTAAATTATGAATAGTAACCTATGAACGGTAAATTATAAATAGTAAACTACAAATATAAATAATAGAACAAAGATAGAGATTAGAGGTACTCACAAAGTAGTTATTTATTTATTGATAGCACACCAAAGCAAACTTGAAATCACACACAAAGATAGAAAACACTCTTAGAAGGAAGACACTCACAAATTTTTACACTCACACTCAAACTCTTAACAGACTTAAACTTGAAACTTAGAAAACTTGCCCTTTCCTTCACTTCTAGGAAGTATATATGGGGAGAAATACAAAGAGATAAGATTTCTTTTATCAAGAATCTTCTCATCAAACTAGAACCACCAATAGGAGAAGGATTAAGTGGAAGAAATAAGCCACGTCGAATTAAGATAAGCCATCTTTATGAAAAGCGTAAAACGTGTCTATGGAGAGTGGCAAACAAGGCCAAAGACATAAGATCCATAAAATATTCCCTCTAGAAAAGCCAATACGTGTCCTTGATAAACAGTGAGTCGACATTGCTTTTCAAAATAATTAAAAGCCTTAATTAGCTTCTTCACTAGATTAATCCTAAACAATCATCGCCATTGGCATTTAAATCTTCGGCGCTATCTTCTGTCTTGACTTCATCTTCCTCCATAGATTTTGAGGAAGAGGGTTGAGAACTAATTTCTTCACTGTCTAAAATTTGCAAGATTTGTTTTTGAAATCTTCCTTAGAAAGATTTCCATGTTGTTGTTTTAAGGCCAAAATATGTGTAGAAAATTCCATAGGGGAAACTGAAGAGGAAACTGAAACCAATAATTGAGGTGCCACAAATTGAATAACAAAATTAGATAATTGCAAATGGGCAGCATTATACCTATCCCACCATTTGATAAATAATTGTCTGTCTAAATATGGGATATATTCCCAATCAGGATCATCATCTCTGGAAATTGAATAATTCCATCGTAAAATCCATGGGATTTCATATAAGATAAAGAACCAAGAAATCAATGTTCTTTTATCATAAGAATGGCTATTAGCCTTTATAAATTTTTCTAAGGATTCTGATATATAGCCAGGTAAAATATCTTTAGTAAGTCCCCACAGACTCAACCATGTCCGGAACCAATTGGGAAGGTCTTGAATTACCTTCAATTTAAAACCAATATACCAAGAATGGGAAAATCTTTGATTTTGAACACAAAAGGTATGTGTCCATGCCTTGATATAATCAGTATAATTATATGACCTAGGCTTCAGATGAGGGTGGTTTATGAAGGTTTTAGATTCATGGGGAATCATTCCCCAGTCTCTAAAGGAAAGAACTTTTAAAATCTCCGATTTGGAGAAGCCAATGATATTATTATTATCCAAAGCATTATGTTGGATGAGGATTTAACATGTTTCCAGAAGAATTGCTTCATAGAAATCTCTAGATTTACCATAATGTGGTAAAATATGATTCTGGAGGTACATGGAGGCTATTTCATTAGGACTTCTTTGAGTATGTCTGTTTCAATATCTAGAAGAGGTAATGACATAGTCATTAAATAGGGAGATCTCTTCTCCGATAAGAGGAATTTTACCTTTATTGAGGATTGCTTTAATTAGAAAATTATCATTCTTTTTACTAAAAGGATTATCCTTTTTGCTAGAGCTGGAAAATGCAGGGGCTTTTCCTCTGAATGGTTGAAATTTCATTTTTTCCCTGCAAAAAAATTCACGAGTTAAAAAATCGCAAAGAGTTAGTATCTCCTTTGATATATTCAATCTTAAAATCAAAAGCTGAAAGAATAGCTTGCCATCTTGCAAAGATTTGTCGAGATGCTAAATTTTTCACATCCTTTACTAAAACTTCTTTGGCTGCTTGGCAATCTACCCGAATAAGAAATTCCTGATTTAACAAATCACCTTCAAATTTAGTAACACAATGAATTATAGTTTAATTTCTTTTTGATTGTTGAATAATTTTGTTGTCTTGATTTCCACACACCGAGATGTATGTCGAACTAGTTGTTCTTTTCCATTAACTAGTTGTTTAAGAATTCCTCCATAACCAATATCGTGAGTCATCTGTTTCTACTATTTTATAAGTTGTAGGATTAGCTATATTTAGGCATGGTAATTATTTAGCCTTAGCTTTTATTTTTCTAACGGCGCTAGTATGTTCAATGGTCCAATTAATGTGGATTTTTCCTTAGTCTAGCATATCATGGTTTACTATCTTTTGTTAGATCTTTGTAGAAATCTGTTATGTAATTGAGACTTCCAAGGAACCTATGTAATTGTTTTTTATCCCTGATTTCATCTGGGAATTTATCTGCAAAGGCTATAGCCCGATCTATAGGTATAATAGTACCTTTATCAATATTATGCCCAAGAAACCTAACTTGGGTTTGAAATATTTTCATTTTCTTTGCAGATACCACCAATCCGGGTCTCACTTCACTATTTTGAGGAAAATTAATATATGTTTAAAATGTTGCTCAATAGATTCGGAGTATATCAATACATCATTGATGTAAATAATTGTAAAGGTTGAATATGGATTAAATATATTATTCATGATATGCTGAAATTCTGATGGAGCATTCTTTAGCCCAAACGGCATTATATTCCATTCATAATGTCTGAACGGAACTGTAAATGTTGTTTTGTATTTGTATTTTTTAGCAATTTGAATTTGCCAATATCCGGATTTTGAATCAAATTTTGAGAAGATGACAACATTATATAATCTATCCAAAAGGTCTTTTTTATTAGGGATGGGGTACCTAATCCACCTTAGAGCCTTATTCAATGGTTTATAATTTATCACTAATCTTGGAACTCATCTTTCCAATTATGCTGCCTTTTCAACATAAAAGGTCGGACAACTCCATGGAGAATAGCTTTTTCTAATTAGTCCTTTATTTAATATTTCCTGGATCTCAGACTTACATATTTCAAGTAACCTATTATTCATTTGGATTGGTCTAGCCTTAGTTGGAATCATTTTTTCTGAAAAATCTGGTCCATACGGTAACTCAACTATATGTTGCTTTCTTTCCCAAAACGCGTTAGGGATATCATTACAGACTTCTTTTATTAATGTATTGTTAACATCTTCTATTTGTTTTTGGAGTTTTGGACATTTTAATTTTCTTCGATCCTTTTATACTGAATTTATTCTTTTAAGAAGAATAAAAATTTCTCTTTTCGTTTAATCTTATCCTGAATATGATTAATAAATTTTTGCTTTGGTTCAGAAACAAATTCAAATGTAATTTTATGACCTTGAACAAAAGTTTCAATTCCGTTAAAACTGATTTGTAATGGATATAGCATATTTAAAATGGGGTTCCTAGGATACATGTTTGAGATAAATTTTTAACCATAATAAATGGTGTTTCTAGACAAATACCATTATTACAAATTGCAGCATCTAATAACTTGTAATTAGTTATCAGTTTATTCCCATCTGCAGTATTAAGAACTTGGGTAGTCTTACTAAAATATTTTGTTGGTACTACTACTAACCCTTCATTTAGGCAATTTAAATCTGCACCTGAATCTATAAGTTCCATGGTCTGAAAACTATATTCTTTTCCTGTGATTAATGTAACTAAAGTATACCATTTTTGAACTACTACTTTATTAATTATATTAATAAATTGTAATTTTTTTATTTCTTGGTTTGTGTTAGAAGATTCTGGTTTTTCTACATTCTTTTGTGTCGATACTGTTGCCTGATATTTTTGTAGAATATCATCAAAGGAATTTTCTTCCTGTGAATCGTATTCTCCATCTATAGGCTTATGAAGTTCCAATAGTTGGATTCTCATGTTTGAGCCTCGTAATTCATTTTTAACTCCGATTAACTTCAGCCCTCAAGTTCACTAATTGAGGGTTCTTTTTTAGAATTTCGATTTTCTACCCTTGCTAAAATTTCTTTAAAACTAAGGGTTGTAAATTCTTTTCGATTTTATTTACCCTTGGGGCACGTTTAGCCACTTCAATGTATCTTTCCAAAATTTTGCACGTTTTGCATCGGGATCACTTATTTTATCTATTAATTCTAGTATAAAATTTTCCTCATTGGTAAGAGCATAGATTTCTAAACCTGTCATTTTTTTATGCAAGCAATTCTTGTAGGAACAATTGTCATCACATTCATTATCCTCTAGCCCAGAAAAAGTGTCTTAAGATTCATCAGACTCCTCTTCAGAAGATACTTCCTCAGATTCATCTGAATTATCAGACTCCATTAAGAGGACTTGACTTAATTGTCGTTTAAGCCCTTCATCTATGTTCAATTCATTTATTTTTTGTTTTGTTCGACATTTATTTTGATAATTTCCGATTATTCCACATTTGTAACAAACTGGAGGTTCTTTATTATTATTATATTGTTGTGGTTTCTTCTTATTTTTCGGAAAGTTGGGCCTTTTATATTTTTGTGGGTATCTATTATACTTTGTTCTTTTACCATGATATAGTCGAACATTTTTCTTTTTGGATCTTAAAGTTGGTGGAAAAGAATTATAACCAAATTGTTCGCAGAAATCTCCTAATTCCTCTTTTTTTAGTCATTTTGTTCTTTTGTAAATGCCTATGAAGTTTTATGTCTGAACATAAGACTAAACCTCCGGACATAATTTCAGAAGATAATTGCCCAAAGGTAAATTCATTATAATCTATTATTCCTTGGGTATTTTTAGCTTTAAGCCTGCTCCTAACTCTTTCAGCAAATAAGGGAGGAAATCCAGACACAAATGTTTCTTTCCAAAATTCAGAGTCTGAAGAACAATCTTCTTTGCTAAATAATTTGGAGAATAAAACATCTCTATACCACCTATAATGGGAGAGAGTGGGACATTTTAGGTTGATGAGTAATTCTCTTGATCTCTCCATTTGTTGGGAGTTCGTCCCCACAAAATGTAGAGCAATTGTATACAACAATGTATTTACTGCATCTGCCTGATTCTAGACAAATCCATTTTCTAATCTTACTTGTTTGACTACATTTTCTATACTCGATAGATGGAAATCCCACCATCCTTTAAGTTGACCGATAAATACCGTAACAATGGCTTTAAAGATTTGATCATCAGGATTTTGAAAATTAATTCTAGAAGCAGAATTATACATGGTCATTTGCCTAATTGTATTTAGAATATGGTATTCAGTCATACCATCTATATTCCATTCTACTATAGATCTTCCATCAAAATAAACCTTGTTCCAATTGTAATCTTCTTCAATTTGTAAATCTACCAGTGTGGGTCTTGGGTAATAATTTTTTGTAGTAGGAAATGTGGCTCCATACTTTTTTCCAAAAGATATTTTATTAAGGGTACCGGTTCAAGTTTGAAATATTTATTCCAATTTATCGACATCAATATTATTGTCGCTTTTGTTTTTGTTTAGATAAAAACGTTAACGAGTTTGAGATGTCTCTTTTGAAGTTTTAGGCACTTTTGGAGTGGATAAATTGAGGGACTCTATTTTTTCAACTAAAGCATCTACAAAACTATTATCAGGATTAGATAGTCTAAACACTTCTCGATTGATAACTAGGGCTGTCTTAAATAAAATCCCCCCTTGTAACTCTTGATCCGACCTATCCTCTCCGGTTTCGTATCAGTGAGTGAGTTGCCACTTGCTTTTTAGTATTTAACATGGACTCTATTAAGTTGTCTGTTTACCTAATGATTGCAAACATAAATTGGTATAATTGCCTAAATGTATTAGCTGGCCAATATCCTTTTGAGTTTCTGCTGAATTAGTTTCTCTTGATTCTGCTTTATACGGAGATGTTATAGCTCCTTTAAATGTCAGGACTGTCTCCGGAGGATGTATACTCTGAATGGGTTTTCCTTCCCTTGTTTCATATGTATGGAATGGAGCTAATGCATTAAGAGATTTCTTATAATCTTCTAAACCATGATCATTGATTAAATCATCTAACCAATCAAAAAATGGTTTTTTAACCTGACTATGAATTAAGTATAGACCATAGGTTTTATATAATTTTGTCTTTCGACGAGGGGAGAATTTTGAACTAAACCAAGCTCTCTTATCTGTATTTTTTCGAGCAATGATATTCTTTTCTTAATTCATCTATATCATCTAAAGGTTGTTGAATTACATTTAACTCGAAATTCAGATCTGAAAATGTTGGTTCGGGTTGTTCAGGGATGTTTCTATTACTTGATTTTGGTGTATCAACCCTGTAATAAGGTTTGTTAACCTGGTGTGGAGTCTGTTTAACTCCCTCTATTGTAATATCATGTGAATCATTTATAAAGTTATTTATTGGATCTATATAAGAAGATGAGGACATAGAAGGTCTTGGCGTACTCCCTTCACCATCCATAAATTTAATCCTTGTTTTTCTAGAAGATGTAAATTGTATTTATACATCTCCATCCTCATATTCAATAATTTGTTGAAGGTTTTGGTTTTGACAAGGTTTTG